>JAPZDZ010000026.1:6433773-6444773 GCA_029783805.1 Acanthurus tennentii | reverse complement strand
AGTAAGTCAAAAATACAAGTCATAAACAAGAAAACAAAAATTACATCAAGTATGTCATTTTATTTTTAACACAGACTAAGAACTCAGAAATACTGAATGGTTGTTTCACAAATGTAAACAATTAAATAACTAAATACAAAAAGAAACAAATGCTTTAGTTGTCTTTTTGTTCACTTTCTTGAGCAAAATCCTTGTTGGTTTTGCAGCTTAGCCAGCAAGGTATCTGACTCCTTGTCCGGCTTTTCATCAGACAAATTCTTGTATTTTTCTGCGTGTTTGGTCAGGTAGTGCCGGTTTAAATTGTATTCCTTGAACACAGCGACCTGTGCACCACAAACTAAACACACAAATTTTCCCTTTACTTCTGTAAAGTAATATTTTATATTCCGTGCCTTCTTAAAAATGTGACATTCGGTATCAATTTTCTCATTTTTGCATGAGTTGACAATTTGAGGTACACGCGTACATACCCCCTGCCCATGGTCCGTACATAAATAAAAGACTTTCAAAATAAAAGCAGCACAGCGTGCACAGCGTCAACTAGTTTTCATTTACATTTCTTGTTTGTGAGTGACCATAGGCAGTAAAATGCCCAGGTCTGCTCTAATAATTTGAGTTAATGGCACACTACATGTAGGTGTGTGTCGTAAACCGACCTCTGCCAAATTCTTGCTTTCACCTTTGCTTCATGCTCCACAACTAATTCAAAACAAGATCGATTAGAGGTGTCTTTGGAGCTCATCTATTTTCCATCATTTATCATTTTTCATCTTAAAAAGCAAGAATGAATAAATTTTAACCCCTCATGACTTTTGAAAACAGTGATCACCCAAGACACAGCAGCGTGAAAGCGCCACTGCCACCTACCGTAGCAGATGTGCAATTACACTTAATTCTGGTACAGCAATGAAAAAGCAAATGGTAGTTTGGCCATGCATGTTCCCTGGGGTCATGCACGCCCAACTATTTGGGAAGCACTGCTTTAAGTAAACTCACATTGCACTCTCAAATTGTCTTGCTCTAACCTGTAACTTTTATGCTTTTAATATAAGCAGTCAGTTGACCGCTCATGACTCGGCTGCTGGAGCTTATTATGGGCCTGTAACCCTGGACCAGTATTTTCCATTGACACTGTTGCCAAAGGAGAAGAGGCAGCGCTCTTTTGTGCAATTCTACTTTTAAGGAAGAGTAAGAAAACAAAAAAGTTTCTAGAAGAAAAAAAAAGGATGGACTCGCAGATTGCTGAAGGAAGCAGACAGTATGGTCAGCATCACAGCACAGTCTCAGTCTAGCACTTGTAAAATATTACTCCAAAAATATTAAAACAAGCTCCCCATAGTTGAAAACAGATTATTTGACAGTAGCCATATGGGTAATGGGACTGTTGCTCTCCTCAAACTGCAGGACAGCTGCCCAAAATATCTGACAAGCCAGAAATCGAACAGATCGTCTGAAAGCCAGATTGTTGATGCTTTAGACTATTAGTCAAGTGGAGAGACCTCCCCTAAGCTGCACGTCAAAAGACAAAGGAACTGGCAGAAGTTTTACCCATTTCTGAAATGAACCAAACTGGCTTAAACTGCATGGTCTCTATTGAATCACATCTATTTATAAAGAATAGAAGTCCACTATTAGCTTTTATTATTTTAATTGAGACTCAGCTGACTGTCGTTGCACCATGCGATGAAGTTTTCTATCAGTCCTCTGTTAAAACAGTCACCAAGCAAAGACAGTATGTTTATCACAGGAAATAATTCACTGAAACCATACATGTCAATATCGTGATAACTTCAATTTTTTGAAAAAAAAAAAAACAAAAAACAAAAAAAACAAAACACTCCATACTTTTTATTGAATTTCTTTTGAATCGTCAAGTCTGGATAAACAAGGACATAAACTGCAACTTGACTGACAGAGGCTTACAGCCTTGAGGCAGTAACTCTAGTTTTTACATCCAGTGTTAATTGCATCGTTAGGCAAGGTTGGTAAAAGATAATGGCAAATAAACCATCATTAAATTGGTTAGAGTTATTGAAGTGAAACGCCAATGAAAGACAAGGGTCAAGATGAATTGCAGATCTGTAACGAGATGAATACTCTGGACTCCTGCCTGAGAGTCCGACCCTCTGCGACCCCTGTGTCCACACTGTTACTTTACACCGTCCTACACTCAGAGAAACTGCTTCCTGTATCGGAGCTGACATTGGCATTGATTGTAAATTGCAGGATGCAGATAAATCGACCCATTTGGTTGTAATTTATAGGGACACTGGCGTGGGCTGTGAGTGTGAATGGCTGCCCATGTATCAACAATGTCATAGTCGGGCAACCTGATCAGGGTGCACAGTGTTAGAGGCAGTTTTGCTGTCATAGCTCTGGAAGTGGTTTTGTAGCAGCAGCAGTAGCTGCACTTGTGGGAGTTGAAAATCAGGTCTGAAGTTGTTTTTCAGTATATATCAAAACAACAATTTGTTCCTTTACTTCATGATTTCCATCTGTTTTACCCTGCAGAAGCTTTACTCAAAACATTTTTTTTCCAAACTTATCTAGAAACGATTTTTAGAAACAAGGTTTTTATGGCAATATTCATACAGATTTCCCTCCGGACAGCAGCAATTACCATAGAGGAAAAGTCTATAAACAGTATTTCTTTATCCTGGATTGTAAGCATCACTAGAAAAATTGTCAATGCTCTCAAGATTGTTTCTTGAACTGATGTGCAACGAAGACAAAATTTATTATTTGAATTTCTAGTTATTACACTTTTATGCTTGATATCTCAAACAAAATAATTAAAGCTGCTTTTACATGGAGGTTTTAAGTTCTTAGATTCGTGTGTAGTAAGTTTAGAAGTTTCAAAGAAACAATATCCACCTTAATCTTTCATACCTTAGCTTAAATCCCTCCCCTGTCATCATTGGAGATAGTGGTGGTACTATTTGAGAACATTTTGATTGGTTGGCTCCTTTTCTTGGCTGGTATTTTGCCTCAAAATCCATTATCCATTTGGTGGAGGCAGACAAGTAGAACAAGGACAGGAGGAAGGCTTGAGTGAGTCAGACACCCAAGGCTTTAGCAATAACTAGTTAAAACAGGCTGTGTTATTTGTTGCAAGACCCATAATCTGAGAGAAAAGCTAACACATTTCATTTAATGGACACTTAGCCCAAGAGTCAATATGAATGCAGTCCTTGTATTTTTAGCACGTCAGTCCCATTTCAAATCAAACTCTTATGTCTCACTACATTACAAAAAAACAAAACCTGTGTATTTAGAATTACAAGTTGACCGTCAGGTATGAGAAAAAACTTTTTATTGGTTTTTGTTGATTTGTTTTGTTTTTCCAGAGACTAAACTGAAGATGCTGTTAGAACATTTTAAAGAAATTGCTGCACAAATAACCAGCAATTTCTAAACTTCTGGAGGTGAAACATGTCTTTCGCCCAATAGAACCAAATTTCATTAAAGGTTTATGAATGACGGGTAGAAATGTGTTTTGTTTGGTGTTTTTTCACATAGGTGTAGACTGTTTTAAAGAGAACCATATAAGATAAATAGGTGGAGGAAAAAAAGAAAGTCAACATGTGATACAACCGACAAATAACATCTGGTGGGGAGTTAAACATTAAATCTTATCTGACTTTTCTCAGAACTATTGCATAGTTTGAAACCCAATTTGAGAGAGCCCAGTTTGCCTTGGAGATTAAAGAATAATGTTTGTATTGGAGGCAATTCATTCTATTGGCAAAATAGCAAAGGATGCATAAATGATCTAAGTTATCCCAATACCGAGCAGATGGCAGGCAAGAGGCTGCTTCTAGGTTATATCAGGATACATATCAATTTAGGTTCATTTTTAATACGCTGCCATATATTTGTGCTCTTCAGTTTGGTGAAATACTTAATACACTTAGATTTTGGGGGTAGGATTGTATGATAATGTGGCTGGGTTGTGTTTTACACCTGCTACATCAATGCTTATACGAAGGAGAGATATAGTACATGTGCTGCTTTGTTTGAAGGCTCGGTGGAGGGCAAAAAGCATCAGCATGCACAGAGAGTAAAAAATACGAGTGCCGAGATTTTGTTTTCTGCCTTCGTTACACCCCTAACCTTGACCTTAGCTCTTCATATATCTTTCAACAATTTCAAAACTTTTGAAGCTTTGACCTTTGTAAATATTCATAAATAAAAATGAAATATTTGAGCGGCACAGAGTGTTGTGTTTAGAAGTTTGGGGGCAGCGTGTTTGCTCGGCAAGGTTGTTATGCGCTTCTTGTTAAACTTCGTGGCTGTGCAAAAGCATGTGCCTCCGCGCGAACACTGTTTGCCTTGAGTTTCTTTGCTGCCATATTATCTCTGCATGTTGGAGGGGAGAGGTCACAGCTGAAGGCTAAGCTCTGCTGTTCCATGTGAAGAGGCTGCTTGATGTGGACCCCAGCTTGCTGCTCTAATAAACTCTTTCACCTGCTTCAGCCTTCGCTCTATTGTCAAGAGCTGAGGGCTACGCAAGACCAGGGCAGCTTGATACGGTATGAAACTGCATTAAGTGAGTAATCAGCCATGGAGGCAGCAGCAAGCAGCGCTGTTGTTTTGTGATGTATTTTTGTTTGTTGCTTGTGAGATATGCTGTGTTTTTATTTAGTAATTGTCCTCGCTAGAAAAACAACAAAATTGCTTGAACAAACACCTGAAATGACCCATGTTTATGTTCTCCCGACGAGCAGCTTCTTGCTTCTCTTTTTTCGCGGATAATGATTGTCCTCTTTCACTGGCAGAGGCAGAAATAGAGTTTCATTGTTTTAAATCCTCAAACCCTCTTCAGGAAGAGGTGGAAGAGGTTGGGGTTGCTCTTTGGGCGTTCAAAGTGTGTAACTACAACAGCGTAGACTGTGTTCACATCCTGCTTCTTGCTTTAAGTCAACAATGGTTTCTTTTAATCATGAAAAACATGTTTCTCTACCTTTAACAAAGTAGTTTTACTTTGCCAAACTTAAGTTAAAAGACAAGACCAGTGATATTCTGTTTTTTTTCTGTTATTGTCAACAAATCCAGTGAAAAAACCAAAAGCAACAGTGTGTCAGTCATCTCTCTGTACTTTCCCACATCCCCAGCCTGTCTGCAAAACTACGAGTCAATCTTACTGAAAACATACATTTTTAAAGACAGGTCACAAACATATATAGTATATAAATTTTAAAACAAAACAACTCTTTTTAAAAAAGGATTACTGTATTTCAAGTAAATATTGCTCGAACAGGACTCTTTTGTGCATCTTTTAGTTGAGTGCTTTATCAAGTATTTAGCAGGTCACTGTACGTGGGATTGACTCAAATACACTCAGTGCCCGCATTGATTGTAATGAAGGAACACAGTGTCACACGGCGCAACAGTGTGACTCATGTCTGTGGCTCAGAGTCAGCGACAGACTTTGGATACACAGACAATACTTGTGAGTATGATAAACTCATAGTTAGTTTTGGTCTTTTCATGCAGTGTGTCCACAATAGGAAAAATGTAATAAAATACTAGGTATTGGGCATATTTTGGCAAACTGCAAATCAAATACACTTCACATTAGGGCAAACAATTTGGCAAACTTTGCTGTTGGGGTTTTGTTAGAAGTTTGTATGATTTTTTTTCTGCTGTCTGAGCCATCTGTTGTTTTCCAATTATTTGATGAAAATCTGTTGGCAGGCTCTTGAAAATTTGCTGAAGTTAATGTCATGCATCACATTATACGTGAGAGTTTTTTCTGCTTTTGTTAACCAGGCAACAATGCAACTTTGACAAAGCTTTATCCATACTTTATGGTGATGCTCTCAGATCGGACCTTAATATTATGTAAAGAAATATTTTTTTCTCTTATGCCATCAAACTGATAAATGCCCATGATGAGTCAGTGGATGATCAGTTTTCCATTTAAAAACTGCTGCGTGACAGTGGTGATGATATTTCAACCACTGATGATTGCATTAAAAGGACAATGGGTGGATGTTCTAGGTTTTATCACTTCTGTAGAAGGGAGGAGGGTTTTAAAAACAATATTTTATTTAGTTTATGGTTTTTAGTGTATTTAGTGTATTTTAAAGACAAAATGTTCTTAAATGTCAAACACAATCTCGCAAAGTACACTTAATTGAATTGATACTCTGGATTTAAACCATCCATCAGGAGCAGCAGCAACCATACAGCGTCAAGCATACAACTTTAACTCTAAGGCAGACTTGTTCAAGAACACTGGAGGAAAATTGAGCTTATATATAAATTTTTGATGGTTGAGGTAAACTTGGGTACCCAAAGGAAACCAGCACAAACACATTAGAACATGCAAACTCCACAGAGAAAGGCCCTGCTTCTGACAGGATTCAAGCCCAGGAGGTTCTAGTTGTGAGATGTTAGTGCTAACCACTCATCCACTGCCTCTGTTGCCACTTCTCATGTTCAAGTATGTATTCCGCAACACATAACAAACAACTCTGAGTCTGCCTATTGATTTTTATATTGTAACAGAATAAATGGAAACAAGTTCCTTGAACAAAATACCTAGAGAAGCTCTTTGGATTACATTTGAAAACACTCGGTAGGCACCAAATGCAGGTAGTTTTTTCTTAGGTGAGTAAATCTTGGGAGGCTGTCGACCACACTGGCAGATAAATGTTGGTATATGAAATCGTCAATTTATAAAAGATTATCTTCTCTGCCCTGTTTTGGTATTACACACACAGAGACATGGTGCATTCAGGTGCTCCTCTTAGCTCTAAAATCTACTTTACTTTGTACATGAAAGTGAACAGGCAGCGACACTTCATGGTGCATTTAAATGCGTCCTGTAAACTCAGAAATCCATATTTATAGGCCGCTAAAGAACCTATTCTTACTTATTTCTTTTCATAGACTTGCATCAGAAATTGCTTGTTCTGTCAATGCATTAATAATATTAGATGCACAAAATCATAAATATATTCCATTCATTTCTACACTGAGAGATTTTTAAAAAATCCATTAACACAATTTTATCAAATTTTTATTAGCACTTTCTACAATTTTTCTTGTTCAACATGTCCCAAAGTAATACTGTAATAATTTTCAACTTGTTTCACTGCATAATTTTTTAATAATGAAATACTACAGGCATGCCCAAATCCATGTATTTGGTTAGTAAAACAAATGCTTGGTGGAATTTAACCTGTGGGCCCCTCAGGTACAGTTGGTGAATAAAAACATTTATTTTGGACCCTGGATACCAGTGACAGTAATACAGTCCATCTTTTACGCTCCCCTTAGTCCTTAAGTAGTGTCACCAATATTTACCAATGTCTGAAAATGAATGTTGAACCAAATGAGATTTGCCCGTCAGTCTGCTACAACTAAAAAAATCAATGGGAGTCAATAGGTGTCAATAAGCAGCCAAAACTCAATTGGACCTCTCAACTACTTGTCGGACACATATCAATAGGTGTTTGTAGCTCTACATCAACTTTAATGAAGTCTGTCCCTTTCTCTGCTCACACCTTTTAATCTTGTATTGATGTTTCTTTCCAGCCTTGTGATAACAGCTTATAAGTCACCTTTATGGAGGCAGCAAATAAAGTGGTAACTACAGCTGTTGAAAGGCCATCAGAGGCAAGAGAGCTAGTAAAAAAAAAAAGAAATATGTAATAGGATTCTCTTTATTCCTGATAGAGGAGAAGTACTTTACAGACAACTATTGACTGAAAATTGAGGCAAGATTGAAATAGTTTTTGATGTCTTTCCTTTTTTTTGATGGAGGAGTTTTTTTTTTTTGCTGGACTCATTGTAAGCACATAAAGTCTGGCTGTTTTTTGATAGTTGGCAAGCAGTAGCTGGGCTGGAACTGCAGGTGCAGCACAATACAGCACATCTGCATCTGTGTCTCGGTGGAGAAAATCGCGCCATTAAAACTGAAAAGCCAAAGCAAAATGGAACGGCATCTGTCCTCTATGTTTAATGCGGGCCGACCCCTCCATTGTGATGTAGATAAGCGTCACCCCAGCAGCACCTCAGGTGATTAGCTGCACACTGTTTGTGAAGGATTGCATAAACAAACAGGTGTCCTCGACTCCCTCTGCAGCTCATTAGAACTCTGCTCATTTTGTTTTGGTTTATTATATTGCGTCTTTATCAACTATATGATGGCTGTTTGAAGGAAAGGCATTCTTGCTTTGTCGCTAACTGTTTAATGTATGTGTGGATGTGTATGTGTGAGTGTGTTTTTGCACCTGTAGGTGAGAGAGAACGAGTGTGCATATGTTCTGCACAGAGTCCCAGGCTTATTGGGGCTCTTTCCTAGTCTCTAATGGGGTGTAGAGAGAACAGTTCTACATCTTCTCTGTCTGTAAAATGTGACTCAGGCAGACAGCCCATGTTTGCTAATGGCAGGTGAGAGACTGAAATGCATCATAAAAAGAACAAAAGCAGGACACTCCGTTGTGCTAATGTCAGCTTTTAACATATACTGAACAAAAGGCAGCTGGCAAGAGAAATGATACAGAAGACGACAGCACAATGACGTCTAATGTGAGTAATGGTGAACTGAGGCAGAACAGAGTATTGTTAAGTAACCGAGGTGTTGCTGGAGCCGTGGCAAATGCATTTATGCTTGTGTGTGTTTGTGTGTTTTGTAAGTGCACAGTCTCGCCTTGGAGCTTTTGTGCAAGGTCTAGAGTGGGTGGCTTTGCAGCAGGCTGCAAAACCACTGCATCAGCATCTCCTCTCTAGCGACCAATTAGCTTAGACATTCAAAAATTTTTCAAAATAACTTTTTCTCCATTTGCATCTTTTTCATTTGCTTATCTCTCAGTCGACCGGCAGCACTTTCTCTGCCTCCTAGGCTTTCTTCAGCTTCAGTGATGTCACACCTGCAAGATAATTGGATAAACTCAATTCAAAGCAAAAGCTCATGGATATCAAGACAGTGAGGCACCGTTTAACCGCTGCAGAAATTGAGCATCGCTGAATATATTTTGGATAGAAATGTGGATGTTAATTGTGAATTGGGGAATTCAAAAAGCATCATGATTACTTAATGATCCAATTTTTTATGACATTAATGTGTGGTAGTCTTTCACAGGCTCTTTGGGAGACGTGCTAATCTTCTTTTCTTCCACTTATTTTATGTGACTCTTATCTCGGAGCTGAGGTATTTTATCAAAATTGAAGTGCATCTGCGTGTGCACGTTAACATGCCTATATGGAAAAGTGTGCATGAGCGTCGACACTGTGGACGTGCAGGAGCAATTCTCCAACCCTCCAATCCCAACCGTCAAGACTCTGCCATCTCCGTGGATCAATTCCCTCAGAATCTTGATGAATTATTAATGCCCACATTCTGTTTTTTACTGATGGAGAAATCATTTGAGATGGATTTTTTTTTTCTAAGCTCCCAATAAATTCATCACTTGTTTAAGGTGTCAATATTATTTCCAGATATTGCTCCAGTAGAGACAAGCCCTGATCAGGATTCCTGACATAGTGACATTGTTGCACTGACCTTGAGCCGGGTACTTAACCCAGCATGCGTCAATACATATTCATTGCTGCCATACCACCAGGCAGCCATGTTTACACAGTACATAGAATTCAAATGTGTAACAGGCTGTAACAGCAGCATGCATTAGTGGTCTCAGATGTGTGTGTCTTAAATGGCTACAAAACTAGAGCTTGAAGAGGGTTAAACTGCCTCCACTTCAAGTTTAATTATGACTTAATTAAACTTTAAATTTAATTCTGCATCTTTAGAGGCTAAATGAAAAGGATTCCCCTGCGACCAGCCATATAATTCTGAGGAAAAAGTGACTTAAGAGACAAATGATATTGTTAGCTTAATGTCAAGGGTGGTGCCAATGCCACTCCGAGGCAGTGATTGACGGCTCTGTTTGTGTGAGACCTCAGCCAGAACAGGATGAATAGAGCACAGTTAGTGTTGCCAGCTGAGATCAATAGGCTACAGTCTGAGGTAAGCACTGTGGCTTCACCCTTTGGGCATTTCCTGAAAGGATGATAAATGCTAGATGGTGGTTGGTTTGAAATGTGAGATTTTTCATTTGTCACATTATATCATGTCATATCAGTGATTATACAGGAAAAGAAATGAGGGACGGAGACTACGGTGTGGCATTATACCATTATCTCATAGAATAGTGTTTTGCACAGCCTCAGTGGACCTCGATAACAGAGAGGCAATATCAACACCAGGATATTAGAAATCCATGTTAAAAGTTTTTGCACTTCAGTTCTTCTGGTGGAATATCAAAGTAAACCAGCCGTGCCCAGCTGGTGTCAGCAGTAAATTCGAGATTATCCCACTAGGTTTTATGTGTTTTGTGCAGACTTAATAAGACGCTATAGTGAGACATGCATTGCATGAGGAACAGAGAAAAGAAACCAAGGGGAAATCTCATTGCATCATGACCGCCTGCCTGTTGGAGGAGTAAGCCAACCACACTGACTCCCGGGAGACCTATCAGGATCTTCTGCAGGCAACAAATGGCTTTACTGCCTGGTCCCGTACAACAACCACAGAGGGAGGGGGGCTCTGGGAATGACCTGTAAACCAAACACATCACCACATTCAATCTGTTGCCTTATTAATCTAATCAACGGCTCATTCAATGCCCCTCAGAGACAGCCATCACGGCACTGCAGAGAAACCAAAACAGACAATGACAGTCTGGTCCATTAAAAAAAAAAAAAACAGAGTTGAGGATGACTTCCTTTTCCAATTTAATTGTAAAACAGCAATGTGAGGGATTTAAAAAGTCAGCTTCGCTTCTGTGAAGACAAGTTTTATGAGATTTAATATTGAAGTCACTGGTTGTTTGCGAATATCCATCACATCGTATTCACGTCAACAGAAACATTACACGTCAAAAAAACAGTGCAGTGGCAGGACCTTGAGGATCTTCTTTGAGCTCAGTTTTCAATACAACACTAATTGAACACATGGTCTTGTTTGTGTGTGTGTGTGTGTGTGTGTG
>JAPZDZ010000026.1:6381658-6404041 GCA_029783805.1 Acanthurus tennentii | reverse complement strand
TTTCTCATACTGCAACTGAAAAAAGGGTTTCATTAGGCTCTCCCTGCCTCTTAAAAGCTCCTCAGATTGAAAGTCTTAACTGATCAAAATCTTATGTCTCATGTCCAAGTGGAAATAACCCTCGCAACATCATGAAAATGCTGCCTCCAGAGCCACAGACGTTGTTATTCATCCATTTTTCCACTTTCACTGCATGTGATGAGTGTGAACTTCATAAGTCACAATCGGTAAAGGGCCCATTTGGAAAAATGTGTTTACTGGGATCCTCTTGGAGCTGTACCACAAATGGTTTTTAATTTTTTCCAGCTGCAAACAGCTTGTCCATTTCACTGTGCATTGCATTGTGGGATAATGGTGTCCATCAACAGCACAGTCGAACACAAGTGAGTTTAGTATGCATTCTGTTATCTTTGAGTATGCTTAATTTCACCACTTTATCAGTGTGAATGCTCTGCATGCTGAAAAGCATTGGCACTTAGCAGCTATGTAATATTGAATTGGAATGCAGCGAACGCCAGACTCCTTACAGTTGTATTTCAGCACCACGGACAGAGCTATCAGTGCACTGCTGCTCATGGTGAAGCTCTGGTTTCTAAAGGAGAAATTCATGTTCCACTTGTCTCCACAGAGAGCACAGGTTAGCATCACAACAGCAGCCCCAGAGCAGGTAGGGGATTAGGTAAAAATGCTCAAGGACACTTAAGCAAAGGTAAATGCTTGCTGTCACTGGGGCTCGAGCTTAAGCCCTCAGGTTGAATTGATGGTTCCTTTACTCGGTATGCAATGACTGTTTTATTGGATCACGAAGAAACAAGTAGAAAATGGGCCGTGGAATTACAGTATTTGTTGCACGATAGATTTAAATCAACAGTATTACCAGAGCACGCTTGATATGCGTCTCCAGGACAGCGATCCGGTGACCAGTAATATCATTAATATTTTTTATCTTCTGTGTGCTCTCATGTAATTACCCTTCTCCCTGAAGGCCAAACCTCTCTCCTTGGCAATACCCTTCCCTTCCCTTGATTCAAACACAGAGTCACACACATAAACAAAATAAAAACCCCTTTTTAACAGCTGGGATGCTGCCAGCCTCTGTTTGTGTTGCTGCTGATAATGTGCCACCAGTATATTTGTCACCACCCCCCCCCAGAACCACCCGCTTGCCGACTCCGAGGGGAAATAGCTCTGCCAGCATATACACACCAGCGCCTCATGCACACATGTGGGATCTCACATAGGACTGCGACCTTATACACAAGCAGGTACATCAACAAGTACGCCCCGTGGCTCTCTCTCTCACACACACACACACACACACACACACACACAGAAGAGCACCTGTTGAGAGGCGAAAAACAAAGAGAGGAGTAAATATTGAGTACAGCTGGAATGAATTGCCAGATGGATGTGCTGTATCTCTTGCTTGTGCATGCCAGCCTAATTTCCCATTCAAATTTTACATTCATGTCTAATTAGGGATAGCTCTTTCTGTCTACTCATTATCAGTGTTTGACCTTTTGCTTTGGCTGTTTGAGAAGCTGAGCAGCAGTCGATGGGTGGCCGGTGATAATAGCTCGTCATTTAGCTTGACGCATGCTGATTAAATAAGATAGGCTCATGCTTATACTAGCCTGTTGTTCCCAGAGGGCTCAGTCAATATGTGCCGCTTGAACGTAAAGATACTTCGACAACAATGTAGTTTCCGCGAGCGGAGAGAGAACAAAAAAGACATAACAAAGATCAAACAGTCCCTGTGCTTACTGGGACTTTTTCTCCCCCTTTCAATTCTTTTTTTTTTCCAGTGTCTCTTATGCAAAGTCTCATTGGCATGAATTAATAATACCACTTCAAACAGATGCAAATTCATTGTTCTGTGTCCTCTCCTGCTCTGACAAATGCTAAGGTATGTAGGCAGAATCCATTCGATTCTGTTGCTGGAGTTTTATCTCTAGAGATTGGGATGCCTATGCCAAAAAACCAGACTGTTATGGCCTTTTGCCCCCTTAAGTTTTACAGAGAGAATATTTACTGCATATTGATCCCTAAAAACACTGCAAAACAAGCTATGTGGTAAATCATCATGCATTAAATTTAAAAAGCAGTGTTTAAGTGTATCTTAATTTAGCATATAAAAGCAAGCAGCACACAGAATATACGTGAACAGAGAGAGAGAGACATGCACAACATGCGCACAAATGTTCACAGGAAAGTAGGTTTGCCATGTCTTTCATAAGCTAGATCTGTGTGTGGGCTGCTGTGGCATGCATAAAATATTATTTTTCAACAACTCGAGGTTGTGGAGGAGTTAGTTCAGGAAGGGGTTGGAAAGAAGGCCAGGGGATATACAATATTTGGGCAGCTGACAGCTGCGTGCGCGTACGTGTGAGTGGGAGTCTTAGAAACGGGAGTGGGAGTCACTGCCGTTTGAAATGCAATGAGGTGCGTTTGAAAGGCGCTCCTGTCACAGGTAAGCAGGGGAGCAAGAGCAAGAAGTGTACGGTGATAAAAGGAGAGGAGGAGAAGTGCCCATGCTTTAAGGTGGCATTCGGTATCTGAGGGCTTTTTGCACAGACTGAGGAAAGCACTCAACACTACACACACCTAAACACAAAAGCCCCTGAAACATACACATACACTTTGATCCTTATGGGCACAATCCTTAGATTTTAGGGGTCCAGAGTAAAAGCCTTTTTTTTTAGCCCTGGTTTGGGGACCAAAGAGCGTGTGTGTGAGTGTGTGTTGGCGCTTTGTTTAAGCTCAGAACAAAGACTTGATTCCACTGTTCAAGGTGATCGAGTGATGCTCTTGATGTTCCCCTCACTTTCATGCATACTGTAAGGATAAAGATATGCCTTATAAATCAATAATTCCTGCGTCACGTGCTCGCTGCCTGTCTTTGGTGCAGTGATGTCCTCCCTCTGTTTCGCTCTCTGTCCTCTGTAGTGCAATCTCCACCTGCTCCTCTCTAGCTATTGAATGTCACAGCACTGCTGGTTAAAAATATTGCTTTCTTTCCAATCCCACCCCAGTTTATACATGTGGATTTAATGTAGAATTTATTAATGTCATGCCCTTTCAAGGATATGACTAATTATGAGAAGAAGGCTTGAAGGAGAATGTGTCGCGAGAGGAGGTTATATAGCTGTTTCATCTGTCAACACAGTGAAACTGGTTCACATAGCTCACACATCAGGGCTCTTACTGTTAGTGATTAATCAATAGATACCTCTCCATGCTTGCTTCTTTTATTCCCTTTCCTTTTTTTAGATAGGAAATTGATGACAGGCTTGGAAAAGGACAGCCTTTGAAACCGCTGTCAAAATGTGTGTGTTTTTCGGGACAGATTATACCACCCTTTTTAGAACTTCCAAAACACTTATCTGTCTCCAAAAGTGCTAAAGTACCATCCGAAAGTAGAAAAGTCATAATTGAAGATGAAAATACTGGATCCTTGCCCGTAGGATGAAGGCTGTGGAGGTGTAATTTGGTTGTGAATGCTTGGAGGAAATGTAAAATGAAATCTGTGAGAATTTATGGTTGTGGAGCGCATGCATCGGAAAGGTCATAGCTTTGTCATTTAAAAAAAGATTTCAATAAATGGTTGGCTGTGTCTCCTGTGAGACACTCAAGCAGTACGGCTGACTGGGTGGAGCCAGAGCACTGGTGGAGAAAAGAGGGAAGAGTGATGGAGCAAATCCCTAACACCCTTCCAGTGGAAGAATACCCTAGTTAACTCTTGAGACCCCTGGAGATAAGGCATCCACCGCAAGGGCAGAATAATACTGTAACGCTGCTGCAGCTGGCGAGCATTGTTGACAGCATTGATCCGAGATCCCTCATTACGGAATGAGAGAAACCCCTTAAGCAACGTCACCCTGGAGAGGAATGGATCTAAGCAGGAGGCTTGAGAAGGAAAGGGTTGGGGGGGAGAAATAAAGTACAAAAAAAGGGCAGAAGATTGGAAAAAAGGAGGGAGTTTTTCAGAAGAAAATATAGGTTGGAGGAGGCAGGGGACAGGGGAGGAATGAAAGAGAAAGATTGCGAGAAATTCAGCAAAGACAAGGGCTGCAAACCATTGGGAGGATAATTGTTAGTTTCTAGTTACAGCTCGCAACATTCACCTTGTGTTCTATGGTGGAAGGATTGATCACTGGCCAATCGATCACAGCCTACGAGGAACACAGAGTCCCGAGGAGAAAAACTGTGTTGGCTTTGCAGTTTGCATGTACAAGACTAAATGATGCACACAGAAAACTGCCTCCAGCTGTGAAGTGAAGTAGTGCAGGAATACTTAAAATCCGATATTACAGCTAAGGCTTGAAGTGGCATTAAGGCGCGGATGCATTACGGATACGTCTCTTGTCTCACGCCACTGTTTAATGTGTAATATATCCTCACCATTCAGGTTTTATCACACGTTTCACAAGGACAGTTCAGGCTCTTCAATCCATGCACTAATAGCACATGTGATGCATCTGTCAGTTTATCCACCTTTGTGGGGAGAAGATGCATCTAAAAAACATGCACAAGGAATTTCTTGCATTTTATGAGAAGCAAGACGGTCTGTGCAGGGTGGAGGATGAATATGATGGATGGATCAAACAAACACAAGACTTTTACCCAGGAGACTGTGTATTCATCTATCATGTGAAACCAGAAGTCACTGTTGGCTTGTGATTTATTTCTTTAAGTTAATGGATGAAATCTATTTAATTTATGTTTCAAATATGAACGAACACTAACCATGAGTTTTTTCTAAACCTTACCAAATAGTTGTGTTGCCCAAAACCAAACTGCAACTGTTTCTCCGGATTAATCACACGTTTATTTTTTATAAATCAGTATGAAGGTTATTTGGGCTCTCCACAGTTTTTGACAAGGACTGAACCGGATCACCTGCACTCAAAAACAGACTTTAGTAATGCTCTGTGTTCAATTTGAAAACCATTATCTTAATTTGTGGATTGAAAATACTGAGTTACACACTGAACAGGCATGAGCTGCTTACAGTCTGGGAAAAAAAAAAAAGAAGGGGTATCCAGACTACGGACAGCTTCCATTCAAAGTTATTCTCACCAGACTCCATTTTAGCATTCACAACAGCAACAGTAGCTTTCTTTTCCCTCTCACATCACTTTCATGGAGTACCAGCTCTAAATCCACCTCTGTGCTCCCCATTCCTCCCTGTACGCTCAGCTGGGCTTCCATGTCATCCAAATAGGGCAGGAATAATTGGATCAGTAAACTCAGTCTTGTCTTATGGCCTCCTATTTGTTTCACTGACATTTTTTTTTTTTTTGGTTAGATGAGACACTGTTTAATTAGATTATATCATTTAAATGCAATTTACATTATAATCTAATGACACTGGATATAATGTAAGTGACATTAAGTCTGAAATGCACTCTGACCAGCACTATAGTACATCTGTGGCTCTAATGATCCTTATTATCCAATGAAATCTCGACTGCATCTACTCTGCAAACTTTCCAATGAAAGCTCCATTTCAGACGAGTGACACCGGCATATTAAATCACACAATAAACAATACTCTCATGATGGAAAAAAGAGATGCTTTCAGTTTCTATTTGCTATGTTTCTATAATAATAATAAGCTATGTCTATGTGTCTGTCTTCCAGCAAGGCCAATGCTCTTCCCCTCTCCACATCTATTATCTCTCCTCTATAGAACATGATGATAAAAGAGAATCACAGTAAAAACTGTGACATTTCAAATCTCTGCATTGAGCCGGTTGTCAAGGAGATGTCTCAGTGAGATGTGTCGAGCAGAAGAGGAGCTGCTCTTTTAAAAGAGCGTTTACCAGGCCGCTGGAGGTGTAATGTGCCTGCCATTAGGACTCAGCAGGCAAACATGGAGTCGCAGAAACACACAGCTCTCCAGCACTGGGCTTGCGCTCTCAGAAACTCTGGAGGTCTTCAGACTACTGATCAAAATCCATTACAATCTTCTACCGTAATTGTTCCAAGAAGTAGTCTGGCAGCCTCATATTGACAACCCGAATCCACATGACACACAACACTGGTAATCTCTCCATCAGGGAGGCACACTTTTTTATCAACCTAAAGGCCCTTTTCTTTCAATGTTCTTTGAATCGTTTTATTCTCTGCCCAGAACGACTGGACTCGCAGCCTCCATTTAGAAAAGGCTAGGTGATGAAACTGATGGAAAGTGCCAAAATCTATTGTTGATAAAAGATGCATACCGCTGTGTTGTGTTGGGGATATAGAGAGACAGGCAGAAAGGCAGATAGACTGAAGCAGCTGTCAGAATGGTTGTTTGTAGCCCCGCGCGTGCTATGCTTTGGGGAAATAATAAACTGCATCATTAGAACCCCTGTCATTCACAAGTTGTTTGTACCAGCAACCGACTGGCTGTAAATACCCCAACCGATGCAGCACACACAGACTATAGAGCACAGGTCAGAATCATTAGGTGGCTAATTTAGCAAAGGAAAACAGATATTATGAGCTGATCTGCAGGTGTTGTCACAAACCAGGCCCACTGCAGCAATAAATTAGTGTTAGATTTCATTTTCTATTAATACAAACAGTGCAAACCCATTTTTTTTTGCTTTGCTTTTCATCATCTCAGCTTCTATTTGCTGCAAAAACAGCAAACAGCAGCTTCTGCGGTTCCCACTTACTTTAGGCATAGGGAAGATTTCGGTGATTAAATGGCACTTCAGGAGCTCTCAGGCCTGTTGCTCATATGAGGGTATGAATTATTTTTCATATTTGCAAATCTGCTGCGGATGTGTTAGCAAAGCAGAAAGTACCAAAGTTTCACCAGTGAGGCCGTATTAATGAGTCAGCATTCCGGCGCAGGACGACGGTGCAGCCATATGGCATCACCTGAATGAGTGTAACTAGTGATCCAGACGACCTCCTGACGAGAAGGAGCCTGTGCGTGTTTGTGTCTGTGGCCGGTCTGTGCCACACCCCCTTCTCCTCGGTGCGGTGGTATGATCCAGGGATGCTGTTATAGCGGCACCGAGCCTCACCAGCAACAGCATCACCCGTCAGCCTCCTCGGGTTCAACTGCGGCTAAACGCACCGCGCCGGGCTCCCTGTCACACGGCACAGCGGAGCTGGCTCACGCACAGCCCCGACAAGGAGATCCCTTCCTCTCCGCGCAAATCGTTTCGTCGTCCTCTATCGGCATTTGAGAGCGAGCATCATCAGCATCAGCACCGCCGCCTCGAAACCCAGCCCAGCATCCACCGAGAGAGGTGTCTCGTTCACGTTTTTTTTTTTTTTTTTTTTTTTTCCTCGCTACAGCAGGGGCACAGCGTCTCAAGTCTCGTTTCTTACCGGGGGGGATTGCAGAGTCTTCGGCATTTTGCAGGGTTCTTATAGCATGGAATCGGACTAAAGGAATGGCTTCACGTCGGGAAGGTAAGCGACACGTTCAGTTCTGGCCTTTAGTGGGCTCACTTGGGGTGAGATCGGCTACTATGTTGCATGGCTAAACGAGGCTTGTGTGCCGAGACAACGTGAGTTCACAGGAAATGTTTATTATCAGCTGTTCAGATGTGCTGTGCGGTGCTGTGGCCCGTGTGTGTGTGCGTGTGTGTGAAAGGGAGAGAGGCAGACATTGAGGTGAAAAGAGAAAGTGTGCGTGTATAAACGCGTGTGTGCTCGTTTGTGTGTGTGTGTGTATATGTGTGTGTGTGTGAATGGTGCGGTTTTATGAAAATCAGTGCGCCTCCTTTGAAGTGCAGAGATGCAGACTTTATGTGCATACAAAGCTGTCTCATTGACAACCAGCCTAAATGATGACAGTCCAGGTACAGAACTGCAGACTGCCTGATTCATGTGTGTGAGTGTCGTATTCGCTTCGATTCAGCAACGCTTGCAGCCTTGAGTTGTTTTGCTCCAGTTCAGGCTCGTCCACTCCATCTCCATCAGCACTAAGGTAGCCTAATGATGCCAGCAGGGCCACCGGAGATCCAGGGGGTATAGATCTCTCTGACGCGCGCCTTCTGTCTTCCAACATCAACGCAGCCTGTCGGGCCCGGGCCACTGCCACCGCCACAGGTCCAACAGGCACGTCAGGACACATCTCCAACACTGTGACCTGCTTTAATCCGCTGATAAATGCCTGTTGTTTTTTTTCTACAGCTCATACATGAACTCTACCCTCCTGCATGGTGCTGCAGCTGGCGAAGCTTGTTTCACTGACTCAATTATTGAACTGCATGATATGTATTTTTCACATTTGTTGGGAGAGTAAATAATTAACACCAGCCGATGCATTTTGATAAATCATAATTATTGTGAAGGCAGCGAACATTGCAGCTGGATGGATATGCTCCGATAGATTTAAATTAGACCTCCCCACTTCTCTCCTTCACAGCAGATTATAAATAATTGCTTGGAGTGAAGCACCGAAGGCCTATTTCCAATAAATAAATAATTAAATAAGCTAAAAAAACAAATATATTAATAATGTTAATATTAATACATTTCTGAGTAATTGTCTGAATATGTTTTTCTATTAAAAAGAAACTCATAAAAAATTCCCATATACTTTTCCTGCATGGTTTGTTAGTATTGCTTTACTCGACCAGTATTGGAATGGAAAGGAGCTATATATAGTCTGTATTTATATTAAAAAATTCAAATGCATTGTAATAAGAAACTACAATTTGTCAATATGTTTTATATGGATGTGATGCACTTCTCCTCCAGCCTCTCTTCACATCTTTCAGCAGCTGTATTGATGTTTGGATTGTTTCACCCATCAGGCAAAGCTGCATTATAATATATTATAAACTCTTTAAAAAAAAAAAAAAAAAAAAAGAGAGTCCATTGACTTATATGCTGTGTCAGTTTTGCATTGTGTGTCACTGTCCTACCTGATGCTGTTCACGGTGATGCAGGCACCGTGCCCTCTGCCTCCACGGCTCGCACATAATTGACAGAGATGATAAAAATGAGGCAGAGTCTCTTTGCTATTTGTGATTAATAGATAGCATCTGTGTATGGAGGTTAGATAATACACACACACACACAAACACACACTCTACATTTTTTCACACTAATGCACAAGCACACAAGCAGACACGCTTACAGTCACATGCACGCTGAAGGCGACGGTGATATATGGGAGCTGGGATGGTTGACGATTGTAATCCCACATTCGTCTCTCCCACTGTACTCTACTGTAGAGTTGGTGAGCTGCGTGTGTCATAGCTGGGGGCTCTTGTCTGGTGAAGTGTGTGTGTGAAAGCTTGTTGTCCTCATGTGGATGGGTTTTTTGGCCCTAAAGGCTGCTGTGCTGGAGGTGATGATGAACAGTGATGAAGTGCACATTTTAAATGGCACACCCATTATGGCAACGCCTTCACAATGAGAGGACAAGTCTTTGAATTGAAATGTCACTCAACCAATTAGCGGCTATGTTGCGCACATGCCACTGATAAGGCATTGGCATTTCTGTCAGTCAAATAACCAACCACACGACTAATCAATCAGTCAGATATTCAGGGTTTTTAAATTTTTAGCTTGAGCCAACAGATTCAGGTTTCCTCCCAGGTGCAGTTAGTTGTCAGTGGTATTTCTTTCAATTTTAATTTTCAGACTTCTTGGTGTTAAGCCGGTGGTGCTTATGGTGTTATGGAGATCCAGAGAAGCTGATAAGCCCATTGGCTCGGAAAGTAATGGTTATTTCAGTGCAACTTCCTGACAGTTTGAGCCCGGAGTGGATATTGTTAGGATACTGCCGTTTTACTGTCAGCAACTTCCACTGTCCTGAGTCAAGAAACCACTAACACTCAAAAAAAAAGAAAATCAGTGCTTGTGTCTTATAATTTGTGTTTTTCTGAGATTTGAGTGATATTGCATGGCCTTTGGAAAGCGCATTGCTGTGTGAGACAGCGGGGGAGTTCTTTTTGTTATCCAGCCTTGCATTATTTATGAATTTTCATTCCAGGAATGCAGTAGCCCCTGGCACTGTAATGCTCCCTTCTCCCATGGAATCGCTCACACACTTCCCCTTTTTTTTTTTTTTTTTTGCCCTGCAAGTTTTCTGCAAAACTAAATTTCCTTAATAAAATTGGGGTCATGAATTAGTGAGAGGACAATGTGAAATGCATCAGAGGTTGTTTATAATATTGAGTACAACACTTAGTGCTGCAGTCAGAGTTTAAGCTCGGAGGCAATATGAGGCCCAGTGGGAGTTTTTATCCCTCTCCCTCTTCCTCTCTCTCTGCATGTCCATCATATGGTAAGAATGTAATTGCTGGAAAAGCATAAAATGTGTCAGAGTGTTCGCCTCCCTGCTGTTAGTTTCAAAGTAAAAGAGCCCGTGCCAGTCGGGGTAATCAGACTGCTGGACCACTAGACACACACACACACACGCAAACACACAGACACACACACCCAACACACACAGAGACACTTAGAGATGTAACCATTGTACAAGTTCAAATATTTACCTTCTTGCTGCAATACTGCTCCATCCTCAAGAGGAATTGTTTAACAAATCCTGCAGTGCTAATTAGGGTTTCCGCTATTCATTTGTCTGTGGTCGGCCTCTGCAGTGAGGAAACTGCCAGTGCTGCGATTAAAAAAAGTGAAATACATAAGCAATATAATATCACCAAATTACCCCATAAAAATCTCATGCAGCAGTAGAGGCCCAGTGTTTACAGTTGTGTTTGCAATTAATACACTTAACACAGAAAAGCCATTTTGGCTAAATTGAATTTTTATTAATATTAGCAGGGTATATTTACAAAATAAAAGCTTTGGTCCAATACACTATGGTCAGTTTTCATACAGATTGATCGATTGCAATTCTTTTAAAAGAGTAGATTCATGTTTTTTAACTTTTCTAATAGATGAAATAGCCTTTTATATCGTGCACACCTTATTTCCAAAGAAAGATATGTTAAAAGATACAAGTCTCTGCAAAAGACTCCATTTACCACCATGATCTAAAACTAAGATGTCTGCTGTTTGCTTATTTTTGGAGCCCTTTTCAGTTTGTAGCATTTAAAAGATAAAACTTTTTTTTTTATCAGCAGCTTTTTTTGTTAAAATTATGCAAGAATCCTTTTTTTCGTTTTTCTCCTTATGATAAAGTATTCAAATAAAATGCTGTTTATATTATTTTTGAAACAAAAAGCAGAACCAACAGCAACAGAGAGAGGGACGTAAATAGTATCAAAACCTAAAACGCCTTCAGTGACCAATGCCGCAAACACACACACAATCACACACACGCATGCACGCACACACACACACACACACACGTACACGCACACACACAGTATAAGCCTGAGGCGTTCTTCTTTAAAGTATTTGGCTATGTCTCAACTGGCATCTCCAGCTCTCTATTCTCTCTTGTCTTCTTCCATTGGGCTATGGGCAAGAGTCAAGAACTATATACGGTTAATAAAGAGGCAGGGTGTTTTGTGTGAATTGTGTTGTGAAAATGCAGTCACAGCCTCCCCTTCTCTTTCTCTCTCTTTCCTCTACCATCACCCCCCTCTTCCCCTTCTTTCATATTCTAGTTAGAAGACAGAAGGATCAGAGACACAAGAGGCTTTACTGGTCAAGCCCACTCTGCCTCTCTTTAAAATATAAGATTACTTTGTCAAGAGCACTGTGTGTGTGTGTGTGAGAGAGTGTGTGAAAAAGGAGTGCTGATGGAGCACACCTAGCTAGAGGGCTGAGACAGAAGAGCGGTCAGAATGCATTTGATTTAAATCTGTGATATGGTTGTTGTTGTTGGATTTATTCTGTACTGGGCTGCATGAGGGGATCAGCCAAATGTTTTCCTCAATTAGTCACTTCATTTTTGGCCCTAAACTGTTAGCAAATTTTGTAAAAAATGTCCGTCCAAATTGTTGCAGATGTATTTTCTCTCCATCAAGTGGACTAATCGTTGCAGCTCTCATTACATAAATTGCTGGGTGTTTCTTTTATTTTGTCCACTTCCTCTATGATTATGCTACACCCACATAAAGGCTTTTTTTATTCTGGTGTTTTATTCATGCTGTACCAGTGTTCAATTTATTTTGTCCAACCCCTGCTCTATGTGAACCGCAAAAAAGTGTGTATCTAAGTAGACACACACATTCACACACACACACACACACGCTCAGTGTCTCACTCAGACGCATGCTGAAAGCCGATGCACACCTATGGGGACACATTTCTCACTGTGAAATTTTTATTAATCAAGTCAGTGGACAACTTAGGAAGAAGAAAAATCAATTTTTGTTTCCTCCCCAATTTATTACCACATAAATTGTCCTTCACTCTCAGAGTGCAGCGCCTTGGCTTCAGTGTCAAAATAATTCGGTTAAAATCTATTATATTTGCGTTGATTTTATCCTGCTTTTGTTGACGCTGAGGACAAAAGGGAGTTGACGCCGGCCTGATTTCACTGACAGAACGTCCGACAGTGTCTCACCTTCAGCTCAATCAATGCAGGAAAAAAATGATAAGGGAAGAATTCCAACAAAATCTCATCTGATCACACGCTCAGAAAAAACTCTGCACATCGTCAACATCAACTCCCACAGTTTCTTCGGGAACTTTTTTTTACAAGGTGACTGATTGAGAAGTGACTTGACCACACACCTGCTACGTATAAGCCTGCAAGGAAACATCAACAACACCTTATACACCTACATCTCTACCTCAAGACCATGATTAATACCTCAATATGAATAAGTTGCATCTGCAGCTTTGTTGCATTGGCTGTGAAGTGATTTATTTAGCAGCATAAAGCACAGTGATGGTATACTGTACATCTCTCCTCTAAACGAGTTCATCTGTTTCCTGCTGACTGGTAAATAGCCTCATGTGTATCATCAGTAATATTCATAGCTCTACTTTCTAGATGATCATGAATTATTAACTCATTGAAAAGATGAATAGTTCCAAAACGGTGCTTGATGCATCTCTGCTGGAAGCCCTAAACAATACAAAACAGTACAGTGCAGTACAATCGAGTTCAATATGTTTTTCAGTGTATTGCAGGGGGGAGTTGTTTTGTTGTTAAGGTTTAATTTCAGAATGTGTCTTGATCCACCATGAACTCTGGGATGAATTTCAAGTATGTGTATCATCGCACCAAATTGACTTCTAACTGCGGAGACACATATTCTCTGCTGATTGCCAGCCAAGACGCCAAGCCAAACCTCACAAAGAAAAGTGATTCGAGCAAACAAATACCCCAAATCTTCTCCAAGAAAATCATGGCAGCAGTGTGCAGCCATTTTTCAAGTAAAGCAGACCTAATACATGTTGTCTCCAGATGTAACAATCCTGAAATCCCATATTTTACAGCATGTGCTGCGTGTCATCTCGACCCGATGTGCCTAGGAAAGGAATTGTTTCGAAAATTCACATTTTGTTCTCTTTAATGCGCTCAGACGACACAATGATTCATCTGACAAGCAACGAAATGAGAAATGCAAATTGTTAAGGGACATGCCCGATGCAGTTTCGCCGAGCAAATTTTAAGAAAGCGAAGGCCGCGATGGAAAATAAGATACGGGAGAAATGATAAAACAAAGCGCGCTTTATGATATTTTAAAGAAAAAGTGCCTAAACTGACTCCCCGCAAATACATTTTACAGTTTGTGCGATTGATTTCAAGCTTAAATGAGTTGTTTATCTATAAGACAGTCACTCCTCATCTTTTACATGCAGGAGGCAAAAACCTTCAGGGCTGAAAATATCACTATATTTGAATTCCCTTTATTTTGAGAACATGGTTAACTAGGCTGTATACCATAACCTTGAGCTGCATTTACGTGATTCTTTGCATTGAACAGGCGACAAAGAGAACGTATTCATCCTCCACACATCTCTGTCTCATCAGCTTACAAAAGAGCTCCAACAGGACTGCAGTTTGTTCCCGACTGAGTCTCGTGGCCTTTGTCAAGCTACTCCTCTCTTTATCGAGAAGCATTTTTCTTGTGCAAGACTGCTGAATGCTGTCTGTGTCCTTAGACTGCAAGAGGCCAGGAGAATCAGAGAGGAGGTGAAGGCTGAGCGCAGATCTGAGGAGCTGGAGGAGCCACAGGGAGCGCTCGGGACTTCTGCAGTTGAAATGTTCCAAAATTCCTCCTCCTCCTCCTCCTCCTCCTCCTCCTCCTCTCACATATGCCTGGATTTTTCCCAGGTGACAGACTTCACATTGTAGCGGCGTAGATGGGAGATTAGCCCACTTAGCATTCAGGAATCAATCTGCGATGCTGCTACCAGTTGATCTTTTCAGCTGCTCCTCTGCAGGGCTAATGCTCTGTACTCACTCATTTTTCTGTAATCAACAACTTCATAAAGGAGACGCTCAGGAAATACTGCCTAAATCGTTAATCGCCAAATCCAATTTCTGGAATCAATGCCATTGATTTATCAATTAATTCTGCATGTGCAATGCTGCCACTTTGCTTTGCTTTGGGTGTTAGAGGTTTTAGCGGTCAAATGCATTATTGAAAGAGGCTTTTTACCAAGCAGTGGCTGATGCAGAGAGCTTAGGAGGTTGTCAGTCTTGATGTAAAGCTTTATTTGCAAAGCGAGTTAGTGTGAACAGCCTTTTAGTCCTGCTAGGAGGACAGTGACATGAATTTATCTTGCGAGAGAGGAGGAATATCAAATGTGTTGAATAAGGCTTTGCCTTGTCAGGAATATTGATTAAGTGGTTTTGGGTGGTGTCTCTGCTTTGTGTTTGTGTCTGCGCACTTGTGGTCAAATGTCTTTGTGCCCCTGCAATTGAACATGGTGTTGTGCATGTGAATGCGCCAACAGTGCATGAGTGCCGATGCATATTTTCAGCCTTTTTGAGTTTTTTCTGCGCTCGCTCTTCAGCCTTATCTGGAATCAGCAGAGGGCTTTAGATCAGAGAGAAGGGGGCAAAAGAGTGCCTCATGAAAAGAAAGTGGTAGTCTAGACAAAAGCGGAAAATAAAATCTATACCTTCGTAAAGATCTAAAAGAAAGTTGAAAAGTTTGACTGTAGTCAAGACATAAAAACAGCCTTTGAAAAGTTAAACCGCAGTGGCTCCCTCGCTCAGGGCCGCATTCAGAGGGCATGAATAACGCTGGACCTTATGGATTTCTCCACACTGCTCAGGCGCACCGTGCAGATGACCCTCGTCCGCTATAAATAGTCAAATGGTCCAGGATGGTTTCCTGGCTCCTGACAGCTTCTGACAAGAACTGATCTGCTTCTCTGCGAGTGGACACACACGCAGACACCACATACACATTTTTTTTCTTCTTCTCCTTCTCGACCACGCTTTCACTTCTGCGCCGTGTGGGCTCGCATTCAGACTTGGCTATTGTGTCACCTATATGACTTGATTTGTGCATACAAGCATTAACCTTGGGTGCTATGGTGTGAGGAATAATGGAGGTAGGCAGTGCACCGGAGGCTGAATGGCAAAGACACTTCAACGGCAGAGAGAAACAACGTGCAAAGGTTCGCTTTGCTGAAAAGGCCTGTAAACACTGTGTTGAATCTATGGCGTGTGGGTGTTCAAGTGTGTTGTTTGTCGATTAGTGTGAAATGCTATAAGTGTGTGTGGGCGCAGCGGCGCTGAGTGTGTGTCTGTATGTGGCTGATTGTCAGTATGTGTTTCATCTTGGAATCTTATCTGAGCTTTGGTATGTATGGTGAGGTCCACGCTTGTGTGTGTGTGTGTTTGTGTGTGTGTGTGTGTGTTTGTGTTGGAATGGGGGGGGTTATACACCACAGTATGTGCTCTGCCGGTAAACTCAGCATTAGCAGCAAGAGATTTCAGGCTCGGTCAGCTATGAAAGCACAACTACGTGACGAGAGTGCTGCCGCCGCCCACAGATAGCTAGCCCTTATCCACTAATTAAAACCCTCTATCACTCCATGTCTCACTTGGCAATCTTTCTATCCTTCAATTCTCCCCTTTTTTAACTGTGAAATCTCTCCATCTCTCATTATCTATCCATCACTCTCTTTATCCTCATTCCCCATTCATCCCTCTCTCCCTCCTCTCGGCAGGCGCTGAGATCTCCCAGTGGGCGGTGTGCTGTTTTTGTTGTGTTTCGGGGGGTTTAGGTATAACAGGGTCCTGTGGGTCCTTCAAGGCCTCTCATCTGAGGTGTCCCTGTCATATGCCTGAGGAGCCACAATGCTGCTAACGAATAAAACAGATAGATTTTTAAGCACTATCCCCCGCATCTTTTCTCAGACACACCCTCACTCCAGGAGAGGCATCCCTCTCTGACAGCTCACTGTTTACTCCCGTAGGACCTGTAGCCTGGATCTGCATTTGCAGCAACAGACTGCCAACTACCTCGATTCTTTCTGATGATTAAGCCGTCTTAAATGGCAGACAAAATAGAAAAATCTGCAACAACAGTCGTCATGACTTCACCTCGGTGCATCTGCGGCATCGAGTTCATGTTCGATTTCTTGGCGTGTGTATGTTTCTCAAAGTTTCTCATCTTCATTCGTGCGGCTTGCGGCGCCTGTTTAGTGAGCGGGATTAGCTCGCCTCTGTGCAAACAACCTCCTTGGAAATGTGTAAAGGCCAAAGCTAACAAAGATAGTAGCGGCCTACTCGCTGAGGTCTCCAGGCTGTTATGAAAATAAGACCTTCTCTGCATGTTGGAAATGTATTCATAATCCTGAAACTATACTGTATCAATAATCTGAGGAGCTAATATTGTTGGTTGGCACTCTGCTCTCCCCATCCTCCTTGTTTATTTACCAACGTGAAACTCAATTTCTCTGCCGCTGCCTGGCCCCAATCCTCTCTCTGCCTTTCTTTCTCTCTTTTTTTCCCATTTTGCATGCTCTCTCCTCCCGTTCGTTGTGATTTCGGCACATTCGTTTGAGATTGGAGGGCGCAAATCTGTTTTGACTTGTCCTCATGGTCCTTGCCTTTACACACAGAGATCTCCGTCGCGCCGCTTGCGCTTTTGTTGTTGTTGTCGGACATCTTAGAGACCCCGCCCCTCTAGAGATGACTCGGAGCGTAAATCCTGTTTAAAAGCAACTGTGCATGTGAGCCTCTATCACTTCTCTAAGCTGATTTGCAAAAAAACAGCCCACTGGTCTGTGGTGGCACTGTTTGAGCAAATGGACAGATAGGAGGGGATCAAGTGTGCGAGGAGTCCCATTAGATATTATTGCCGACTGTGTAGCCGTGGATTATCACTCCCGTGTGTTTGTGCAGAAGAGAAAGTGATAAGAGAGTGAAAGAAAAGGGTTAGCATGGGAGGAGGAGGGCAACAATGTAATGTGATGCGTGTGTTTCACTCAGTGTTGTCACTTTGTATTAATTTTAAACGGAGCAGTGAAGAGTTCATTACACACTGATGAATTATAGATTAGAATTAAATTAGAAATAAAATCACACAATAACATATACACACACTTTCACTGCTTACATCTACTCACTGTTAACCCCGTTGTACTGCAAACAAACTCGCATGAGATGCATCTCAAATTTTTTTAAACAGCATCATTACAGCTTTGGTTTTTTTTGCATCTGCCTGCATTTTGTTACAGAAGTCTATTAATAAATAAATGTTCCATTGAGAACACATGGAGAACTGTACTGTGGTTAATACAGTAGGTAGGACATGCATAAATCATTGAAGCCCATGAATTTTACATATTTTGGTCTTTATGGAGATGATGAAGATCAGTTGTTAGTCACTGGAAGTATAGTGATGCAATCAGTTAAGCACTTAGTGAGGTTCAGTAAGGGTTCCCTCAGTGCACCGTGTGGTCCCCTGCTCTACACGAACATTAAAAAATGATGAGAGAGATGATACAAGTCTTGTAGCGAAGGTTTTGAAGATTCGGGTATTAAATAATTAACTCTAGCATGGTGCTAATTATTCTGACATCCTCAGACTTTTCCGAGGTCATTCATGTGTGTTTGCTTTGAATGGTAACCCAGAGTGAGCTTTTTACCACCCGTTACACCCTGAGGTGGCTACTTCTCAATTGTGAGTCAAGGCTGGTGTTGCGCTCAGGTGGCGCATGCTGACTTGTCCTACAGAACGCCCCTGTGTCTTGTTTGAAGTGAGCTTGGCTCTAGGAAACAACCGCCAGGTTTTGACATCAAAACCAAGAATCAAACCCCCTAATGGGCACCCCACTGTGGGCTAGAATTAGCAAGAATAACCCCTGCCAGCAGGCTTATTTCTCTAAATGCAGGGGCCTCGGAGGACGAGACGAAGGGGGGGAAAGCGTGTAAGGCAGAGGAGGAACAGCGAGGATGAGAGGAAAGGAGGAGGGAGCGCAAAGGTGAACTAGTACATGGGTTGGTGAAAGATAAGTGAAAGAAGGGGAAGGGATTAACCAGGAGAGGGGTGTGTTTTATAGACAACCAGACAGAATTTCACATCGCACACGTCAATATACAAGCAGGGCTGCATGTACCGAGCGAAATGTTCACCAGACGGTCTGCGTGCGTGCACACACAACGGGGGAACAAGATGGTTTGCCCGTGTGCAGGATTGCATGCTTTCATTCTTGCGTGTGACAGACATAAAACGGGGCAGAGAGCCTCTGCAGAGACAGACAGTAGTCAGTGCCTGCAGCAAGCTCAGAGCTCACAGGGTAATGTATACTCACTCCTCGCCGTACCAGAGAGAAGGTGACACCAGTCAATCCCATTCTGACAGGGCAGCTGAGATAATAGCCGGCTTTGATTCCCAGCAATAACTCCTGCCAATCAAAATGAAAGGCATCGTGATTGCAGGGAACCACAAGTGTGTGTATGTGTGCGAGGGGGTGGGAGCTTACAGTATGCTACAGTTTGCAAAGGTAATTGGATGCAAAGTGCGGTTATGTATTATAAAGGTATTGTTGTGTTCTGTGTTATCACTGAAGAGAAAACACAAGAGGTGGATGGAAGGAGAAGCATGTGCAGAGCTTTTACAGATCATCTGCGCGATGATAATGTCTGCAGGGGGCGAGGGTGTGTGTGTGTGTGTGTGTGTGTGTGTGTGGGATGAATGTGTGAGCCTTTTGGCCCCTTTTTTTTTTTTTTTTTGACTGTTTGTTGTCAGGGGTCAGCATGTGGTTTGTGTGTGTGCACGCAAGCTGGTCCATGCATGTGCTGCACGCATGTGGGGAAGTAGGAGGGTGAGCGCAAGGCCAGGGGAAGGAGTCTTTCAGGTGGAATAAAAGCATCACTGCAGTGGTAGAAAGGTCAGCTGTAAACTTGTATCAGACTAGTGGTGATCACCCTGTGCTGCAGATCTCTGAGGTATTGAGCAGGCACGCTCTAATGGCTTTGATATATGGACTACAGGACTCCCTGAAGAGGTCAATACCATAGCACTTTGTCTCTATGAGCAATGACCCTCTCAAGCTCCATTTAGAAGCTTTATATCTGCAGGAAATAGGCTGGAAAGGCCTCAGGCAGGGCACGGTGAAAGAGAACTAATATGAATGAAGTATTTTCTAATCACTTCTTCTGTGCTCCAATCGTTGCCCCAATCAATCATTAGTTATGGCGGTATAAGCATATTGTGCCGGACGTTATCAGACGTAGATTTTGATGTGGTTGAGAGAAGAACAAGAGAATCCGAGCTGAATAGAGCTGATTTACGATTACTCAATTTGGAAGGGCCATGACTCTGGAAAGACTGGTGTCTGAGAGCGTTTCATCATTACTTCAGATGGAATCTGGTGAGTCACGGTGTTTAATGAGAGTGACAGACGTTGGGCTCAGCTACAAATTTGTTGATTTATCCGCAACTTGTCGATGGTTATGTGTAAAGGAGAGTTAAATCCCACAATGGCTATTTAGTTTTGTTTATTTATCCTCTCTGAAATCTTGTTTGTGTCCATGTGCAAACTGTCACATGAATATGACCACACCGGAAAAAAAAAACAAAAAACAAAAAACATCACAATTAAAGACTAAAGACTTTAAACAACAAAGCGCTCCACAACATCTTTAACCAACAATCAAGAGAGTAGTGGCAGGGAGAGGAAAAGAAACCACTAATGACAGAACAGAGAGCCGCTCTTTTATTTTAGCCAATTTCTCTTCAAACACATCCGGACATAATGGCCGCCATCGTGGTCCCTTCTGAGCTTATTGATTTGGAACTAACCTTTGGTGTGAAATATGAAAGAAGCCAAATACTGTTTATGAATGTCTGCTGTAATTGGAATGAGCAGATGTTGCAATATTGTTCCACTGTGTTCAATAACAGACTTCTTGTGCTATTTTTCTTCTCTCTGCCCTGTCTGTTCAATCCCTCGTTCCTTTTCATTTTTCCCTCTGCTGGCTCATCCTTCTTTGCCCCTCGCTGAACCTTTCTCTCCTTCCACTCCGTCTTTCTCACATGCAGACTCTCTGCTCTGTGCTGTGGCTGTGCTGAGTGACTAAGTGGAGCCCCTACAAGCCATGGAGGAGATGGACAGTAAACCCTACCAGCCGTTGTCGAAGGGGCGCCATGAAATGGAGATGTCCTACACCAGTTCGTCTGACGAGAGCGAGGACGGCCGCGCCCACCACCGCTCCTACACCTCACGCGAAACCCTGCCTGACTACACGCACGAGCTACGCCTTACCCTCGGCTCCCACCGGGAGAGACAGAGCAACTATAGCCAGCCCCAGCCAGGTACCACGCTCAGGGCATGCCCAGGCTGCATGTATTTACCTGAAAAATATACATCAGTTACACAGACGCTGTCCTTGCGCACAAATGAGTGTTGGCAGACATATAGTAGACACACATTCATGCTCACACAAACACACACTCACACAGAGGTCTTTAAAAGGACCTATGTGAATTACCTATTACAGTCCACAATGAGCCAGAAGGACAGTCGGAGGCAGTCAATTACCTCTTCTCCACGGAGGTGATATTTCTCTCCCACAGCTAAACTAGGTCAACCCCAAACCTCTCTGGCCTCACCTGGGGTGGAAAACCACCCTGCATTACACACACACACACACACAGACGCTCACACAGGCAGACACTGGAGCGCATAGGCACACACACACACACAGAGATGTACGTTGACACATACACACCGAAAAAATTCTTCCCTGCTGGTGACAGGTGGAGAAATGGGCCAGCGCAGGCTGTGATGGATGGCCTTTATGCAGGTCATGTGTGGTGTTAAGAGAGAAGCTGCACCTCATCAGGAGCACGCCGCTGTGCAGGGTTCATAGTGATCAATAGATAGTCTTTGTGCCCCCCCCCCACCGGCTTCTCTACAAGTCATACAAGCAAGATTAGCCATTCATAACAGCTACAAGTCCTGACAAGCAGGCTGCTGTGGGAACGTCATGGTTTGAATGCCAAGTTCTATGGATTCCGTAGTATTGTTCGCCACGCGGCAGCCCATCGACGGCCATTAGCTATCATCATGTTGGTCCGATGGCTTCCACAAAACATTGTAGTGCCAAAGAGCACTTACCTTTGTTCAACAGTTACTAAGCCTTTCTGTTTCCATAACAAACAACGTCAGCTGCCATCAGTGTCATATGGCAAGGTGCAACAGACCCCCCAAAGCAGCTTTTGAAATGTCAATGGCAGCCGGTTCTGCGGAGCACATCTGTTCATCTTTGGGCAACAGAGTTATATATAGTGTACCCCACCTAAGTAACCAACTGGTAAGGGGGTGATATTGCCTCAAGTGACTTTTTTTAATGGATTACGCTGTTCCTGACAAAGATCAGCCAATTTGTTCCCCCTGTAATTCCCCTCCCATGTTTTTCCCATTTCCTTCATCTTTGAAACTCAACATCTTGCCCTCTCCTCCCTTCTCTTCCTTCCTCCTTTTTTCCCATCTGTTTGTTTTCCCATGGATTAAAAATTCCTCTCTATCCATTTTATCCCACATCACCTCTTTGCTCTTCAGCGCATTAGAGAGCTGACCACAATAATTAGTTTTTGTTTGCCTATTAATTAACTCAAATTGATTCATTCACGGTTTTCAACATTTTGTTTACAGAATTGCAATTGAGCTGCAGCATAAATGTATAAATTATTGAGAAGCAACAGCCTTGCAAGAATCTGAATCTTTTATCACGTAATGCATACAGTAAATTACATTTGATACCATTATAAAAAGCTTTGCATGTGGATGAGCACAAGCTATGATCACTACCAGTTGTTGTTAGGAGATAAGAAGTAAAAAAAAAATGTGAATGAAATTTATATCCAGCAAATAAAACCTCATTAAGAAATGAATTATCGTGGCTTTGAAAATGACGGTAGTCCAACAAAGAAAATGAATAGTTCTATTTTAAATGCTGTATTACTAATAGTATCTCACAAAATGCCTAAATTTGTTTAATTAGTTTACAATTAGAGGAGAGCTTTGTACGCATGTTTACAGTGTGCTTAAGTGTGTTCAGGCTTACTGGTGTTT
>JAPZDZ010000026.1:6358481-6372032 GCA_029783805.1 Acanthurus tennentii | reverse complement strand
GAGACATCCACAGATGTGCCAGTACAACCACACAGACGGACATGTGCAGACACACAGGCTGCGTGCTAGTGTCTCCTCTCACCTCTCTGTCATGTTTGTGTGTGCGTGCGGAGGTCTCAGCGGCAACACCAGGCAACCAGCCGCACTCTTTAACTTCCTTCTTGCCTTCCCAAGGCCCAGGGGGGTTTGCAGGAATGGATTTGTCTATTAGCTCGTAAAGAACATTGCTCAGTGCCATATCGATCATCTGAGCTGTAACGTTTAGGGTCTTTAAGTTGTGGAGTTGATCTAGTGGTACACGGACTCCCCTGGCTATTTTACCAGAGTGAGAGATGATCAACTTAACCCTGGTGCTGCGCTTGGCCAGAGGAAACGCTATAAACACGTCCGCTGGACCCAGAAACTGTTTTATTGAACCGCCTGTTCAGCCATCCCGAAGAGGCTAAAGGGCTACCATGAATTCGCCAGGTGCCTTACTGTAGCAGCAGCAGTGCAGTTGTGTGGTTTCCCTCTCTTTAATAGCACCTCATCACATAGTTAGCCATGCAGGCCTCTGTTTTTGACAAGCTGTCAGGATGTTGGACCCCACCCTGTTGTCCTAATGATGGACCTTTACAGCTCACTGATTCATAGGAAGACCTACTGGACTGTGCTGCTGCTGGTTGATGGGGCTTTAGGGATGTGTGTGAATATGTGTGTGTGTGTGTCTGTGTGTGTGTGAGAGATACAGAGAGACAGAAGGAAAGAGAGACAGCCTGACAGAGTAACAGAGATCATTTTCTGTTTCGTCTCTCTCTGAATGCCCCTCCTCCATTCTCATCTAGCTGCCATGGCAACAGTCATCAAATCAGAACATCAGCCATTGCTTTCATCTCATGCTGTCCACTGGCTGCCCACAGGCTGTCTGTATACATAAACTGTGTGATGGAAACATCACAAAGTCTATCCTCTACTTGCCATTTTAATAAGCGGTCACATCCAGCACGATTCCACGATCACCTACACAGCAAAAAAGGGGGTGAGAGGCGAGCTGATTTTTTTTAATAAACAGCCGAATAAGGGAGCTTAAAACTGTTTTCAGTTCCCTGCACTGTTGGAGTATTAAAATGAGAGGAGAGCATGGTGAGTGGCACATGAATAAGCTCACCGCAGAAGGGAACAATAGCAGTGAGAGTGTACCGAGAGATTAGTGCAAATCAGAGTGTTGTGTGCAGGGGGAGAGAGGCTGAGAGGGGGCGGAGGATACAAAGGTGCCTGTACTCTATGGACACACACGCACATACACGCACACACACGCACACACACTTAGATGCCCACACAAGCTCCTGCTGCTTTGTGTTTTGTGTGCGTGAGGGGTCAGTGGGGTGTATTATTTCGAAGGGGTGGTGGTAAATACAGCCACAACACAGCTGGATTGACAAGAAAATGCTCACCATGAAGGGGGAGGAGGAAATTAAAATGTTTCGAAATAGAAGGTTCCTTCTCCTTTTTTTTTTTTTTTTTTTTGGTTAACCTGAGATGACTCAGTGCAGCAGTAGAGAAAAGATGCCGGCTTCTTTAAATGGGTGGTTAGAAAGTCTAAGTGAAAAACCATGAAGAATGGAAAGAAAAAAAATGACCTTTATATCCTGCACAATGCCATCCTCAGTGTGAATGAATGCAACCTCGTTGTGCAGGCCTCTGCTGGGGGAAAAAAAAAAAGAAAAAGCTTGTCTGAATAACAAACCTAAAGCTCCATTGTCATTCTGATAATCTGAATTGTCATCTGAGCCTGCATAAGGTTTTGAATGCGCTTGCCAAGATGATGAGTGATAGTAATGACAGCGCAGTGGTTTCCCCACCGTTAACAATCGCTGCCATTTTAGTTTAACTGCTGCATAGTAATAGCTGCTCCTCCCGTCGCAGTCGTCGGGATACTGCCAGGGATACTTCTGCCATAGTTGCGCCAGTGCCAGTTTTAAAGGCTGCCATCGCGACCATGGTGCCAGTAGTAAAGGCTGTTGTTAGATGGCACGGTGCCCTGAGCCTGTCAGACCTCCAGGGTGTGTACACCACCTGTCATTATCAGCTCTCAGCCCTGGCAGCCACAGACAGCTAATGGTCCACTGGGTCTCACCCAACAATCTGCTGACCAGTATGAGTGCTGCTGGTTTGATGGCTGGACACCTACGCAACACACATGCCCAAGAGCACGCAGACAAACTCCAGTCGTGCACAGACTTTTACGCAAAGACAAACTGTCTGCATATTTTTTTTTTTTTAAAAAAAGAGAGAAGTAACTTTTATAAATGAGGGTGCAGGTTGACACGTAAACCACAATGAAAATAAAATAATGATATATGATCCTATTTCACTCTTTCACTTTGGTCCTGGGATGGGTTTCTTCTACTCACCGGAGGATTGTCTGTATGATTGATAGTATTGGATTGCAACCTAGTCACAGGCAGCTTTTAATTGAAAAAGCCACAATAGGACTTTGGACAGCCATTAATTGTTACGGTTAATTAAGGTAAACATTAAATGAAGAGAGTTTTAATTGGTTTCTCTTGATGAGTGTAGGGATCTGGGGTGACCAGAATCTGCATATGTAAATAACTTAAAAGTCCTCCAGGCCTCGGCTTAACTCATCTGCCTTAGAGTCCTATCTCTCTCTCTCTCTCTCTCTCTCTCTTTCTCTGTTTCTGTTTATTTTCCTGTTTTCATCACTAGTCCTCTTTCTCTCTACCTTTTTTTTTTGTCTCTGTATGCACGCAACCACCCCATACACACACACACACAACCAGATTCACACATCTTGGCCCCAACCAAGCTGTCACCAATACAAATGGGGTGCTTTTTTCGAGTGACATTGATGTGATGCATGTAGGTCTACATGCTAAAAGCTAAACTGGTTCTCCCCGAAGAGATACATTTGTCAAGATGAGACGTGACAGATTGGCGTAAGACATCACCTTCATATTTACGATACAGGAAAATTATCCCAAGGCCCACAACATTCATGCAGGCTGTGATTATTTTTAGCATTTTATTTTTTGAGAGGATGTTGTATGTATGTGCCCACTGGTGCTCATCATAGCACGTTTGATTGACCACGTTCTCCTTGCTCTGAAAGATTCATTTATATTCTGTCAGGCTGTGGGAAGGATTGCAAAGTGTTCGTATGGAAAAATATCACAAATGTATCAAATATTACAGCCTTTTTTTTTTTTATGTCCTCTGAAGAGCTGCCACCTGTGCCAGAGGAGAGGGCATTAATAGCAGACCCAATCACTTTAGACGGATCACCCTCACACCAGATAGATAATCATGCTGTTAAATAAATAGCTTCTTAAAATGCTTCAGAATGCTGCTAAAAGCATGAGCATTTTATGGGTGACTTGGGAAAAGAGAGTGGTGGTGTCAGGGGGGAGGGAGTGGTACAGAATTTGCATTGCAGTGTCTGCGGTTGAAAGTGTGTGTGTGTGTGTGTGTGTGTCTGCGAGTGTGTGTGTATGGATGAGGAGAGCAGACAATTGGACGGCTGCTCGGTCACCCGGTCACCCCGCTGCAGTAGAAAAAAGCTTTCCATGGCCAATGCGTGGCTCTTGCCAGTATTTCACAAAAAACTGACTGTGTTAGTGCTGTCCAAACAGATGTGCACAGCATATTTTGGTGTGTCCATGTGCTTCCAAGCGAGCGTGCACTGTGTGTGAGTGTCTGCGTGTGTGAGTGTGTTTTGTTCCAAACAGATGTTTTGGTTTTTTTTTTCCCCCAATGTGTGTGTACTAGCTGAATCAGATCAACACCAGCCGGTGCAGTGTGTCTGGCCAAGGTGGATAATATTCAGTGCACGCTTACTACAACTACACTGACACACATACACACACACACACACACACACACACGTACATTTAAGAGACTAGGTAGCGACGTTTAAAGAGCGCATGCAGGCAAACCTTTAAACTTCTGCATTAGCTGACCCCGTGGAGTACGAGCATCTGCAAGATTGCAGGTAATGTAGCAATAAAGGAATTGGAACCGGCCATTATGAAAAGAATAAAAGAGCATAATCAAATTCAAGTAAATGTGAAGGTGTTTTTATGGGATATCATGTTTGAACGTCATATAACTGGAGTGGGCCTGCGTCTGTACTGTGGTCTTTGTTTATGTCCTTTTTTTTTTCCTGAGCTGCCTTTCTGCTCTTACCCAAAGAGGAAAACCCCTACTCCTTGAGTTGGCACACCCATCAACCTTTTCCTTAATAACACAGAATAAAATGATGTTATAATTTAACAGTAATTTTTGAAATGGGTCCTTAGTGTCAGACAGCTGTAGTCAAAGTGGCCACATGCAATTTTTCAGCTTTAGCTTGATAGCCAACTTAGCTAATATGAACTTCTGAAGCTTAAAACCCGTCATGGCTGACTCTTAAGTGTTTCTAACTGATTTGTGTTGAGATGAGAACCCTTCAGTCTTAAATATGCACTTGATATCAAGGCCCACCTGATACTGTGGTGAAAGAGAGGAGCCAAAGCGACATATCCAAGGCAAAAAGGTCAACATCTTCACCAGCTGATAATCAGTGTGGAACACATGGAAAGAAAGAAACCTTTATGTACTTGTACCCTGTTGCAGTGTAGCACAGTTCGTTCTACTTTCATGATAAGAAAAATATAAGAATATCTTTGTCATTCCAGCATAATCTTACTTTGCTTATATTCTTGTGTAAGTATGATAGGGATTAGATTTACAACTACTGATATGTCCAAACAATATGTATTACTTTTAAAATTAAAAAAGAAAAGGTTTTCAGGATAAGGAGTTATCATTTGTTCAGTGAACATAAATCTGTATCTTAAGTTTAGTCTTCTCAAACACACTTGAGTTCAGATCTGCCTCCAACTAAGACCAAACCTTCAGAATGAGAATCAGCTTTATTGAATTTGACTTTGTCTCTTTCATCGCTCTCGTTTGGAACAAGGAAAACAAAGCTGAACAAATAAAGGTAAAGAACATACAGAAAAGACAATACTGAGTATCATCCAAGAGAGGCTCTGACCTTGTGGACGTTCTGGTCCTGAACTAGCACCTTCCTCTAACACAACCTATCACCCGGCAGAATGGGCTAATAAAAGGCTTCTCGGCCTTAGAAGCAACGTTTGCCCAGGCTGCTTTTATAGGCAGTAAACTAAGTGGACATGCTAACATTTAGAGCTTATATTAGAAAATCCATTTAAGCCATTCCACTTCTGCTCGTGTGCTTGTGGTTTTGGAAAAGCTAAAACAAAGTTTGACACCACAAGTAGTTACGCTACAGCCCCTTTGCACTCCACTTCAGCATGCGGAGGCCTGATGGGCTTAGTTACTGCTCGTGTGGGAGGTTAGCCAAATGGTTTCATTGCATTTGTTAATTTTGTGTAATAATGTTAAGCAGCACACATGTTGAAGCATAAAGGTGAGCAATGCTGGCTGACACTGTAAGCCGATTTACCCTTTGCCCATCTGGAATCTCAGGGCGTATTATAATGTGTTCAAGGAACTACAGATCTGTATTTTTTAGACCGAGAGGATATGCTTCACCTGTTCGTAAGGTCTCCCTTTCCTCCCTGGAGGAACTGGTGTTACATTCAGGGTACATCCATCTATTGTTTTTCTGTCTGCGCTGAAATAAAGGGAATGACTGCAGCCCTGCCTGAGTGGGGAAGAACCCTGTACGATTTGGGAACGAGCAGAAATGAGTCTAGCGTGCGAGATGTGCTGAGAGATGATCACCTCAGGGAAGCGTGAGGCGAGCCCCCTCATAGATGCAGAGAAAGAGAGAGAGAGAGAGAGAGAGAGAGAGATAATGGGCTATGCGGCTGACAATAGGTGGATGTGGTTCTTCTTTCTAGTCTTTTTGGGTCAGCACCAGAGATGGGTCAGCTCACAGACGGAGAGGAGGAAACCGAGGGAGGCAGAATGAATGAGTGTAATATCTCATATGTCTGTCCTTGCCCCTCGGTTGCCCTCAGTCAAATTCTCACCATTATGCTTTCGTGCCTGATTTATGTGATGTGGGTGATGTAGCAGTATCTTTTCTTTCTGCTTTACAAGATGGGAAACAGAGGGGCGGCAACAACAATAAACCAGTTTGGGGCTGTTTTTCTACCTGTGCAACACAAGGCAACCGAAGTAGAAACTAAATATAAATCCCTTTGGTTACTAACTACATCTTCTTTTCCTCATAGCCCAGGGTATTGCTGCTTTCTTTCCTGTGGTGTGATCTTGAGTGGGCAGGGCTTATGCAAGAGCTATTTACATCTACACCATCTTATTTGAATGGATTTCCCCTGATATCTCAGGCAGGGGGAGATAAAGAAAGAGAAAGGCGGACCGATGGGTGAGACATGCAATCTATCAGATTTACCGTATAGGCCTACCTGCAGTTATATGCTACATTAGTGTAATGAATGCATGATGATGTATATGTGTGTGTGTGTGTGTGTGTGTGTGTGTGTGTGTTTTTTTTTTTTTTTATTGGCCAGAGGCAGAGAGGGAAAACAAGAAAGGAGAGAGAAATCTATAGATTAATATGCTCATGACTGTTGTGAGAGGCAGCTCTGTGTGGGAAGCTTTATCACAGACTAAGGTTATAATTGCATGGATACATAATCGCAGCTGAAATAAACACGGCTGGTTGGTGGGGCTGCAATCATCAGTTAATACTTTAATGAAGACGTGATGGCTCAGAGATCAAAACCTCTCCAGCTGAGATTGCCGCTCCAGCTGATTTTACTTATACGAGCACAGAGTGGTTTTACACTCCAGCACGTTAAGCTGAAGTATTTCTTTTATAAAGCCGATTCTTTCACACCGCAATTTTTGCACTTTGCAATTTTGTAGTGCTTTTATTTATTTATTTATTTATTTATTTATTTTGCACTCTGTGCAGCCACGAGGGAATCAGCTTGTTTAGTAAGTGTCAGGAAGTCAGATTTATAGTTAGGCTGTACTTAAAACTTTGTTTTGCCCAGGGTTGACACCAGGGATCATCCCTGCACATAGCTTTTGTTCCCTTTTTTTCCAAATCTCTCTTTCTTCTGTCCCTCCATTTCTCAACACCTACCAGTATCATCAGCCACCGACTCTAACCACCCGCGGCGAATGTGAATTAACAGACGGCATGCTGCTCGCAGCACCTTGCTTGCCACTGAAACAGATTCATCACAAAGACCTAGATACAGCCTTTTCTCACTAATACACACACATACACACACTTTCACCCTCAAATAGCACCTCAGATATCATACATCCATGGTGTAACACTCTTCACACTCACACACTGTACTTTGTGATCAAGAGAACAATAACATCGGCACAGGCTCTTCTTCTTGGCTTCCTTTAGGATGCTAGAATTCTTTTTACAGCCGTGAGAGAGCTGCATCTGACAAAATATTCCTCTTTGCTCTCTCATCTTCTCAAAGCCCCTGATTTGTACTCAAAATACATCTCTGTTCACATCTCCTCAATTGGCGCATTTATATATGAGCGGGAGATGCTAGAAAATCAATGTCCATCGGAAGTTAAAAGGAAGAGTGAGACAGGTTTGCCCACAGGTCAGAGGTGCATTGTGGGATATTGACTAGTCCCCCCGTGCTGCAGTAGGCGTGTTGAGACAACACATCTACACGAATATTATTGACAAAGGCAGGAGACGCCTGCACCTCAGTAAAGTGGACAGGTACTTTATTATCCTCCGAGAGGAAATTCGTTTTCACAGTCAATACCCGTACACGGAAACACCCAACACACTCAAATGAAGGTACACAGGAGGGGATCTTGTTTGCACCAAAAAGCACATTTTATCCTCATGAGACCTCGTACGCACCTTCGCACCCGTCACAAGCAATTTTCTGATCCATTTTTTGTTATTTTTTTTACACTTTAAAGCAATTTAGTTATCTGTCACAAAAGTTTTTACTGAGTTTTTCTCAAGTTTAAAAGTATTATTGGAGTATTTGTGGTGTCTGTTGTTGGCAAACAGCTACCTTGAAGAGTGTGTAGAGATCATATTCCCTCCTGTTACAATGTACTCTCGCTGAGGAGCCAACCTTGAACATGTTATGTCGTATAATCAGAATTTAAAGTGCCTCACCTACGAGAATCAATAGTAAATTGGTCAACATTGGTAGTTGGCAGAGACTGAGTAGAATTCAACAGAGCAAAAAGGGTTTTTTTTCGATGTTGTGACATGTTTTTGAAACGTTTGTCATTTACTCGGGTACACAGTTGTACCTCTAAAGGTATAAAAACGGACTTGCAGGAAAGAGTAATGTATTGTTATTGAATGAAGTGCTGCTCTTGGGAAAAGCTTTGGACTTCCATTCGTTATTTATGACAGAGGAAAGCAGTCATAGGAAGATACAAGGGAAGACCAAGGTGTGGCTCAATGTTTGCTAAAGTGTTAACGAGGTTCCTTGGAGATAATACCTTGCTCAAAATATATCTGTAATATTTTCATATAAATGAGGTAAAAAAAAAAAAAAATTACTGAGAAAATAGTAACTCAAATAGAAATACTTTATCATATGGTAAAGGATGTGTTATTCCTAATTGCTTTGATTCATTATAGTGAATCAAAGTGCTGCACATAAAGGAGAACGTGACACAAGGGGCTTCAAAGTTCAACCAAATCATTTCCCTAATTATTTAGCTCCTAATGCTGCTATAAATCCTATAAATGAATTTGAGTTTTAGTTTAACTGTCTGGCCGATGTCACACTCTGAGCTGTTCGCCAGTGGAGCATGTCGGGAACATGGTGCAGCTAATACAGCCACAGCCCTGCTCCTAAAGCCCTTATGTGTTATCTAAATGCATTCAAATTGGTTATATCAATGTTTCATCCATTAAATCAGCTCAGACATCTTCTCACACAACAAGAGTCATTCCCAGCAATCAACACCTACGTCTCTATGTGAAGCCAATCGCAACAAGTCTTTGTAAATATTGAGTTTTATGTGTTTTGTAGTTTGCACATTAGATTTATTTATTTATTTTACAACCAGTCATTAAATAAAGCTTTCATTGGTGAATGTATCTTAACATTGGGAACCTTTTTCACAAGTTGTCCTTGTGAGAGTAACACTCCATATTATTAACGGACAGAGCATATATCACACATTACTGCCATGATTTATAAATTAATAATTATTAACACACTGAAACTGTAAACGCCTTTGTTTATCTGTTATTTGTCTGAATTGTCATTGTCATTTATGTAACACAAACCATTCTGTAAACAGTGTTTTTCAGAGATGACCTCTTCACCAAACTCATTTCAGCAATAATATAACTTTGACAAAGTTTTTTAAATTTTAATACAAATGTTTTATTTCCTTCTTTGTAGAAGTCATTTTCTTTTGTGTAGGAGCTGAAACTAATTATTTAGCCAACATTTATCAAAAATAATTTAGCATTTCAAGGCTCCAAGATCACAGCGTCATAAACTTAATGGAACTTTTAATGCACAAATTTATTAAAGCAACAAACAGTGGCGTAGCAAAGGACACAAAGCCTCGGCTAAAGCAAAGCCCTTTCTTCAATTCTGTTTGTGCAACCGGATGAGAGATGAATGAAACACACTGAGGGGGTGTTCACGGTTGTGTGCAATAATGAACTACTGTATTTATATAGCAAAGCTAACATATTGCTAGCATTCCTTACTCCCCCTCTTGAAAGAGAGACTATTCAGTCTTGTTAGGCTTGTAAGAGCTGCCTAGAAGCCTGTCATTTCATATTAAAGTAGCCTAGTATTGTGCTTTCATGGGTTCAGTCCTCACTGGACAGCAAATGATATATTTATGTATAGATTTAAGATGGGAGGCAGACAAGGTTGTCTACTCATCCCACATTAGCTGCTCTGCGTGTGTGTGTGTGTGTGTGTATGAATAGGCCTACATGTGTGCCCTTGTGAGTGCGTGTTTGTCCCTCACTGGTACAATGCATTTCCATTATGAGGCATATGCCACCCTGTGTTACGTTAAGCCGAGCCGTTAGCTGTTACTGTGACTGTCACGTCTATAGAGGAGAAGGGAAGGGGATATTTCCTGTTTAGACGCCACCAGTTTCCTTTTCATGCATGGTGCGCGCACACACGCACATAACACATACAACCCCCCCCACCCTCCTCCACACACACACACCTCCCGGCACAATTGATAGATTTATTATAGCGTGTCAGGAAAGTGCAGGCTTCACATTTCAGCAAAATGGACCCATTTGGCGGGTGTACAACTGCACCCCCTCCCTCGCCCCTACCTAACTATTCTCAACCCCACTCCCCCCCCCCACACACACACACCCCGCCTCACCCCACCCCACCCAACTCCGCCGCACCCATCGAGCCGGCGTGCCAGCCCACTCAGCCAAATCCGGAACGGCACCAAATACATGTTTCTGTCACAAGCTTCGTGTCAGCTTTTTTGCATGAGCAGGAGAAATGGGGAGAGAACGGGTCATTCTGACAGTTGGAATCACTCTGTGTGGATCTTAAATGTTTTACGGCCTTAATGGGCCTCCAGAAATAGATGCAGTGCTAATGTCCTCTGACTCTAGGAAAAAAAAAAAAAACGGGGGGAAAGAATGTGTCTGTGGTAAGTGTATGTATTCGTGTGCTTGGGAATTTGTGTGAGGGTGTGCGCATGTGCGTGAGTGTCTATTGCTGCTCCTGTGTGCGATTCAAATGGGCTTAAGTGACGGATTCGCGCATGCAAATGAAGCCACTTAAATCTGGGTCCTTTTCCCTCTCTATCTCAAAGGACACCCTATTCTCTATTTAGAGCACCACTTTGACATCAGCCCTATGGAGGCGCGGCCCTATGGGGCTTTGGTCTTGAGTGGCGCACTATAGACTATAAGGAATCATCCAGACTTGCCTTATATAATCTCTCATCCTCAGAGATATCCACAACAAATCTTCAACAAGCTCCTCGCCTGATGTAGAGACTCAACATAAACCATCGCCCAGCTTGAGCATTAAGCATTACCTTTTGAAGAAGTGTTCAATATAGTAGGATTCCTGGCATTCGGTGCATCCAGGCAGCATTTGCTGCTTTAGAGCAGTTAACCATCTCTCAGCATGGTTCCTCCTCTCCAGACAGACTCTGACTTAGAATATTGATCCCTCCGCTAGCTGTATCCTTACCCCTCAGACAATCCATACTAAATGTATTAGCTGTGGAGAGAGCTACAATGTCCTCCGAAGCTAATCATATTTAGCCACAGAAGAGGTATCTTTAAAGAAGCAGCCTATTTTCCGGGCCAGACTGAATTGTCAAGACCAGAGGATGGTGCTGCAGTGCGCAACATCAAAAGGCTGGCTTCAGAGTCCGGCATTATCAGAAGACAATTTTAGTTCATCTCAAAACATTAAGGCTTAATGTGCATGTGTGGGTTTACAAAGGCAAATGCACAAATGGTCTTGCATATACAGGAGTAATTTTGATGCACCTAGTATGATATTTCAGGATTTCTCCCCTCTCTTTGACCGTTCTCGCACACACTCAGGCGCACACACACAAACACACTTTTATGTATCACAGCAGGCAGGATACAGGAGAGCAGCTCTGATTGTTGAGAGGGGCAATCAAAGGCTTTGATGCTAATCAGAGCTCTCTGTCCTGCCAGTTTGGGATGATGGTGAAAATATACAATAAAGAAAAGGTTTTATAGCAGATGCCCAGTGCCTGGCTGATGTGATTGCTCTCTACCTCATCCACTGGGTAGAAGGGAACAGAAATCAGCCTTGAGCTGGGGGATATGGCCGTATACTGGCTTGTGTGAGCTCCTAATGCAGTGCCACATGTAATGAGCTTTGGATTTGGGCCCCCATCATGCATTGAGTTTTTGCACCTAATCTGTTAAATACTTTGTGAACCATTCATTACATTTGTTTGGATTGATTTTCACGCTGCTACTTCTGTAGAGATGACAGTCGTACTTTGTTTGGCGGGATCTCCCGCGAACCGCTCTGATAACACCTGTGCCGCTTGATGCAGCGAGCACATTCCTGGCATTCATCTCCTCTCTTGGTAGGGGGGCTGCCGGTGGTGTGTGTTTTTCTAACTGTTGACTTCTCTGAATGTGCTCTGAGCACTTCTGTGTTCATCCCTGCTTGTCTTAGCTTGCCAGAACCTTTTTGGACATATGTGCTTTTGCTTTTTGATTTTATGTGCCTGTGTGTGTGTTTATGTGTTTGTTTATGTGTGTGTGTGAGAGAGGGGGGTGAGTTTTTGACAGTCCGTTTTCCTTGTTTTTTTAACTGTGCGCATGTGTGTGAATGTGTGTGTGTGTATGTTACCTCTACTTGCTGGTTGACAGGCTGTTGTTCGGCCTTCTGACAGACAGTTCCATTAAATCATGCAGCAGTGGTAACCCGCAGTGATAGGACGCCATCGCCTCCCTGGGATTCCTCCATCATGGTCTCTCATGCGCTTAACGAGGAAGTAAACACGCTAAATTGTCTGTTGGAGATGAAGTGGAGAGACTATTTCAATGCTGCATGTCACGTGTGATGGCCACACATCTTAGTTTTCTCTACTTCAAGCAATATGAATAACACAGTGAGCATACACGGCTAACAGCTATCTTTGTTCCTTAAATAGAAAACATAGCGTGCCTAAGCATTATGAGAATACACAACATTAATATTAATGTTGTATGCTGCCAACAAAAAGAAAAGAGACTCAAATATGTGGGCTATGGATAATGATTTTGATAGTTTGCAAACACAGTTTTAAAAGGCCTAATGAATTGAATGGCTACAAACAACCAGTTCCTCAAAGTAGAGTGAGGTGTAGTGCAGCAAAATTCCAGGCCTCAAGTGGTCAGGGTTGACCATGGCATCTTTCTCTGATGGTATCTCTTGTGACTAAGAGTTCCCATTGTGGCTTTCTCTATCCCAGAGTCTGCATTTGTGTGTGGTTTCAGGTTTTTCTGTGTTTTAGCATTCTTTTCTGTGGACCCTCTTGTCTGTTACAGCATCCTATCATTTCTGTTCCATTACCTCGAGGTGCTGGTGTAAGGTGCTTCAGCTTCATCTCATGCAGCCAGCTGCAAGAGACCCCCCAGGAATTGGTGTGGATGTCAAGGACGTTCTGGTTTTCTTGAGGACATCCTTGAAGGGCAGCTGGCTATGGCCTGATGTTCCTCTGCCAGCTGCCTGTTCTCCATTGAGAAGGTTTTTCCACCACACAGTGGGCATGGCCCAGTCAGCGCCGTCTGCATTACCTGAGCAGATTGGACATGCTGTTGAGGCCAACGCAGGTCAGAACATTAATGATGATTTCTTTGTCTTGCCAGGACATCTTCAGGTGCAGTGGAGACTTCTCAGATGGAGAGAGTTGATTCTTTTCCTCTGCCTAACACAGGCTGTCCAAGCATCACTGTCTTACAGCAGTGTGCTGTCAACACAGGCTCTGTACACTGCCATTCCAGCAGTTCTAACTGGTGTTTTGCCATGCTTGTTTGGTGAGACAGATGAGTGTTGTTGCTGGCTGCTAAATCCTCTTATCAATTTCTGTTTCCAAGGAGAG
>JAPZDZ010000026.1:6325827-6345882 GCA_029783805.1 Acanthurus tennentii | reverse complement strand
ATAGCAGCTTCACAAACCATCACTAGCCATAACCTTCTTCACTGGTACCCTTAAGTCATTTTAAATGTCATGTCAGTTATGGCTAATGTTAGCTAACATTATCTGGCTCATAGCAGGTTTGTTGTACACAGTTTACAGAAAAAAAAACATTAGAAATATAAACTTACTGACAGACAAACTTGTTCGCTCGTCCTGTGTGTCTCCAGGATAAATGAATGAACAGCATCAGGCCTCAGGGTAAGTTTTGAGGTAAAGCAGTGCTCTGGAAAAAGGCTACATCAGGCTTCAGTCTGGCTCTGGGAATTTGTAGATTCTCTGGAAATACATGAAGGCTCACCATTTCTCATTTTGACACTTTGTAACTGAAAACACAACATGTCACAGGCAATTTTTTAAATAGTGTAAATTAGCTTGTAAAACTAATACTGGTACTGATTATTTCTCCGGGGTCCCCCTCACCTGAACAAGACCCCCCCCACACACACACACAAGATGAGGGAACTGTTTTTTTTAGGTATCTTACATAGAAAAAAGCCTGTCCTTCTGAATCTGTGTTTGTGAGTTAGAAATGTTTTGGCATTGTGTTAATTGCTTATTTCACCTCTGATATGTCTTGTAGCATATAAAAAAACACCATATGGACATGTTAACAAGGTTAAATTTCATTTTCATTGCAGTTTTTTTAAGTTATTCCAGCCAGAGCCCCATTCAAGTTTAAAGTCAACAAAGTCATATTAAACTAAAGTCTGAAGTTGAGTTTGTGCCTTAAGCAAAACCTGAGTGCAAGTTGCCAGCTCGAGTGCCAAGCTCTGGGAATGCATTGCATGCGGGGTACTTTTTTTTTTTTAGAAAAAGATGAAAAATATATCTGCTTTTTTTGTAACAAATGCTTAAAAACATCTACCTTCAGAAAAAAAAAAGCTGGAAGCCAGGGATTTCTGGCCGGACTCAAAGGATTCCTGGTTACTGATGAATCAGATAGACTTGCTAAAAAACTGAAGCACCACTTTAAAGCTCCTGGTGTATTACAATGACATGATGCAGTACTGCTCTAAAAATGTTCTGTCAGTTCTCCCTAAGCATGTAATTTTTAATACTCGGAGGTGGCTCAGACAAAAATAACTTCCATTTTCCACATCCATTAGATTAGACTAAACAGCACCTTCAGGTGATGACACAAAAACAGTTCCTGTCAGGTCTCAGACTCAGTTTCTGATTAGCTCTTGAAATCGTCTTGTGATTTACTGTGGTGATAACAAGCAGGTTGCGTTTCTATATAGGACAGTGCAATATTATGTAGTGTCTCAGGAGAAAATCAGTTATTAAGGTTTGTGTAGTACAGATATGACACATCCACCGGTTGAGAATATTCACGAAGTGCAAGTTGACACACACAGTGTCAGCTGTCGGCGTTCAACAGAAACATGCTAAACATGCTAAAAATATCAAATTTTATGTGTGAGTGTGAGATGTGCATCATCACAGATGGCCCGGCGTAATAAACAACAATGAAGGGAGCGCGACGTTCAGTCAGAACCCCCTGCATGTTTCTGTGAAGCCATGAAATAAGTATGTGAGTCATAAATGAGGATGAGATCATTTCATTGTATCAGTATGCACACAGTGGAGACATTTTTTTAAATCGGATACTTTGGAAGTGAGACAGAGACAATTCAGCCATGTTTGAATGTGTTTTGGAAGATGAAAACTTGTCATGTGTTTTAAGAGCGGTTTTGACAGAACTTAAAGTAATTCAGGAAACACTTATGTCACATATGCAGATACACACACACTGACTGGGGGAACGTCATAACTGCTCCTGTAACAATGTTCAAATTGCCATTTTAGTTGGACAGATGGCACTATTGAAAAATTACCTTGGAAATGTTTACAGGCTATTTGGAGAACTGTTTCTGTTCTGCCACAGCACCACTATAACATATATCATGGAAATATGAATTTCTAACAAGTGAGATTCATAAAACCCGATGTGCCGTGTGATATGTCAATAAACATTTGTGGATATCCCATTGCGTATTGGCTTACATGTCTGTGCAAAAAGGCAGCAATAATTAAGTGTGAAGAGATCAAAGCAATATGATTTTTAACACTGCTTAAAATGTCAGTGCATGTGCACAGATTTATTATAATGGAACTGTTGACGATGACTTGCTCCATAAATGTTTTCCCTGCAATATTTGGAAAAGATGTTGCCTCAATTTTACATATAATGGCAGCCGAAGTTCAGATTCCAATAACAGGCAGAGTTTTATGTCACCAAAAGACACTGTAATAACCTGAAACAAGACTTTTTAATTCTTTACTTTTCTCAATTCTCTTGTGGCAGGAATCATAAAGTCTGTTCTCTGGTGTTGTCTTGTTAATTCTTACACTTGAATAGAGCAGACTGTGGAATCCTCCCAGGTGGGCTACATTTCAAGATACTAAATTATTGCTGACATTTTGGCAGCAAATAGAGTTGTGGGCCAATACTGTCTGTCTACCAGATTCTGGACTCCTTTGTCCCTTACAACGGGTATGAAGCTAATGTTACATTCACTGTCAATACAGCTGGACAGAGTTGGTCCTTTGGGACGAGGGATTTGCCGTGTTCACAGAACCATGCTGCAACCATATGGCATGAGCTGTCCCCCTAAACACTCATAAATAATGTCCCAGGGTGCTTGACGTACACTCATGAATGCATACTGACACAATGCATAGAGGTGTGCTCACGCTAGTGCCAAACATTTTCCTCCGCAGTCACACGGACACACATTTACACATCAAACAAATGCATGCTCATTTCTTTTGGCAAAACTGTAATTAGTATGTATTCGTTAATGGAAGACAGACGGGAAAATAGAGAGAAAGCAGCAGTGAGGATGGGGGAGTTGGGGGGGGAGGTGGGGAGAGGGAGAGTTATGGTTAAAGAGAATGATAAATGATGGATTGAGAGAGAGCTCCAGCTAGACCCTGAGGTTAGCAGTGTGAGGGAGTTACAGCTGGCTAGCTCATTCCGTCGAGCTACAGATCTCATAATAAACATCACATGGGTAGTTTGGGCTGGCGGGTGCAGATTAAGCCAGAGCTGTTAGCTCTTTAAAGACTGCTCAATGTTGCAGCCAGCCAAGAACCTATTTATAGGGCTACTGGAAGTGTATCAAAGCAGGTAGGAAGGGAAGACAGTGGACTGGCGCAATTTCCGAGCTGATTTATGTCCCTCAATCAGTGTAATAACAATAAACTGTCAACTAACACGCCACTTTTATTTGTAATTTATGGTACTGCGCTCCTAATAAACCTATGTTTATTTCTCCCCTGTTCCTCCCTCCCTCCTACCTCCTCTGCTCCTTCTTCTGTCTCTCTGCACAGAGCTGCCCAGCAGTCCAGGCGGTCAGTTCACGTTTCGCCCGCTGCCCCCGCCTCCCCCGCCGCCGCACGCCTGCACTTGTGCCCGCCCGGCACCCTACACTCAAGTCAGCCTGCAGAGGAAGACCATGCCAACGCGGTGCCAGGCCAGCCAGGGCGGCCAGGGGGCGGACACAAGCTCGAGCACAGACCAGGCACAGCTGCACAACAGCTGGGTGCTCAACAGCAACATTCCCCTAGAGACCAGGTAAGAGAATGCAACAGCTTCCAAAAACGCTCATCTGAATGGGCCATGAAAAGATATTTTTTACAATGGTGTTTTTTTTTTAATTTTTTTTATGCGAACAAAAAGAGTAAAGCTCATTTAAATAATTGGGCACAAATGGAAGGCTCCTTTCCAAAATGCTTCCAGTCCAAAACGGTAGTTATGTCATTTTGCAACGAAACCCTTCAAATGAAAATATCTTCGAGGCAAAGTGCCCCACTTCAACATAATGTCACTTGATTAAAGACATTTCTTTAATCTCACGGATGAGAATCATTAGATTAAAGAAAATTCTTTCATCAAGAGTGTTAGTTGGCAGACGTTCACAATTTCTTAGAAAAATTAGAGAAGACTGATTAAGAATGAATGTTGGACTAAAGGATTTTGGAGATGTTTTGGATGTGTAGAAAGGAGTAAGTGGAACATCACGCAGGGCCCAGGGGGATTATTACAAGACTTTGTGCACCATCAAAGTCAAAAGAGTAACTCAGGTTTTTTTGGATTCTTTTCACTCTCTCTCCCCTCCATGCAGACAGATTCACCGAGGGACCAGTATCATAGTTTATAAAACCTGTAGTTCAAGTAATATTCATATCTAGTCAAAATCCTCTTTTCAGGAACATATTGTTATTCCAATTCCAAGCAGTAGGGCCCAAGAATTTTTTTTTTTTTCCAAGGGCTTGGAGACGAGCCGCTGGAATTTTCCATCCCATCAAACAGAATAAAGCATTTGCTTGCTGCATAAGTAATAATTGATCAGAGAATTATTTAGGAGATCCTCATTTGTGAGGCTGCCTTTTCGAGAAGAAGCAGCAAGGTGCGAAAGAATATGTTTGCATGTTTAATGAGAGCTCGGTGCAGCGGCTGAATTCTGGTATTATGAGTGAGGAAGAGATTGGCAGGCTGCCACACCAGAAGAAGAGATTTTAATAAGTTATGCATTAGGCCATAATTAGATCTTACCTCATTTAAAGGAAAGGAAGAATAAAATTAGATTCACTGACAATTTAAATTAATCATTGGCCAGACATGAGAATAAATGTAAAAGACCTGTCAGAAGTGCATTGTAATTACATTATCATCTATGTGTTTGCTTTAAATAAAAAAAATCTATCATTAAAAAAAGGATTTTTTGTGTTTGTATTTCAGATCACCCAAATCAATATTTGCTGAACATAAAGAACTCTCCTGAAGACAGATACGATTAGAAAACATAATTTCCGCAGCAGCTCAGGCTATCGGATTGGGCCTTTTTATAGTAATACATTTTTGCATTTTAGAGTTTATAGTCAAATAAGTTTCATTTGATAGTGCACTATTAGTTCTGAACCATAAAAAGTAATCATATTCATAGTCAATAGAATAGTGTCCCTTCATAACATAATTCAGACATTATTGGCTCTTTTCTATCTTGCTTTTGGCAGGGGGAGACAAAAAAAAATGAGTCTTCACCACTTAACTGTTTTGGGTTGAATTTAATGTTCCAGCAGCCTTCATGTCTCTCTCCTCTTCCACAATCTTTGATACACTGCTAATCTAATGATTTCATATTTTAGCTCTCATCCTGATGCTGCTGCTATCAGCTTAATCACAGGCGTTAAGATTACAGATTTATCAAGTATTTACAAACTTGACATGGGGGCTTATGCCGATGGAATTTTAAACGATGCAAAGACCTTAATAAAAATGGCAAAAAAAAGAAAAAAAAAATTGTATCTCTCTTGTTGTCAAGAGCACTTGCAGTTTCCTCGATGCGTATTTGATGAATCTGTATTGAAAAGTATTGACGTTGCGTCAGCGGAGATTAAGATTGTTTGAAGTGCGCATGGATTTCCTTTTCAAGCTGCATATCTGTTATGTTTCTGGAGAGGCCAGCTTGTGTAAGCGGAAGGATGCAGATATGGATATTCAATATATCTGACTGGGTCTCACACTGGGTGTGTTAAGAGGTATAACAAATGTTGGGACTGTAATAAATTGACTTGTGCCCTGCCTTCTCTTCTTCTTCTCATCACTCAGAAGTGACATTACTGGCGTCACACAGCGTGCATGTGCAGCTGCACTCCGAAGTCACACACACATGCATGCGGTTAATCTGCATGTACCTGCACACCAACACACAACGCACAAACTCGTACACAATTGTTCGCACGTATCCAGCTAGAGACAGCCCTTGGGCCGTAGACTTCGACCTCCTGGAGAGCGGCAACTCTCATTTTCTTCCTGTCTCCGGGGAAATTTGCCCTCCGATATGAATTCAGAGCTTCCTGGGCGTCGCCCCTGGATATTGTCTGAGAAGATCAAAGGGAGGGAGTCAGGAAGAACAGTGAGGCATTTTTTAAAAGCACCACACTAGAAGATTAGAGTTCCACATGCGTTGACAAATGCAATTTCTTCAGCTGGATTCTGATCCCTTTTGCTCTAATCCACCTTCAGCAGAGCAATAAAAGCACCACAGTGGACCTGACCTGTGTACTGGCCTCAAAAATGTGAAAATGCTCACCTGTATTTGACATCTCTTTGTGTATGCTTGTCTTGTGTGGCCATCTCTGAACTGAACTATGATTCTCTTTGAGTGTGTGTGTTTGTCCTAAGTTTATCTCTGGCCTTTCAGAGTTGAACTAGCATTGACCCTGAGGTGTGTGGTTGCTCCATGTGCAGCCTCTCGTGTCCCCCATCTGACTCTCAACCTTCAGCAGATGCTGATGGGCGGATGGAGAGCGCAGCGGAGGCAGACACTGAAGGATGGATGTCGTCTGTCTCTTTTGTTAAACACAGCCATAGGGCCATGTTATAGTCAGACGGCAGGAGAGAGAGTGAGTGAAAGAGAGAAGAAAAAAGAAAGAGACTAAAGCTGACTGGCAGTAATTTATTGAGATAGACAGAAAGACCACTTAATAGCAAAAAACGTCATTCATACACCAAATTAAGTCTATTATAGATTCCTGCAAAAAGAAAGATTTGGATTTGAAATATATCTGTCAGTGGGGCGAGATGTTTTTAATGCACTGAAACTGTTTTGATCTTTTTTTACCTCTACTTTAATACATTTATTTTTCACTATATTTTGAGATTTTTAAATATTGCTCTGATACATATTTTCCCTTTGTAAAGCGTTTTGAAATACCTTTATTTTTTAAAAGTCTTTTGCTAATGAATGCCGTGTAATGCTTTGATGCAAGTCCATGAGCTTCCTATGCAAATTTTTATGTTTAAAGAATTTACTTGAATTCGTTGTTATTTGTCTAACATACTGCATTTTTGACCAAAGTGTTGTAGGTTTACTGTTTTAAATCTAATTTATTCAGTCATGCATCATGACAGTGGAGCTCTATTTAAATTACTATAGAAATCTTGAAACTCTGACCTCCTCAGCAGAATTTTGCTCTTATTTCTAAGTCAAATCCATCTTCACGGCTGAATTTCAGAGCGAATAGCTTTAGAAGATGGATGTGTTTTTGCCGTGTTTGAGGGCAAATGGACGAGGTGCGTTGTGAGTGTGCTCTGGTGTCCAACGACTCTGTCTGTCTGCTGTCTGGCCTCACTTTAATGACCTGTCCTCTGAGGCTCTTCAGAGACCGCGGTCCTGCCAGCAGCCGTGACCTCACACCCTTCACCGCACGGACAGAATAACACTCTGGGAAAGCTGCGCGTGCCCCGACACATCACACTCACAGCCGGTATTAACCCTCAGAGAGCACACGGTAACCTGCGGCAATCATTGCTGCCGGACAATTCCAGGACCTCCGGGATATTTTTTTGTTATGAAAAAAACAAACACACTGCCGAGAAGAAAAATAATGAGTCAAACCTGTTTGTTGTCTCTGATTTTTCCCCATATATACCCATTCTTAGTTTCTCCACACAAGCAGCATTTCTTCATTTTTTAGTGTGAGTACTTGCAGCCAGAGCGTTCTGAAACTGCATATAATCGCCTGCCGAGATCTGCATTTCCAAATTGCATAATTTCCCAGCCACCAAATTTTTTTTGCTTTGTCATCTGGCACCCTCCAAACTTCGCCCTTCATTATCTAAACACAATATAGATGAAATGCTACCTCAATTAATTGCCCTTCAGCTTAGTTTCCTATCATCATCTGCCATCTAAGGCACTTTTTTTTATTATGAAAATGAAGCTCATCTTCGTTTAACTAATACAGCAGTGTGACTTAAGTAGTCACTTTGATGAGTCAGAAAAGGAATAGGTAAGTCATTGATCCCTGGCTGCAAGGGCTTTTTTTATTCTCTTTCATATCAGTGCCGCTCTGCATCACAGTCGCTGCTCTCTTAATGCTGCACTCAGAGGCCCTTTGTCAAATTTCGGCTTCTTCTTTGATAAGGGACTTGGACGGGATAAGAACTTACAGTTTCATATTCTGTTGTATGCACAGGTTCTGTAACATGCTGGACGGGTATTAATAGCAGTTTGTAGCAACACTATTTGCTATTGTTGAACTGGTTAAAGTGCACTAAACATGAATAATATCCGTGTTTTACATTTGTCACATAAACTGCTCCCAGAATTTATGGCAGAACATAATGTAAATTGCAAGCGGAATCGTAGCGCTTAGGGACTTGGACTACTTTAATTCCTTGATTTTAGCTCTCTGGATTAATCTTTGATGATGCATTTACTTGCAAGTTTAAGAGACCACTTAAAATAAAAGCACACAAATGCAGCTTAACATGTGTTTTATTGAGGATTTAACAGATTTACTCAGTTCTGGACTGTACAGTGCTTGGAGCTTTTTCGACAGGTGAGGTCTGGGAGGGCTGCATCTTGATGCAGCGGTAAAGTAGAACAGGCTGTCCTGTGTGTGATATCTCAATCCTGAGCCAGCTCTTTATGCATCATTTAAAAGTTGCAGAGAAGGGGTCTCCTCCAAAATCTCAACCTTGAGGGCCCCTTTAATGAGTTTTTAGTCAGGCTTACTTCAGAGTGAGACTAAATTCCACCGAGTGCATCAAAAGAAACTGAATGAACTACTAGGCCCACCTATGAAAAGATGATATCTGCTGTGCTATGCTATCAGTAGGTAAAGCTAACGGATTAAATCATTGACCTAGATGGGCTTTAACAGTGACTTTGATTGTTTCCAAATTCATACCATAAACTACTTTAGAAAGACAAAACCAGGGGTCCCAGAGGTGTCAGGTAGTTTGTGGGTCACACACTGCGGAACAGCTCTATCTTTAGGTAATCAAAACATAATGAGCATGCAATAATCTGCAGATGCTCTGCGTTCGAGCTTGAAGACCCACTTCAAAAAATGAGGTGTGCACTGACATTTTTGGCTTAGGTGCTCCAGTGAAGATTTAGGTTTTAGAAAAACTGTGTAAAAAGCCTCTTTTTAAATCATATTGGGACATCGGGTCTTCCAGAGACTCGGATGACGGGTCAAGCTATATAGAGCCATTTTATGTTATGGGTTTGTTTTTTAGGTTGTTTGTGTTGAGTTTTTTTTTTTATTGGTTGCTTTTATGTGTTTTCAAACAAGTCAGTTTTTGCAGGAGATGCTGCAACACTGTTTTGCTCTAAAGTTTTAAAAATGTTTTGTGGACTCAGAAACTTCACCTGTTTTCCCATCAGCCTGGGGGCGAGTAGATAATAGCTGGAATTCATTTTTGGGTGAACTGTTCCTCTAATGTCACTCCTATTCCTCAGAATAACATTCTGTGGTTTCAGTGATTCTTTTCCAAGCGTCTGGGCTGAATTCAAGGGAAATGATGCCAGAGCTGCACAACAGAGGTGGGGTCAAAAGCTTTTATTAATTAAAATTGAGTTCTGCAAGGGTTCACAGGTTACAAAGACACAGATGTAAGACATGACCTTCAGTCACTGTTAGTAAGCTTTGTTTGATTGAAGCCTCTTTCATAGTCTGCTGTAGAGGTTTTTGGGTGTCAGGTCTTGCTGTAGACGCCTTTTCCTTTCTCTTCCAGTCTGTTCTGGAGGAAAATCTACTGATCTTGGATGAGTTTAATTTATCCTCTCCCTATAAATCAAATTTAAAAAAAAATAAATGAGAAAAATATTTCCTTATATTCATTAAAAAATGTTTTTAGATGGAAAAAATGCAATTATTTATATCTATACATCAAACCCTTGCAGTGATCTGTGTCTGGTCAACTGTAAATAATCACCAACAATACACCTATAATAAAACATTTTGCAATAGAGCAGCTCTTAACTACATCTTTAAAAGCTCATTTAGAAACTAACTTCCTTACCTAGATAAGACATTTAGAGGATTAATGGTATTTTATGGCTTTAATTATTTAGGTTTTAATGATCCACTAATTCTCTTATTAGCGTCCAAAGTGTGGCAGCGACACACTCAACATAACATAACACTTGCTTGTCTCCTCTTAAACTAACCAATCATGGGGCTCACCACTGTTTTTTTCTCTACTTCTTGGATGACCTCCACCTTTCTGGCCTTTGTGTCTTCTTACAAGGTTTCCACTGCAGAACTTTCAGTTCATGCTCTGTTAAAACCAAACTGTTTCTTTGTCTCAGTGTTGGAGTGTCCTAGTGAAACAAGCAGACTTGCTATTTAATCTGCATTGTGGAACATCACAGTCTGCTGTGTTACACAGCTTTTATTTACCAGCCAGTGTGGCCAGATCACAAAATTACTTGCATTTGGCAGGAGGCAGGTTCTCATTTCCAAATCTAAAGACTGAGTGTTACTTGAAATTTAAAGAGTTTGAAGCATAGGCTCTTATTTTGTTGCCTTTCCAAAAGCCTAAAATAAAAAGTGATAGATGTGACAAATAGATTAAACAGTGTGTATCTGCTTTAAGACCAGCTGAAAATCATTAGCCATCCCTCTAACTAGCTTAATACCCACAGTAGTAATCGTGTGTTGCTCCCAAGGTGAAGGAGTGCATTATTAAGGCAGAGAAGGCAATTTCTGCAGAAAATGTAGTGTAGGTGTTGGATGTTAAAAAGCTGATGCTACGCTACACTGCTGGCTTTAATTTGTATGGAGAAGCAAGGGGTCAGAGCTGGAAAAGAGGGAAACGGTCAAATTACTATGAATTGGATTAAAAAGTTCGATAAAAGTTGTGATGTATTAAAGATGTGGAACATTATAAGGTTTGAATAAGTTTCTGGCTGAAAACATGAATAAGTAGATAAAGTTTTAAAAATGTATTCATCATTTCCATGTTTCTTGCATGATTTATCAGCTGGTGAGGATGCTGACTTTTAGCTGGAGTACTGTAATTTATAACCTCCATATTTTAGCACAATGTGCATGTAGCCATCAAGTGCATATTTAAAATTATATCCACAAAATTTCCCTTTAAAATGACTCAATGTAAACAGTCAGCCAAAGAGTGTGTATCAAACTGAGTCCTTGAGCTCATGTTAGCTTAACAAGCTAGCTACAGCAGATATAATTCAGACAAAAAATTAACAACGGGTTGCTTGAAATAGGAAGTTTAATTCTGTTTGCTTGGCTTGAAACCAAGACCCATTGTTACACAAGTTTCCAGCCGTATATCTGCCACCAATAAGCCATAAATTTATACTACAAAATATAAATAGATAGCATAGGCGTTAAATGCTTATTCCAACGTACTTTTTGTTTTGTTGTTTTCTCTAATAAAAGCATTTTGTTTTCCTTTGTTTTCTCATTTGCAGTTACATATTAGCCATTTCAAATCATTTCCATTCTCTCTCTTTTCATCACACTCTTGTCTCTCTGTCTCTCCTTCTCTCTGCTTTGCTCTCTCCCCAGCTGATTTAGCTTAATTCCCAGCTAGTGGCTCCGCTAATGCTCCCTGACACTTTTCTCCCTCTCTTAACATGACAATACAAATCCATCTACCAGTTATCCACACAGCATGAACTGCAAGCAGCGACCATCCATGATTTAACACTGCTTCTCATCATGGTTTACAACCGCAATTCACAATGAGCAAAACACCCCCCAAAATGTTCACTCTCTTCATCTCTATGTCCAGGCAATAAACATTTCAACTCATTTAAATTAAAAAAAAAATAATAATAACATTTCCCTTTTGCTGAGCAAGAGTTTTGTACAAAAGGAATTAAAGGCAAGTCCCTCAGGCTGTGTGTCTTAAATAAGTCGGTTGTATTCAGTGATTGAAGCAAATAAATCCTGTGGTACTAATTGACGTTTTTAGATTTACTGCATGATTCAGTCTTTGGCCAGCAGAAATGACCTACGATGCTCTGGAAAACAGTTTTAATAGACATCTGCCTCATGTTTGCACGTAATGAGTGACTGTTTATCATACAGGATCTATTTACGTGCAGATTTCAGCACCATGTTCGGAATACAGAGCTCTAATTATTATTGGCCATTTGTTTAAATGATACAGAAAATAAAGAAATGCTTTGAATTACATGCTAATCTTTGGTAGTGTTCAAAACACAGCAAAAAAAAGGACAAAGGGAGTAGAAAATAGGTAAATTTATTGTAGTTTCAAAGTACTAAAGCCCAACAAAGCAGTTTGTTTTCTGTCTTCAATAACGTGTTTGAATTCATTTGTTACCAGAAATAACTGCTACAATGACAAACAACATTTGTACAGGCTGTTGGGCTTTGTTAAAATTCATGGAGGAATGAAAAAGTTTACTCACTCGCATATTATGTATTTAGCATAGCGGCATTAGCATATTCTCAACTGATAAGAGGTCTTTAATCTTCTCACAGACAAGCAGGCAAAAATGAGTTCAGTCAAAGGGACTCAGCTTTAAAAGCGGTTTTAAGTAAAGTTCGGTTAAAGTTGGGCAAAGTGAGGTTATTGCTGAAACAACGCCCCTGCTTGAACCGAAGAGGGTCAGGGCTGCAGTTAAGAATCAAAATATCTGTGTTTTTCCCTCAGACACTTCCTGTTCAAGCAGGGCTCTGGTTCATCGGCTCTCCTGTCAGGAGCAGGGCAGGGTTACCCCCTCACATCTGGGACGGTGTACTCGCCTCCACCTCGGCCTCTGCCTCGCAGCAGCGTGACCAGACCACTGTTTACCTTCAACAAGCCTCACCGCTGCTGCAACTGGAAGTGCACTGCCCTCTCTGCGTCGCTCCTCACTCTCACCCTGGCCCTGCTGCTAACATACGTCATCGGTGAGTTACAGTTCACAACAACCATCATCATCATCACCATCAGCCATCGTGCGTGCAAGTTTGTCATGTTCAGCTACACAGGGAGATTTTCTTGCGTTTTTCTGGTTTTATTTAAAGGATCAACAGATCGCTCCAGGGGCCAGGAAATTGTGAGGCTTGTCAAAAGACTGCCTAATTAATTCAAAAAAGAATCAATAAAAATACAGAAACAAACCCCAACAGTGTTTTTAATAAACACAAATGTCGCAGGCATCAAAGGTAAAAAAAAAAAAAAAAAAAAAAAAGGAACACATACACACACTCACACACACAAACGCATAGAAGCTCCATGAGGATCAAAGCAGGAATGCTGAAAATTTTAGACAGTTTCTTTGAAAGGACTGGCTTTAAAAACAGCAGGTAACGTTTTTGACATGTGACCCTCTGTAGGATTTTCTAAATTGTAAATTAGCTGTCCTGGGCCAAAGTGCAAAGAAACTTGTATTTATTCCTTGATGAACACAGAAAATATACAGGAAGTACTGACTTATTTATTGTTTTTTTGCCTTTAACACACACACATATAGCTGCACAGTCACACACACACACACTGCTTATTACTTTTCTACCTTTTCAGGATTGTTTTTATTATGTTAATAAATCCAGGTTTGTATAATATTTATTTCTCTATTTATATATTCTTTATTTGTGTATTGAGAATATTAAGTATTGGTTTCATTGTGAAATCTTATTTCTTTGCCCCCTTTGTTTATTCATTTTTTAATCAAAGCAGTAGCAGCACTGCAACTTGACGATAGGATCTGAATTATTCCACCACCACTGACTGTAACTGCAGATAAATGCAGCAGATTTCTGAGACACCCATGAACACAGATTATCCTCTTTTTTTTTATAACTGATGCTATTACGTAAATAATCTTAATCTTTAAAATCAGAAAATTTATTAGACCTGTTCTTCAGTCTGAACAGTCACACCATGGTGTTTGTCAAAGTCAAACATCAAATTTATTCATTGATTCTCTCCGATTGCACCAGTTGGCCGTTCCTCCTCCTCCTCCTCCTCCACCTTGGCCCGGCCCTGCACATCAGCACATCATCTCCCCTCTGCCCTCCCCACACCAAATGCAGATATCTCAACCCTCCACCCAGCCGGTTCATTTCCCTCCTGTGGTGGTGCTCAAGGTCACGCCAGCGCAGGCAGGGGGCTCGCATTAATCACACACACACACATACACACACACACACATCAGAGACAGACATCACACACACACACACTCACACTAGCAAATCCATGCAGATTAATCCCCAGGCTGAACCATGCTATTCCATTAATGTCCCGGCCCCGGTAATTAGTGCATTAGTGAGGAGTGTGAGTGATGAGTCGGAGACGACATCACCTTTTAATTGGTGTCATGCTCCACTCCTGCTTGCCAATGATTGATCTCAATGTTGACATCACCATGGCATCTGCACCAAGATGTATGGGATGGATGATATGTTAGCCCGTGAATCAAAGATATTCAAATAGCGAGATGAAAGTGGTCATGGACTTAATGTCTTTGTCTAGGGGGAGAGGTTGAGACACAGGCCACCAGATGATTAGGTTCTCTCATTACATAATGATTCAGTAATTTAAAGAATTAATTAACAGCCAGTGACAGGGGGAGAAAAAAAGTTCTCCCCCATTACTTTTGAGCTTTTTCATCTTCATCAAATAATAGCCATGGCGACTTTTGCTGCATTTATTGATTTTGAGAGTCTCATTAAATCAGGTTATTATTGAAGGTTCATTCTTATTATCATAATTATTGTATTAACAAACAGATAACAGGTACAAAGTGATATGCAGTGTTTAAAATATGATAATGAATTATCCCTAATTCCCAATATAATCATCTCGTGCAGGCTATTCTCCTGTACTTAGCTGAATAGTTGTTCAAGTGAGCATATTTATTATTCATTTCATCCTGATAAAATGCAGGTAGAACTGAAACCATAAGTCAAAGGCAGAAAGTTTAAATTTTCAAATGTATTAAATATTCCTTTGTCTCCAAGTTCTAAGTCACTTGGTAATTTTTCTTTGTCTGATGTTATATTAAGATTACTAAATATATATATTCTTTTAAGTGTTTATCAGAGAAAATATAATTTGATTGTATTATCTCAGATTTAAGAAACACATTTCTTGCTTTCTCAATATTATATGAACCAAATGATTAATAAATGAATCCTGGGAATTGCAGCTAGCTTGACGTGTGTGGTATGTATTGTCTGACAGCATGATACTGCAGCTACTGCTAACTGAATCAAGACATTTGCAACATTAAAAAAAAAGACATATTCCTTTATAGCCATGCCAAGCTGAAGCCCAACATTTCAGAATGCTGGAGACGCTTCCCCCTCAAAATCGTCTCAACGCAGCTGCTACATTTGGCTGCATCTTCATCTTTTCTCATGATGCTCAGCCAAACTTTGCACTGCTTGCCGCAGTGATCCATGGTTCAGCATGAAACGGAGCTAGCAGCTAATCTCACATGCTAAGTGGAGGCACAGAGTGACCGTTTGTGTAACAGTTAGTACCTTGCAGCAGATCTTTAACACTTTTCTAGTTTTCAGAAATTCAGAAACCACATCTAACATTGACAATTTGCAGGAAATCCTTGTTTTGACAGTTTATAACCAGCTCTTAATACACCTTAAACGACTGCCACTCCTTAGAACTCTTTGTTCAAGTTATGTGACTTGTTTATTAATTTGGGAAAAAGTAACCCAGCAAATAATAAGCCAATAATATTATGTCTCAAATTAAGGTTTCCAATTAGCACAACAATAGGACGATGCATGATTGCGGAGATAACGCTGTGCCTAAGTGATTGCAGCGTATGCCCCCTGTTGTGATTAGCTAAGGCAGTCCTCTTCTCTTTCTTTACTGCCCTCTCTCCTCTCCTCCCATACCCCCTGGTGTTGCAGGGGCTGTAAATAGCTTTGTTAATTTGTTTATCTCCCAACGTACCCCTCCCTCATGCAGTCGTAGCTTGTTATTAAGCACAACACGGCCATCAGATATGAGAAGCAAGGCATTATGATAGCGAACGGGGCATTTAAGGAGAGATAGAGGACAGATTAAGATTGCATCTGTAATCTTGAAGAATATTGCTGCTGACAACACTTCCAGTAACTCATTTCTATTCTAAGCCTCATTTAAGTTTTTGCCTCTGTAAAACCAACCTACTATTTCTCTATCATGCTGTCAAAAAGAGCTAATTGGAGTATTTTCTGCATTAATGAATACTTTGCTGTTTTAAACAGTTACAATCCTCAGTTGTTGAATCAAATATGAGGAGAGGGCGTTATGTGTCAGTTATGAAAGGTAATCATCTCTGTAGTGTTAGAATGGGCTCACAGGCTGCAACAAAGAAGGGAAATGCACACAAAACTAGGCAAAATAAACTAATTTTTTTTAAGGAATGAGACAAAAAGGTGTAGAAGTCATGATTAGTTGTATATGAAAATGCATAATTGCTAAGTGGCTACTGCGAAGCATATAAATATAATAATAATTGTTATTATAATTATAAAAACATCAAAACAAGAATAGGAATAATAAATTTGTTCATAAACCACCTAAAAAACAAAATTACAAAGTACTTTACAATAAAAATGTGTTTTACAAGGAAATACGGTCCAAAACCTAAAATACAAACAGGATGAATAGTTGAAGTAAGGATGACGAATACCATCAGTTAAGGAAAAGTCATAAGATTAAAGTGAATATTTAAAAGTGATTTAAAAGAAGATAAAAAAGTTTGGCTGCCTTAGATCTCCAGACAGGGAGCTCCACAGCTGAGGGGCCCAACGAGCAAAAGCCCAGTAACCTTTAGTAACAAGCAGAGATTTTGAACCATTATTAAGGCCCTGCTGGAGGATCTGAAGCAGTGATCAGGCTCATAGGAAGTTAGCAAATCTTAGATCTAGGCAGGAGTCTGACCATTCAAAGCTTCAGAAACTAGCAGTAAAGTTCTGTAAGGATCGGTGCAACGTGGTCGTTTATTCTAGTACAGGTTCCAAGATCGTGCAGCGTAAACAAAATAAGGCAATGTAAAGAAAACAGCAAGCAGAGCTTGATGAGGAGGGACAGAGGCAGACGGGCTTAAGCAACCTGGCGCACTGGCCAGGTGTTAGCCGTTGGCATAATGCTCGGCTCTATCCGCCACAGCAAAGGACCCACAAGATACACACAAACTGAACGAGATAAAGGCTCTGGTGCCGTCACAATGAAATGAGCAAGTCAGCAGCCCCCTGCAATCAAATAATCTCCTCCAGATCACAGTTCTGTCAGTTAAACACACAGCGACACAGACAGCATACACATTAAGCCAAGATCTTCTTTATAGTCCTGTTGTGCAATATGTGCCGCTTCAGGGGACCTGGTGGTTCCATAAAGAACCAAATGACTCGTTAGTGGCTTTAAGTTCATTACTTTCACGCTTTTTCTTTCAGTAAATCTACTCACACAGTTTGATGGCAATTCAAAGCATCTGCCTTAAAAATAGGGAATTATTCACAAGGGTCAAACTAAGTACAGCCTTTAATTTAACCCACAAGGAAGAAACACACACAAAAGTGAAACAAATGCCTGTGATTATTTTCATTATCACAATCTGCAGATTGCTTTCTTGAATATTGTTTCTCAGACCTTTTAGTGATGCTGTCGAATGTCAAAGTTTGCATTAAACAGTCCAAAACTCAAAATATTCTGTTTTAAGAATACAAAACAAAGCAGCACATGCATGTTAGAGGTCGATGCAGCAAATGATTAGTATTTTTGCATAAACATGACAAAAATGCTTCATTGATAAACAAAATAGTCAACCCACCAATTTCAGAAATTGTCTAATTATTTAGGATTAAATGTGTAACCTTGTGAGTATATTTGTAAATCAAAATGTCACACATTTTTATACTTGCAGATTCTTAAATGTGATGAATTACCGTTTGATAATATAATAAATTGAATGTCTTTTGGTTTTTGTCTGTTTGTTGGACTAAACAAGCAAATTCGAAAAAGTCACCTTGGGCTCTGGTGGACATTTTTCATATTTAAGACATTACATCTGCACTTACCAAATAACAAATGGTGTGCTTGGTGGCTAGAACTGTATAAGAGTTTAAGTCGCTCCCTCTTGATCTGGATTCTCCTCCAAACGTCCTAGCAGGCCTTGTCTGTCTCAGCGCTAGGCTGATTACCGCTTATCATGAATTAAGTGCTTGTTCTGTTCTGGGTGTTGACCACCCAGGCTAACAAGTTCAAAAAATTACAGCTGGAAGCTGAGGAGAATATAATACCAACCATACTTATTAAGCACAGTCGATGACCACATTTTTTTTCTTTAAAATCCCATATATCCTGTCAGAAACTGAAGTAAAAAAAAATTGAAAGATTTTTGGCAAAACTACATTAAATCACATCATATTCTGAGCTTACTAACAATAAGCAAAAATATGAAGAGAGAAAATGAAATGAAAAAGTGAAAGGCAGCGTAACAAATGAAGTGACAGAAGTGGCATCATGTTCACTTAAAACCATTTTTTATAAACCTCATTTGCCTCAGTTAGCATTGCACCTGCTGTAAACAATTCAAGTTTAACTGCCCCAAAGGACCTGCTAAATAGTTTGGTTTGCTCTAAATTCAGTTCATGTAATTAATAATAAATACCAGCTAAAAATATACACTAATATTGTGATGGACCGAAGTTGGAGAAAAGAAAATAATGTCTGGCTTCCACCTGCTAATGCACCCTTGATAGGATGCAAACAATTTTAATGTGTGTACTCAGTTTGCATCAGTTTAAGTTAAATTTAATTCTGCTAGATAGTAAACAAAACAAGAGAAAAGAGAAACAAAAGGCAAAGAAGGAAAAGGCAGGCTTCTGTTACAGGAAAGGTGAGCTACTTGTTGTCTGCTTTAGGCTAATACTGATATTTAGCAGTTCTAGTTTAGGTGTTTTGCACTTTGGATCAATTAGCAACAATTGGCTTTAATTGTTTATAAATTTAGCTGAGAGGCACTTGAATATTTTTGTAGGTGAAGGAGTAAAACAATCATGAAAAATGATTTTCTAGTTGGCTGTATAACAGTTGAGAAAAAGGCCCAGAGAAAGTACCTGATATCTGCTCAAAAAGTTAATCAATTTGTTGCTAAGGCTCATTAAAACAAGTCCTCAAAGTCTCTTAAAAGGTCCCATACTAAAAGAGTTTGTTCATATGGCCATATTTTGTCGGACCTCACACTCTGGATGAAAAGTTCAATTTAACAAAAGTTAACAAAAGTTTAACAATAGCACTTGCTTTGCTCTTGGTTTAAAGTTGTTTCAGGGTTGGGAATCTGAAAAATCATTATCATTTCACCTTCCAAAATGATTATCAATTGAAAAGACAACTGGATAGAGAATTTGTGGAAGGACATCAACCGTATTTCAAGGTAAAAAACACATCGAACAAGCCATTTGTTACTGGCAAAAGTTAACAATTGAATCCAACTTCATCCTAACTTACATGACGGTTTGATTTTGTTACTATTCAATAAAAAAGAATCAAATTAATTCTAAAATATCCCCCCACAGCTGTCCACTGTGCTGTTGTCTCATGGTTGCTAATTGGTTAGCAAATAAGTTGATTTACCTTGAAATACTGCTGGATGTCCCACCGCACAGCATTTACTTTTGATGGCGGCACTTCAGCTTCCTGCATTAGATCAGAGGAAGATGGTTGCTGCGTCGGTATAGTTTATTAAATAAAATGCTAAGTCTAAGTTGTAAAGAGAAAAGCACAGGAGTATAGAATTAAGGGCTAACGTAGGCAAGTTAATAGTTGAATACATGTTAATTGTTATGTTATGTTATGTTATGTTATGTTATGTTATGTTATGTTATGTTATGTTATGTTATGTTATGTTATGTTATGAGATTGTGTATCCACTTTATTCTTAGTCTTGCTCATTTAAACAGTGTTGTATTGTTGCTGGGGAAAGCCTGACTGCACTGATCATTATTCTGCTATTGAAGAAAAAAGTGCTCTGGCTGCATCTTCTGGTTCAGGATGCAGTCAAGGGTCAAACGCATGTAGTGAAAAGGGGAGGGGGATACCAAATGAAATGTCACCTAATATTAGGTTCAAACCATAAGTCTTCATCCAGTCAGTCTTTTATATGAAGACAATTATAATTACTAGTTATGATGTCAAAAAAAAAATTGATGACAGCTGCAGCAGGAGCCTTGTAACTAATTTGATGAAGTCTTTTTGCAGAGAGCTGACAAAAG
>JAPZDZ010000026.1:6294053-6304462 GCA_029783805.1 Acanthurus tennentii | reverse complement strand
ATATCAGGTATTTGGTAATAAACCAAAGTACTTACCAAATATAAATTTTACCTGATGATTATGCCAGATGAAAAGATCATCAGAGATCTTCCAATATTTCTTATGAAGGGACATTAACATGCATGAAAGATTTCTAGACACACAATTCAACAATTATCAGTTTCTCATTCAAACCATCATCAGCCTCACACTAGTAATGGATGAAAAGTCAAGTGCTCATCCTCACAGATCCATGAAAAATTTCTGGAAAACTATCCAATAGTTGTCATTTACGTCAGAACCCAATTGGCTGACAATCGAACCAATAGAGTAGAAAACCAACATGGCCATCCTAATACTCATGCTGCTAGCACACCTCAATAGAAACAGGAGCTACTATAAGGCCCTCGCTTTCGACCTCCCTGTGTGTGTGAGGGCACATGTGATATATTCAGGCCGGCCTGTGGGTGGGTATGGTGTCGCCATAATGGAGTGGTAAAGCTGCAGGCATTATGGATTGAGAACGAGCGGCCTCGTCCATGAATCTGCTCCTAACTGTTCTTCTGCCTTTGTGGCCGTAACGATCGGCTGGCTCTCTTCTGTCACCGTATTTCCTCCATCTTAGTTTAGAAGCAGAGATATATCTCTCCATAAAGGCTGACACAAAGAGGGCTGGAGAGCCTTGCCTGCTCCCCTTCACAAAAGACTCAGGCCTGCTGGTTGATAAAGGCTTATGGAGAGGAGAGGAGCTGATGGCCAGGGGACTGTTGGAAAGACCTATTCTCTTCACACACAAAAACATGCTCTCACTCAAGACACTATCTTTGTGCCGTGACGCTGTTTGTGAATACGTGCGTACGAGCGTGCGTGTGTGCGTGCCCTGCCCTCTTCGCTTTCTCTCATCCACCTTTCTGTCTCCTTCCTTTCACACACATGCTAACACACACACACACACGCACCCTTTCTTTCTTGTTAGGAGATGCTAATATAGCACATGACAAAGCCCCAGTAGACAGATCTCAGACAAAACACTTCCTTTCTAAAGCAGTTCATCTTTATGCAGAGCCTTACCAAAGAATTGCCAAAGCAGGGTCTCTTGAAAAGCGGGATTTTCACCAGTGCTCAGTCATTCCCAACGCCTGTTCATTCTCACCTCATTAGTACTGCTGCTGATCACACTGATGTTTGAGAACATCAGGCTGGTTATTAATTCACACCTCTAATGCTTAATAGAACTCCCTGTCTACTTTGACAAATCTGCAGTGTGCACCTGTCTTTGGTTTTTATCTGCAGAGAAATGGGTGAGAGGCCGGGCCATCGACCGTGGAGAGGTCGACATTGGAACCCAGCAGAGCCAGGCAATCCCGCCGGGACTTTTTTGGAGGTTTCATATGACTGTGCACCACCCGACCTACATCAAGTTCAACCTTTCCCTCTCACACAACGCGCTGCTGGGGGTCTATGGACGCAGGAACATACCGCCTACACACACCCAGGTAATGAAAACCCCTCTTGCGCATGCTGTTCACCCAGATTGGCTTGTTTGTCGTAAAACCACAGTACCACATCCACACTAATGCATCTTTGTCTCTCTATTTTGGCACTTTATACACACTAAAATGGTTTTTAGTGAGCCAGCACAACAGAGTGATAATTCACCTCAAGTGTGTCTTTGAAGACAGTTTTGTACGCGGTGTTCCACTTGTGCCTCAATCCTCATATTGCAGTGCGATATTTTAAACATACTTATTAAAGTTTTTGAGGCACATAAATTAGATTTTGTAGAGAAAATGTCATCCCGCAAAGAAATATTTAATTTGAGCAAGCTATGACTGTGTTAACAGTGTGCCAGACGGGAAATTGCAATAAGTAATTTCTGATTGGCTTGTTTTTCTCCAGTAGAATTTCCTGTAGGATTATTTTTGCCTATGGAGGTGAAAATTGCAATTTCTCTTGTTTGATAAAATTTTGCTCAGTTCTGTTCAAATATTCACAGTCACTGACCTTGTACCTCACTTCTACTTCTAAAAAAACACAAGTGAATCACTACTCAAGTGTGCTTTAGTTCATTTTGCAGTAAATTATTACCTTTCATATGTCATGACATGAAGTTATTCAGACTGTCTCCTCTTCAATAGTGAGTTCAGTATGTATTTTAAGATGTTACATTTAGATCAGTAAGACTGCACAAGCAACGGTGCTCTCAGACTCAATCCTATGAATCAGTCATTGATAAGGGTTGATCCAGTTTATTGTGTTTAGTCAGAAGATTGAATGTTTTGTTTTATGTACCTGGTACCTCTGTTTATTTGAAAAGTAGGCAGACACTGAGAGAATAGTTCATAGGCATAACAAAGTCACACATGTCTACCTTGCTATAGAAGCACGCGCCTAGCTAACTTTTGTCAGACGTGAGACACAAGTTGAATGACATAGATGTATGTTTCCTTAGACAGGTCAGAGGTTGTGTGCAATGAGAATTAAAGAGGACACAACTTTCTGTTACCTTTAAACCTGTCTGTGATCCCTCAGTTTAAATGTTAGTAAAGATGATCACATAACAAACAGGGCTCACTAAATTGTATTTATGCTTGTTTTGTCAGACAAGTTTGTGAACACAATATATTTCATCAATGTCTCAGTGCAGCAAAGCATGAACCGCTTACTGCCTGTTTAACAGGCAGCATTTATGAGCCATGAACAAATCACTATTTTATTCTTGTTCTGACAACAGAAACAAAAAATACATAAATGAGAGCAATTAAGCTGTGAGCAAAGCTGTATTAAAGCAGAGTGTAAGACGTTCTGGCAAACTGAAGTTTTACCTGCTGAGAATCTGCAGAGTAATCAGTCTTTTCTCTGTCAAACCAGATGTTGGCTCTGAAATGTGTTGTTTTTCAACTAAGATGCCATTTTCCCCACAAGGACAAAATGTTCGCAAAAAAAAAAAAAAAATTCAAAGGTGTGGATACATGATATTTTTCAGTCGGATTTCTGATTTAATCGGCAGCGGATAAAATCTGTCTCAGACACATCTCCAGAAACAATGCACACACACAAGTTGTACTCAGTGAAGAACAGCTTTGTGCCCTGCAAGAAGCACATATGCACACAAAAATACAACACACACTGAGTCATCTGCTTTTTAACTTCAGTGCGCCCCTGCGCTCGCCTGCATGAAGAGGTCTAATTAGCTGTTTTTGACACTAGCGTGACACACAACCCTCAGGGGGAATGAGACTCAGCGAGCGCTTGCTAGTTCAAGAAGGTTTAGGATGGAAAGGGAGGGAGGGTGAGACGAAGGTGGAGTGGCAAGGTAAAGATAGTGAGAGAGAAAAGGAAACGTTTAGACAAATGAAATAATAGTCTGTTCCATTTGAAAACCTGGTCTGTAAAGTCTGCCAATGCCATTAGCAGCAAGTCAAATCGTTGAAATAACTCTTGTGAAACATGTCTGACAGACGGCTGAGCTGCCATGGATGACAATTCCTCTTTTCTTTCTTGAAATTTCTTTGTATCTGATATCCACATGTAATTCTATTCCCCAACTTTTTAAACGCAAGCAGTTTTCCAATAGCATTCAATTGGCAGTTTCACAAAGCTCACCCAACAACAGCCACACACCAGCGCACAAGGTTTGACTAGCAAATTTCTGGTTTTATTCATGCAGGTTTTACAAATTCCTGTCTCGCTCATCCTAATTGGATAATATTGTTGTTGTCTGATTGTGTCCAGTTCGACTTTGTAAAACTGTTGGATGGGAAGGCGCTGCCAAGGTCCTTGACTGATCCCGTCTCAACCGCCAAAGCTCCCAAAGGCCTGCTGCTGAGTGGCCTCCAAGAAACAGGCTTTATTGAGTACATGGACCCTGGCACCTGGCACCTCGCTCTCTACAATGACGGACGCAACCTAGAGCAAGTGTTACTCCACAGCACTCCCATAGGTGAGCAAAACTATAAAATAGGTGGCTTTTCTTCCCTGCCATCTACTTGTTCTCTTTTACAGTTTTAAATCGTATAGTTTTATTTTTCAATAATTTTTAACATTGCATTAAGTGTTTTTAGAATTGTTTGTGTCTCGGGATTGCTTCACTCTCTTGCCCTTTCTCTTCTGTTAATTGTTGATATGCAAAAAAAACAGAGGGACACGGCCAAGAGTGGTTTGAAACTCACTGACATTTGAGGAGAACTTTTCCTGTTTTAAGAGTGAGTTTGGCACGGAGAGAGACAGCCGTAAGAAATGGGAGGACAGCACTGGGAGTAATGACAGGGCTTGCTAACTCCAGCTCATTGATATGACACACACGGACGGCAGTGTAAATTGAAGGATGTGAATAATGCAACAGTACGTGGCTGAATATAGACAAGTGGATAATTACCAGGGCAGTTTCTTCACTCCCACTATGTCCAGTGCTCCTTAAAGAGAATACAGCGCTGAAATAATAAAAAAAGTGTTGGGAAATGTTTGGTAACATCACGGCAAAAGTTGATAATTTGTACATAGTAGATAGGTAATGTAACAATCTCAAAGCAGGCGATGTGTAATGAATAGACATAATGAGAAGCACCGATGTTAAATAGACTTCAATTTTAGTTTTTTTTCCTTCTGGTGATTATCTGTCCCTGCCTTATTTAGTTTTAAGTCAGTCAGTTGAAGATCAGGAAGACTGCACCCAGCTTCCTCAATGCTAAATATGTGGATCACCGACCTCTTAAAAGCCCAACTTGTGTGAGCCAATCATCAAACAGCACAAAAGTACCGAGACATTACACTGAAGACATCTTTTATCGTCATATTGACGGAGTTCTTTATACAATGACTGACAGCATGCGACAGCTAAACACAGATTTTATTTCAGAGCTGTCAAACATTTGTTGACTCGTGTGCTGTCTGTAAAGTCTGGAATATACCAGACCTATTTTGAGTCACATAGCACATAGCACATTTGTGCTAAACAGGAAACAGCAGCATTTACAAAGAGTTAACTTTCCTTTTCCTCTTTAATTATCAAAACAAATATAGACACAACAGATGGGCTCAGAATTGCACCCTTTTGTCCACTTAGGTTTTTCACATAATTAACCAAGTGATTCTGCTCGAAAGAGAAAAATAATATTAAAGGATTGATGTCAGGGTTCTATTCACTGCCCTTTTGTGCCTCTAACGAGGGCTACAAACATACACTTGTTCTGGAGGCAGAAAATCAAAACCATATAGCTACAGTACAATGCGTTCTAACAAGAGACACAGCATGCTGAGCCCAGAGTGGAGCTTTGTGGGGAGATGAAGGAGAAACGAGATGATCTCTGTCGGGAAATTGAGCTTTTCCGCGGCAAACAGTAACTGGATACGCAAAGTAACAGAGAGTATAAATAAGAAATAGTCTATAAATAAATAAATAAATAAATAAATAAAATCAATCAATACAGTGTATGAGTAAATAGGAAAATATGAGAGCATAAATGATATGAAAACGATACATAAAATGATGCTGATGTGCAAAGATATGCTTGTTATATAGTAATGGGGAGACATACTATATGTGAAGCATGCTGGTGTTTCAACATGCTAATGAGGTATTTGACTGCATGAGATGAGAAAAACTGTCATAGATGATCACTGTAATCATCACCTTGATAAAGGCATAAAGAAGAATGAAAAATGCTAAAAAAATGATCTGTATTAGTCAGAAGGCATTATGTTGTTCTGTCATCCATTTACAGGCCATCACACACACACAAACACTCACTCAAACATCCATGCACGCACACACACACACACACAGACGCACACTCACAGCATTCAGTTACATCTTCTCTTGGTCCTGTTGCTGAGCCAGTCAGGAAATATTTAGAACAAATGCCTATATGTATACTGTAATATAGGCTGATATGTGTACACACTATACACTACAGTTATTTTTCACTGATCCTGACCGTAATATATAAGCAGGTCGCATATAGATGTTAAAAAAAAAAAATGAAAAGGTGAGAAAACATCTGCTTGTTTCACAATAGACATTATTGAATTGATTTGAATAGAATTTGTACATACGTTTCTTCATTTTTACAGAAAGGAACAGCAGCACATGCAGAGAAATCCTTTTTTTTCTCTCCTCCACTGTTATTGACACATACTTGTGACCCACGAAAGCTCAGGCTTAATGATTTCTGCCATTACGACACCTCCACTCCAGCCCCATCTTCTTTAATTCTACTCAGCCTGCACCCGGGCAGAGAGTGGTGCTTCCTGCAAGGCTATTAATTATGCATAATTGCTATACTTCAGCTGTCATCACACGTTCCCTCCATTATTATATCTTTTATACAATGGCCAGCAAAGTACAAGGAAAAACTTTCCTGTATATTCCTGGAACTTTAAACAAAATGGATGATAAACAAAAAAAAAAGTAAGTATTTTGCGGCTGGATACTTCTAGTTAGCTGAGCAGCCATTTCATTTTTTTTCATAAATTCATAAAGCCCAAGGGTCATAAAGCATGGCTGAAACTTAAAGGGCTCATAAAGTACAATTGGAATGCTTATTTGACCAATCAGATCACTTGGCTGGAAGCACCTCTTTTATAATAGCATTTAACTGCAATAACTTATGGCATGAGTGGTTTCTAACTGGAAAGGGTTTAGTCGGTGGAAAGAAACGAGTGGGTGTCTCACGGATGCCTGAACACGTGTGCGCACACACACACACACACACACACATAAACACACACTCGCTCATACGCACACACACATTCACACTCTATATACTGTAACAAATAAAGACACAGCTCACCATACTTTACCTGTTAATTGCCTGGAGATTTTTATAGTTCAGACATTGACCTGAAAGATACAGAGCTTATATCACTATGACAACCCTGCACCTTACAGCCTCATGAGGCTCTCTGACGGATAACTCCTCTCCTCTGGAATAAAAAGAGCTCTGTGACCTTGCAGATAAGTTTTTGCTCATTGCATGTGTCAGGTGCCAGATACAATATTGGAATCTGTGTATGTGAGGCCTTTTTTTTGTATAAGACAGAAAGAGAAAGAGAGAGAAGAGAGACACATATGCAGAGAGGTTTTGTGAGTCCTCCTGACTGTGTGGGAGAAAAGATGATTGCCACTCCTTCTCTCCATCAGTGTGACGATGACAGGTGATGGAGGTGAAAATGACTTTGGTTTCTGTAGTGATGCGCTGCTGTGGAGGATAACGCTGTGCTGTCGGCTACTGGCAGGGCCTGTCTCATTAGCATGTGTCACACGTGCCTCAAGGCGGGTGTCACATAATAACTTTGCGTGCACATGTTTGTAAATGCATGTGTGTATGTGTGCGTGTGTGTATATGTGAGCATGTATGCCTGTGTGTGTGTGTGTGTGAGCGTGCAAGCAATGCCACTGAAGGATTTGTCATCCATGCTCCCTGAACAGAGTGAGCCAGGGGGCTGCAGCGGTTTGGATCTGGAGTTGATGGCCGTTCAGAGAAGCCGAGCAGGACGGCACAGGGTCAAATAAAGCATGACACCCTTGACACCAATTTTAATTACTCTATCTAGCTAAGATAGAGCCAGCCTGGCGCAAGACAACCAGCAGCACAAGTCGATACCCAACTCAACCACCCTTTGGTTGCTTTTCCACCAGATTCTTCCTGCTAGAGTAAAGCTGACAGCTTAGCGGGCTTATATAATGTTCTAAAAGCACAAAAGTGCTCCCTTCCTTTATTTTTGCCAAGCTGTTTGTACCAGGAGAATGAAATCTGACATTATGAACACATCAATGATAGAGGAGCAGACCGGTAAAAGAAAGGCAGCTAATTGAAGTCCAATGGAAACATATGATGAAAGCCATAAAGCCTACAGAGGGATGTGTTGAAACACGCACATCCAGATGAGACAAAGCGCTAGTAGGAACAAGCATTACACTGATCTTTGTCCAGCCAAGAGTGAACCTACTGTAGTGACGCAGTATTACCCATTTCCCAGTAACTTGTGCACTCACAATGTCAGATTTTATGTTGTTCACTCTCATTCCAAACTGCGCCCTTGTAAACGGTTTGTTAATTAAGCCTTGATGTTTGTAAATTTGCGTGCAGTGTGTTTCCAACCTGTAATGCAGTATAATGTGCTTAGTGCTACTGAGCGTAAGTGAGTGCTTGGCTATTCCCCAGAGAGTGATAGCAGCTGGATCAGACTAATCTAATATAGCCTCTGAGTCTGGGGAGCCATCCATTGCTTATCAGATCTCTCATTCAATAACAGAGAGTTAGACCAGCTTATGGAGTTACATGTGGAATATTTTCAAGTTTTGCCTTTTTTTTTTCCCTCTGTCTTTTATGTCGGATATGTGTGTGTGTGTGCATATGTATGTGTGTGTGTGGGGTTGTGCAGACTCAATGGATGGCTGCTCCACTGACTGTAATGGAAACGGAGAGTGTGTGGCTGGACACTGCCACTGCTTCGCTGGATTCTTGGGTCCTGACTGTGCCAAAGGTAAGCGATTTCTGATAACGGATAAGGCTGGCTTTTTTTTAAAATGTTTTCCTATTGGCTAAAAACCCCATAAAATACCAAATCCAAGAGTTTGTTAGAATATCTCAATATTTTTTTGACCTCACTGACCTGTCTGTGACGCTAAGCCTCAAGCTCATGCACTTCTACTGTCATTTTTTCTCAAACTTTTATGCTTACTGTATAGTTGACTGTTAAAAACTCTTAGTTACCAAGTAGTTTGCTAGTTTTCACAAAAAGTTTAAACAATGAAAAGTCACCAGTGCAATTGCAAGGGACAAATATCTGTCATTAATATGCCTTTGGCCCACTAGAAGTAATTTACAGCACTAGGGCTTTGTACAGGAGATTCTCAAACAATGGCAGGAGCTTTCTTTATCTCAGCTATTCTCACAAAGAATAAGGCCTTTATTTAAGAGAGAATTGGGCCTTTATGTTCAGGGCCATTGTAAATACAATGTGGTGCAATATGGCGGACTCCATTGAAGAGGAGATAGTTCCTTTGTAAAGGTAACAAAAACACATATTTTTCTTGTCAGGCAATTCTACCCTAATGGAAACATAACTGACTTAAAATTTAATATAAAATACAACTTTTGCCAATAAATCACCCCGTAATTTTACACTCTAGACCTTGAAAACTGATCAATCTGTTTTATTTTAAGGTGTTTGTACATTTTTTCAATCATATTTTAGTAAGACTATCTTCCTGTTTTTCCGACGTGCTCCCACATTTCAATTTAAGATGCTGTTCTCTGTCAATGAAAACCAAACACTTCCTCCATGTTGACCTGTGGTCTTGATAAATTCGGTATAATGCACTGTACATTTCATGGCACTGATTCCATTAGTTCACTAACAGAGTCAGGTCATACTCACAACTCATGTTCTTCCTCCATTTCCCGTTGCTTCAATTCTGCTGCTTTTCAAGCGCTGTCAATAAAACCACCTAAACACATATTTATTTATTTACTTTTTTACATTAAAAGGCTTCTAGCACCTAAATGGCAATACAACACCCCCCACCACCAACCACCCTTCCCTGCTGCAAATGTAAATATGAAACACCAGCAGGAAATGTTTCCTCTGCAGGAGTTTCATTCACAGCAAATTCAAATCATGTATATAAATTTATATTGTGATGAATTCATCAAATCATCAAATCAAATCAGCTAAAATAGTACAGATATGCAAGAGTGTTTTGATTTTCTTTACCTATAACAGAGTCGGATGGTACAGAGAAATGAGTGAAATCTGGCTTTGAACGGAATTTGTCGTCAATAAGCCCAATATGTGCAGCATCTATAGTATTCTTATCCTTTAACAGCAAGCTTTCCATATCATCTTCACAGTGCTGCCTGTCTCTTTCACGTATCCACTTGTCTGTCATTTGCTGTTTACTCTCCCTCTGTCCTTCTATGTAAAATCATTATAATTGTCTCTGTGTCATTGTGTAGAAACAGCTGATATGATATCACATTGAATGATTTATTTATGCTCATCACTTATTCATCCGTTCCGCTCATCTTTACTCATTTGCTCACGTTATAATATTTTCTGTTTGAAAAGTTAGACAGCGAGTTTTGGCAGGAAATGTAAAAAGTGAAGTGCGAGTGTGTTACTGTGGGGTAGAGAGTGTTAGATTTAACTAAGGATCAAACAAACACATAACACATGCCTGCACGCATGAACGCACAGGGCCTTCATTGCAAATTATCCAAGAAAAAAGGTGTTGGTTCTGGATCGTCTCTATAATCCATTTGAAGTCTGGAGCTGCCATACCTTCTCCAGCTACAATAAGGATGGGATGGTGGGGGGGGGTTGTAACTGTCAGTGCGTCATCAGACACTCACTGACTTTATTCTACCTGACTGTCATTACATTAGCCACACAGCTCTCCATCTCTGCATAGAAATAGCTCTGCT
>JAPZDZ010000026.1:6276411-6287195 GCA_029783805.1 Acanthurus tennentii | reverse complement strand
AATTTAAATAAAACAAAATAAAGTCACAGAGTTCAAAGGAATTAAGCGGGCATTAAAGAAATATATTTTGTTGCTGATGTAGATAAGAAAATGCTATAATATACAATTCTCTATCAGCCCGCTCAATAAAAAGAGCAGTAAGTTCATGGAGCCTTGTCATCACTGAAATTCCAGGAAGTCACTGCAATCGATCCACACACACACACACACGCATACACGCACGCACGCACGCACACTCACACACACACGCACACACACACATTCACACACAAAACCACAAATTATCATTGTGGTTTTTGTATGGATTAAACAAATGAGATATTTAATCAGTGAGCTTTAGAGGACCTTTTAGGCTGATTTCATTACCTTTAAACAGAGCCAGGCTGGCCTTTTCCCCACTGATTCCTGTCTTTGTGCTAAGCTAAGCGAACCAACTTCAACCAGCCTTAAACTGAACAGGCAGATATGAGAACAGAATTGATCTTCTCATCTAGCTCTCTGCAAAAACAGCAAATAAGCATATTTTGCAAAATGACTGACTTCTCCTTTTATTGAGCAGACAAGGTTTAGCAGAAACTTGCTGTTGGTTCTGTAATAAAATATGGAAGATCATGTGTGAATGTATGCACCATACCTGAACTGAAAGTCAAGACAATTCAGCCTCTACTGCTTCAAAAACACCATAAACTATTAATTATTTTGAAAATCTATATCTTAGAAGTCCTGCATATTATTGGATGCGTAACAGGACTCACTAAAAAAACTGGACTGCCCTTTTAATACATAGGTGTTGATTTGATTTAATATCACATTTTCTTCCTCTCTATATGAGTAGGTATAAGTAGATGTTGAGGTGGTGAGTGGGTGGAGGAAATGACCTGTTCTTTCTATAGTCAAACAAAAAATGCATTAAAATATAAGATATATGCTGTGAGGCACTATATGCAAAGAGGAATATACATACTGGATGGCATTATGTGGTGTTATAATGCCATATGAATATTGATGAACTTCTTCAAGTGTCTGTGCTGCAGGTATCAAACCGTTCAGCTTAGGGATGATTATGCTGGAGAAAGACTCTCTAACAAAGCCTTATGGAGACCATTTACACTTCTCTTATCTTTCTATCCTGCCACCTCTCTGCACGGCTATTCAAATACCATAATTTTCCTCCACACGATTCAGCCATCTCCCTTAATTGGCAGATATACTTTAGACTCTCATAGTCTTCTCTCGCAGCAATCTTTTTGTCTCTGAAGATAGACAGAGATGGAAAGATGCTATCACAAGTAATCAGGGAATAAAGAGAAACTTTGAAGAGAGACTTTCAATTATTCCACTTGGATGGGAGAGAGGAGCGTGTGTATTGTTCTTCCTCTTGAGAAAACAACATTTCTCTGCACGCTAGGCAGCAGAAATCAAATGCACGTTCATATTCATGTATGTTACACATGTTCAAAATCTGCATTTCTGGTGTGCTTCTTTGTGTGCAATGGTTAACAATCATGCCTGCACAATAAAAGACAAACCTGCTGGTTTGCTTTTAATGGCTGATATGAGAAATTCAATTAATAATCGTGCTTTCAAGTTGAAGAAGTGAATCTTATGTAAATCAACCATTGTACTATGCTACCTTTGTAGGAGGAGGTTATAATAGAATATTGTTGGCCTTTAGCTCTCTGCTCGGAGGTCAGATGCATTTAAATGTCAGCACTGTTCCCTGCCTTTTCAGAAACAGGCTTGAAATAGGAAACACAAATGCCAGCCTGGCTCCTATTACCTGCCGCCCTGCTTTGTGTCTCTTTGTTTACTCCCGACTTCTATGGATTACGTTCAAATAATGCCGGTGATTCAGTTCTGATTTATTGCAACAGATGCTATAATTGTATGCTAATGCCCCTCTAATGAATCCCATTTGATTGATACTTGTGATAATGGTGATGCTTGTGCAGTTTATTGTTGTAGATTAGATTACCCCAGTTGAGTTCCTCACCGGTCAGCAATGTGGAGTTGTTTCTTGGCAGTTCTATGATTTTACTGGATCTTTTATAAGTGTGTGTTTTTTTTTTGTTTTTTTTTTTGCTGCAAATGTATTCTGCACAGTACTTTGGCCTTCAGAGCAAAAGTTTGTTCTCAGCACCTTAGTTTCTTCCATCTATTAAAACTTTTATTAGCCCTTTATTAACAGTACATAATAAAGATGTTCAAGTGTCATCAACATTGACTGTGTGAATTCAAGTGCACTAAACAAACAACACTTCATCTGAAGATGTTTGTATGTGACTAAATATTTCATTCAAACAGTTGCATTTTATGCATTTGGCCTTCTTGTTTATTTCAGATGGTCTGATAGACTGTGTAGACCCCGACTGTTGCGAGCAGCTGAGCTGTGGCTCTGACCCTCTGTGTCACGGCTCGGCCGACCCCTTGGCCCTGTTGCAGCAGAGCCCGCTGCCCTCCGCCACGGCCCCCTCACCAGTCAGTGCACACACTCACAGCTTCTACCGACGCATACGCTTCCTCCTTGGCAAAACGGCCACACACACACTCCCTGGAGACGTGCCCTTTGATACCAGGTATGTGCTTGTTTACTCTATGTGAGCCTGGGTCTGCGTATGCATGCGAATACCTCCGTGTGTTTGTTTTCTGTCTGCGTCTGTGTCCTTGAGTTGTCCTACTGTATGGTAGGTTGAAAGGCACAAGTAGAAGATAATGAGGTAAATACATCTGTATTAATGCATTTAATTGTCCATTGCCCATTATTTGTTTAAGTAGAATGTGTGCGTTTGAATGTAAATAAGGCCCTTCACATGTTCAAATACCTTTGTACACATCGTAGTGATCTGTGTTCCCCTGGAGATTACCAGTTACAAGACAGCACATTGTCCTCCGGTATCGGTGTCAGGCTACAACTGCAGAGTATTTGTTTGTTACATATTAATGCTCAATGTATCATTCAGTTACACCAGTCGTGGAGGTGTCACCATTAATTTTTCAGCACCCTCTTGCTGCCATCTAAGTGAGGAGATACAGCGCGTCTCACCGACATGATGATGACCTAGAAAGTTTGCTTTTGAAAACAAGCAGTGATGCATCTCTGAAATATGGCAAAATGCATTTTTCCCCCCTGGTTCACTTGTAAAATAAACAAATAAATTAATTATGTGGCCGTGTGTTCAGAGGGGAAATCGATGGCAGCTTTCAGGACAGGAGTAACAAACGGGGCAAAGCAGCCACCCGGGGAAACCTCACCATCCTTCATTTATCCCTCTTCTGGAGTAACAGCTCGGCTCCATCAATAAACATGTGTGTGAGTGTGTGTGTGTGTGCTTGAGTGTCTAAATCTGTCTTCATTTGACCAGTTCAACGATTATTCTAGATTTAAGCAGTGTATTTCACACCTTACCTGCAAAAATCAAGATGAATATTTGAAAATAGTGGAGATGTGACAGATAGTTTAAGGGCTATTTAAAGAACAACAAAGCCTTTTTTTTTGCTGCAGGTGCCACTGTCACTGTAATATAAACATGATGTGGAGGTTTTGTTTTTTCATATGACAGGGTGTTGAGAGGTTTTACTGAGGGTGAAGCTATATTTATGGTCCCTGTATCCTGGCAATCTCTGGCAGATTTCTCTGTGCTGAAAAAGGGAATTGTACTGAGCAGAATCAATGCAGTTCCTTTTTCCTCATGCACAAGGTCGTTTGGCTGGTATATAATATACCTCTCTCTTCAAACAATGATTATGTTTTACATCATTGTAAACCTGTCATCTCTCCCTTTCTTTGTGCATCTCTTTCTCTCACACGCTCTCTCTCTCTCTCCACCTCATGTCTTTTGTTATTCCAGCCGGGTGGCAGTGATTCGAGGTAGTGTTGCATTGCAGGACGGTTCTCCTCTGGTCGGAGTTAACATCACTTTCCCGCAGCATCCAGAGTATGGTTACACCATTAGTAGGCAGGATGGAAGGTAAAGGCATCCCCAACTAAAATGCACAAAAGATGGTGCTTCTCTTCTTCCTCTCATCTTACTGTCATCTGACTCTGTAGTTTTGACCTGGTGACCTTGGGAGCGATGTCCATGACCCTGATGTTCCAACGCCCACCATTCCTGCCGCAGACACGCACCATCTGGACGCCAAACAACAACTTCCTGGTCCTGGATCAGGTGACCATGTCCAGAGAGGAAGCTCAACCTCCTAAATGTGATATCAGGAGCGTTTTAAGTCCCTACCCGCTTGTGCTACCCTACCCGCTTCCCAGATACACAGGAGCGTGTGCAGAGAAGGGGCCTGCAGTGCCTGAGCTACAGGTAAAAAAAATCAGAAAATCTGTGTAAGAAGTAATGATTTTCCACTTTATGTTTATAGGTGACAGGCAGTGAAAACAAAGATTTGGCTCAATTTGTAACAGCTCAGCAACAAACCAACCTGGTCTCATGGGATTTTGCAAATATAGCTCTGTTCATATTTGCATCATGCAAATGCTAATTTGCACTCCGTCCATACACTTCCTCACCAGAGAAGCAAATTAGGTGGCTGAAAGTCAGGTGTAGAGGTCAGAATGGTGATTATATATGTACCCTCTGTGACTCCGCAGATTTTTTTACAACACAAAAACCTCTCCCTGACCTCAGTTCAGTTCCAACTGAATTTCTTGGTACAGAGTAAAGACACAATAAACTGCCAAATAATGTCACATCCAATATGTGCTGCGGTCACGTGATGCCTGATGCCTGGCAGAGGAAACTGATGTTTGCACTCGCAAATATTATTATTCATATCCACAATACATCATCTGCACTTCAAAGTTCAAGCTCATCTCACCAAATCAGATGAGATTAGGACAAACAGGCCGTCAAAAACGAAGGAACATTTTATCCTCATGACAAATAACACCTCAGGACAAACAGGCAGCGAGCAAATAATTTGAAAGAACAGTACTTAGTTTTTTCACAGTGAGCTTAGCCCCTGCTGCGTTCACCTGTGTTAATAAATGAAATCAAAGCCTTTAGACCTTTGATGAAAATGCATCAGAGATAATTTGATTTAAGGTAATCCTCGACTCAAACGGCATCTGATTGTGGCCAAGAGAAATATTATAGTGGATGAATCAATGTTTGTACTTTTTATCAGTGAGATGAGCAGGATTTTTTTTATTTATTTGCTAGTCGGTATGATTTAAGATATACATGCGTTTCTTCAGTTTTTTTAAGGAAACCCTCTTTGTATGGACATAAATTATTATTCAGAGTTCATTTCAGTTAATCAAAATGATTATTTAAGAAAAAAAAAGAAAATGATCATTTAAAAAATCATTTTTAAAATTGTTTTAATATAAAGGCAAACATGTATATGTAAGACCTGCTGCATCCTGCTGTGTGTGCCATATCCTCCTCTACTGCCTCTAGAAATTACTGATCTTATTATAACAACACAAAGTAAAGCTAAAACACCTTTTTTTTATATTTCTCTCTCTGTCTCATTTTCTCCCTGTCACCTGTATTTCTCACTCTGCTCTGCTTATCCCCAGGCGGTGCAGGAAGAAGTTTCAATCCCAGGAGCCTTTGTGAAGCTGAACTACTTGAGCACCCGTGCTGCAGGCTACCTCTCTCTGCTGCGAATCCTTCTCACCCCTCCCTCCCCATTGTCCCCTGTGTCCCCACTGGGCGGCCTCTCTAAGGTCCATGTCCGTGCATCAGTCCAGGGAAGGTTGTACCAGCGCTGGTATCCCGCCGGGCCTGGTCTGGTTCACAGGCTGGTCTGGAACAAGACTGATGTTTACGGCCAGGAGGTCTGGGGCCTCACACATGCGACCGGTAGGTGGAATATAGAAAGCAACAGGCTGCATACCAAACATTTTCTTATTTCTATCCTAAATGAGAGAAAATTTTCAAAATCTCTGGGGTTTCCATGTGGAGTAATTGCTCTAGTTCCCATGACATCCATCCTCTCATATCTGTTTCTTGTTTTTTCTCTCTCCTTGTCAAATTAAAGCAAAAACACCTGGTAAAATACTTGGAAGAAAATCTTGATAAATTAAAAAATAAGATCTAAAAAGTTACCTGATTATTTCCATAAGTAAACTTTCAGATAATTCTACTAACACTAAAAGGATGCGGAAAATTAAAACAAATTTTTGTTAATAATACTCATTTAAGTTGTCTGCTGATCCTGTGAGTTAAATAATGAAGTTATTTAAGTGGAATGTGGTCATTTAACATCTGTAGTAATAGTTTCCACTTCAAGAAGCCAAGTATTTTGTGAACATCAAAGTGTGACAAAAACCTGATGTCCTTTTTTTAAAAAAAATATTAAAGGTGGTTTTAGTTATGCTGCAAATATTATTAAGTCACAATAACTTATATTCATATATTATTCAGTGATGTGAACTGGTGGTTTGCATAGTTGAATAGTTTGGCATTTTGGGAATTGTGTTTATCCACTTTCTTGCTAATTGTCGGATGAGAAGATTGATAACAATCTTATATTCTTATATCAGCTATTGGGGACAAACACTGCCTGTTAGCTTAGCATGAAAACTGCAAGCAGGTAGAAACAGCTAGTCAAGCTCAGTTTTCACCCATCGGCTTCTTATGGCTTACTAACCAGCAAGTTTTTTAAATCCATACATAAACAAAAACGTTAAAACCGCATGTTATGGTTTAACAAGGAGACATGCTTTAACTGTTTTTTGAAATCATCATGAGGTCGCCATAACAAAATATATCTCACTGCAAAAGTTGTTGCTATTGAAGAGTGAGAATTTTTTTTTTTTTAATGAGGGAGCTTTAGAGATGTTGCTAGGCAGATTTGTCAGCTATGAAGACAGCCAGGTTTCACGCTGAGAATTAATGGGTAAAATGAAGCCAGTATTGCATCAGTGCTTTATCGATCCACACTGGGTCAGTTATTAACCCACTGGTTTTTAGTATGCAGCTCTCTCCCCCCGTTTAAGATCTTTAGGCTAAGCTAATTGTCTCCTTGCTCTATAGCTGCAAAGTTATTCAAAGATATGTGAGTGTTAGTGATATCAATCATCTCATTTAACTCTCAACTAAACATACCTCCCAAAATATTTAACAGCTCTTAAAATAGGATTCAGATTTCCACAGGGAATGTATTTGTACAGATAAGTTTCAGTGGCATAGTAATTTTAAACTTAAAAAATTCCTGACAGCTGCTGTGAAATGTCTTCCCTCCTAATAGGAAGAAGAAAAATAAAATCAAAAGAAGGGCTATCACCTCTCAGCCCTTTGAAAAGGGATGTTTTGATCAACTGTGGCATGCTGTGCACAAATCCAGCAATACTAGGACAGAAAATTTTACATCATGCCCACTAAATCTCAGGTCTTTGAACAGCTGTTCAGTTCTGTAGTTTTTACCAAAGCCTGGCTGGAAGTCCTTGTGTAAATGATTGACCATTCAGTTGGTAATCAGCCAGCTGGTAATGGACAGTGTCCTGCTGGGTAAGGAGAGACTGAAGATTTCCTGACAAGAAATTATTACTATTACCATGATGGCAGAGTTCTGTTCCATTACAAGTGCTTTGAAAACTGCAGATTTACCAGAAACTCAGGAAGTGCTCACTGTAGTGTAAATATAATTAGCATTGAAAACGTGTAATGAATGGAGTGGGAAGGAGATTGTGCACACAGGTGAAAAGGAAGCAGTTTAGTCTTTATAATATCTCTCCAAGACCTTCACCACTGACTATAGAGAAGACTGGAGCTGGACTGAGAAGAAGAAATGGGAAAAGATGGATGGCTTTACAAATATACTGCAGAGTAACTGGCAGTAAAGATATCATCGGTAGTGGCAGAGTGATAGCACTTCTGGACAGAACTGGCTCTTTGGAGAAAAATGTGTGCATGTGCAAAATACAAATCAATGCATGGAAAGTTCTCGTGAATGTGGCCCATTTTCCCCAACGTCCTCTCTCACCTGTGCAACAAAAGACTTACTGGATGTATAACTGTTACTGTTATTGCACTTTTGGTTCAGCGTGGCAGAGAGAGCCACTTTGAAGATGCCTTCAAGGCTTAATCCTTTGAACTTTCTGTCGGTCATTTAAGAGATAATGTTTTTGCTATCTGTATTCACCATTTTTTTCTCTTTGTGGAAGCTTGTAGACAAACAGTGGAGCTGCGAAAGAGAGCTTTTCATAAGCACTGAGCTATTGCAGGCATACCAGAAGCTTTGTCCACTCGAGTGTATGGTCTCGTACAAGATTGGATCTCTCCATCCTGAGGCTTTCTCTCTCCCCCTGATCCATCCCCTCTTCCCCTTATCTCTTAGAGCTGCATTTCATCTGCTCCAGCTCCCACCTGATCTTTCACCTTTTCTCCAATGATCCTTTTTTTTTATTGCCCTGCTTTGCTCGACCATCTCCCTCCCTGCCCCTCTTACCTGCTTCTCTTGCCTCCCATCTCCCTCTACCTTCACTGTTTCCTGTGTTTCTGTCCTTTCTTGAACTCTCTTTGCTTCTCCTCACTGCTTGTTATGTCTTCCATTCTCTCTGATCTCCCCTGTTACCTCTCTCCTGTCTTCCCATGCCCCCTTTTGTTCTCTCCTCTCTCTCCATGTTTTCCCCTGATCTTAGTTCCTGGTATGTGCAGCAGTGTAATGTAAGCAGGGGCTGCGCTAATACATTTATTAGGGTAACAACTCACGTTCACCTGTGTATTAGTATTAACAGTAAATGACAGGTGTAGTATATCCTTTGATTATGTAGATATAATATTACAGCAGAATAACCAATACAATCCTAATGATCAAGAATCGATTGATATTTTGAAGTAATGTTGCATCATGTTTCAGAAACTGTAGATGTCCATCCCGCCTGTCCTCAGAATCACTAGCTGTCAGTGTTTTCTCTGCGCGGAGCGTTTGTTTTTATTTCCTCACTTTTGCAAGCTCATGGTGGATTAGATGCTGCTCTGTGTGCACAAGTGGATACCAACGGCTCTGTTTTCGTGAACCCAGCGATGAGGCCAGATTGAAGTGAAGAGCTGCCTGCTCAGTGCACCAGGAGTCTGCCAAACACACTTTTTTATGATTTTGCGGCCAAGCTCATCATGTGCACCTGTTGCTCACTTGGGAACATGGTGGGATCAGAAAGAATTTATTACCATACAGTTTATGTGGGTTCATTACAGGCTGTGATTATCATCAACAGTCACAATCACTGCCTAAATCCCTTTAAAAGGAGCAGTGTGTAACACATGGCCAGATTTTACATTGAAAAATGGGTTTAAAAAAAATGAACCAACATTATCAGCACACAGTGAGGAAAGTCACAACACATTGAAAGTAGAAGAGTCCTGTGGAGTTTTGCTCAGAGGAAACTTTTTTGCTGTCTCAAACATGCAGAGTTAAGATATAAATACTGCAGCCCAAGTATACAGAGACAAACGGGGGTCTTTTGTGACATTTTAAAGACCTGATGGTCACTATGGCAATAGGGGGATATTTTATTTGACATCATGATGATTCATAGACCAACCATCTGCAGTTAAGTACCACCATAGTGCCATGAATAAAATGAAAGTAGAGTTTAATATGTGGTCTAAGTTAAATTAAATTCACTTAGATTTGACTGTTTTACATTTGCAAAAAATAATTGCTCACAACCTGGGAACAAAATAGTTGCCTCTTTAATCTTCATTTTGCCACATAAACATTATCCCGGTAATGAACCACAATTGAATTGGGATAAAAAAAGAGGGTCTTTTGTTTCTGGAAACACAGTCATAAAATTGAACTCCAGCAATCTCCGTCACATCATGTCTCTCATCACAGCCACAGTGGCTACCTGCATTGTAATTAAAAACGTGACCAGACGTCACTTTGGCCGGACTCTTTGAAAAAAGATGAGGCGCACAGCCGTTACCCTGGTTACCCATTGTTTTGGATGGAGACACCGAGTGAAGACTGGCAGGAACAGACTGTCCTCAGGGAGCTTTAACCAAAAAAATAAAGTTTGAAGTGAGCCAAATTTTTTCATAGAACTGTGTGAACTGTTCACCATGAGCCCATCTCCATTATTATCCATTATTAAACTTGGTGAATAATTAATCACAAGGACAAATTTGATGTGCATATAAGCACAGAGGTTTCCGTTTTTTGTTTTAACAGTCTGATTCTGCACAAAACTTAACCAGTGTGTGTATAGCTGGCCTAAAGTGTGTGAAATTCTTTAGGTTTTAGCATGCAGATAGCTAAAAGAAAGAAGGCCTTCTGAAAAAACAGAAGCAGTAGCAAATCACTCATTTAACTTTATTTCTGTGTAATCACATCATCTGATTGAAAAGCTTAAAATACCAGCAAGAAGACACACAAGACCTGTATTAAAGGGTTTTGTATGATTTCAGAGAAGTTGGTTGTGTATTCAGCAAATAAAGTGACCAAAATATTATTGTATAAAAGCATGCTGAGCTGTCAACCCGCTGCGAGCCAGTGGGCAGCAGACTGCGTGGGACACACTCATTTTTTGACACCAAGATTGCAGTGCACCGCTAGATTGGCATCACCACACCCTCTGCCCGCTGTGGTGCACCTCGAGTCACCGAGATACTAAACCGGCGCTGCTGAGGAAATAACCTCAGTCGACATCAAAACAGAGCCCGGAGATCCTTTTTTTTTTTCTTTTAAAGAAAAAAGAAAAGACTGTTTTTACAGGATAAAATCCACCAGGCAGCATAAAAGCGACTTTAAGTTCTGCGTAAATGTGCCAGAGGATTCACAGATAACATGCGGCCTCACTCTCTGTATTAAATGCTGTGATC
>JAPZDZ010000026.1:6214845-6235595 GCA_029783805.1 Acanthurus tennentii | reverse complement strand
CTTTGAGCTCTTTGTAAAGTTTGGTGTTACGCAACATGTGAGTTGTTTTGACACATCAACAACGTCATTAGGAACAAACTGATAGGTCAAATGACTCTGAACTTGTCAGCTGAACTTTCCACTAGACACACACAGACAGCAACACCTCTTCTCTTTTTCCTTGGCAGAAAAGTATACCACGCAAACAGAATATTTCATAAAATAGAAAGGGACATTTTATCTGATGTGTGCTAATTAATTAGCAATCCCCAGGACTCGGATCTTCACTTGTTCACAAAGCAATTTATTGTGTTAATGCAAGGCCAGATTGTTTTTATCTTAGCTAATGAAATCTCTGCTTGTCTTGGACATGCCACTTCATTTCTATTCATGATTGCAGCCTTATTTAAAAATGATAATTATTATAAGCAATAATTGAATTTAAAAAGTTAGATTTTGTTCCTCCTCTAGCTGACATTTATTATTTTTCATTACAGGCTCATAACAGGAACCTGCTGTCCATAGACTTTGATCAGAGCACCAGAGTAGGGAAGATTTACGATGACCACAGGAAGTTCACCCTCCATATCCAGTATGACTCGCTGGGCAGGCCCGTCGTCTGGTCCCCCAGTAGCAAATACACAGAAGTTAACATCAGCTATTCTGGTGGAGGACTGCTTTCGGCCATCTACCGTGGTGAATGGTCTGAACGGCTGGAGTACGAGAATGACAGGGTGGTGTCCAGAGCCTGGGTCAACGGCAAGATCTGGAGCTACACATACGCAGACAGAGTGAGAGGCGCACCTGCAGAAAACATGTTAAGGGGGAATGTGATAGACAGTTTCTCAAGAAACATGCTGAGATTTTTTTGATGGCTTCACTCCTGCGTGTTTTTTTCTTTGCGCTCATCAAAAAAAATCTAACACATCTGCTCTTCCTTTGTTTGCTGCTTCGAGGTTATGGCTGGTATCTGAAAGTAAAACTAACACGAAGTATATGAAAAGTACTCGGGCCATGTGAGATGAAAGTAACAAGTAGAAAGCATGTTAAAGTCTTTTACAGAACAAAACTACCAGAGATGTTTAAAAGTCTTTTTCACACCTTTGAGGCAGTGAATCTTTTATTTATGTTTTATTTATATTAATTCATTTCCAGAGTGAACATTACAGCTCTTTACATTATCTTAAAAGTTCAAAAGTTCTGTGTAGTCTTTTTAAATTAATCTACATTATATATATGAGTAATATCATGATGCATTATGTAACTCAAGCAAGTTTCAAGGCTCTGTAACTAGATTTTTTTTCAGAGAGTAAAAACAAGAGAAACCATTGGTTTCCTGAAAGTGGGTGTACCGGCAAACTATCATCACTCTTTGAAAAAAAGAGTAGAAATAATGTACAGTTCATATAACTGAAATGAAAAATGAAAAGAGGTGTGCTCCTTAAAGTGTGTGACAAAGCTGAAATCTACCAGAAGCTTCATTTCCGTCCAAGAAATTAATTGAAATAATTAATGAAATCATATTTAGTCAGAAATATATTTAGTTTCAGCCCTTGGACTAAGACAAAATTAGAGTGTAAATGAGTTTATATTACTGAACCATCTAGAAATTAATTATATCTGCATTTATTATTAATACATTAATATTAAACCTTAGAGTTAAATTAAAAATGTACTTTTACACAACATAGTTTTACTGCAGACTAAACGGACAGAGTAGTTGCTGTGACGATGTCCGGCATCGGACAGTTAATATAGCAACATTTTTGCAGTTATAGCTTTCTTTAGTTTGCCTGAATTAAACAGTAAACAACCTTTTCTCTGAAAATTCAGAGCTCCAGTGATGGTGCTTCTTTTTCATGTTTGTTTTCATTTGCTTAAGTTTATAAAATGAAAAGGCCTTCAGTGATTACCTGAAAAAAAATCAATGATGCCTAAACTAAAACCAAGGTTGCTTCTGAAGTGCAGACGTTTTGGTGATGCGAAGTTTTCAACAAATGACATTGAAATAAAAATACACCAGACAGTGGAAGAAAAGGCTCCTCAAACAAAAGAGCCCCTGAATTATAACTCTGAATGCATCTGTCTGTCTCCTGCAGTCTATTATGTTACTGCTGCACAGCCAGCGGCGCTACGTCTTTGAATACGACCAAACCGACAGACTGGTTGCCGTGACGATGCCCAGCATGGTGAAGCACTCCTTGCAGTCGCTCCTGTCCATTGGTTACTACAGGAACATATACACTCCGCCTGACAGCCAGTCCTCCTTCATGCAGGACTACACCCTGGATGGGCGGCTGCTGAGGACGCAGTACCTGGGAACAGGACGCAGTGTCATCTACAGGTACGACGCACACGACAGAAATATTACCGGCTGGTTGTTTTATCAGTTCATCTGGGAAAGGCAGCAAAGTGTGGAAAAGGTGACATTGGCGACGCCAGCGGTTTGATTTTGAAGAAACTTGGAGGCAATATGCAACTTGGCACTCACATCTGCCTTATAAAAACATATTACTGATTGGCCTGATGAAGGTGCTTTAATTAAAGGCTAATCTCAGGAATTTAAAAGCCCTATTAGAGCTCTAAGTCAAGCTTACACAAAACATGCCGTACACACACACACACACACACATACCAAGCTCTCCTTACAAATTACACTGATTGGACTAATGGGAAGCCTGATTAAAGGTCATATTTTTTATCATTATACAATGTCAAAAACCACTGATCTGATTTTGATGAAAGTTGAAGGACTGATTCGGGCAGTGTTCTGGCATTTAACATTTTTAATACTCATTGACTCGATGGGGACACTACAGTATAATAAACGGCCCCATTTTCAAGATTTGAAAGGCCATAACTGCCACAGCAGCCGGTCTGATTTGATGAAGTGTTGCAGGATGATGCAACTTGTTCTTAATGGCCCAGGGGATATTTGTAATATTCATGAGGTACAGCATATTTACTTATATTAAAGTTCAAATGTTTTTCTGTACTTTTTTATTGAAATGCTGTTTCACTCCACACTTCTGACACAACTTACTAATTCATCACCTACTCTACAAATTGCTCTTTTATTAATTTTGTTCTATTTTTCAAGGTACACAGCGGCAGCGCGGCTCTCGGAAGTGGTTTATGACTCCACCCTGGTGACCTTCACTTATGACGACGCCTCTGGCACCGTCAAGACCATTCATCTCACCCACAACGGCTTCATAAGCTCCATACGATACAGACAGACAGGTGCATATGCACATTTACATACAAAGTGAACGGTCCGACAGCTGGAAATATAAAGTTTGTACAATCTGCTGTGAGTCATCTTCAACTGAGGAATTTAAAATAATCAATCTGAGCATAAAGATGGTCTCACCAGCGAATTTCAAAGCATGTGCACTGTGAAAGAAGTGCACATTCATGCCTCTTAAGCCAGATTTCTTGAGTGGTATCAAACTCTGTAGTTTTGCTTTGACTCTGTTGTAATGCTATTTCATGTGAGACTGAGGCAGCCACAGCTAAAGTGTGAATAAGGCCGAGCATGTTTGAGTGGAAGACAATGTGGTCTACCACAGCAGTGTATATGAGACCACCTACTGGGCCTTGAGCTGTGCTATATCTTCCCCACCTCCGCAACCAGACTGCCTGATCAAAGTTAGCAAAGTAAATGTCTGAATATAAGCAAATATGTGGTGTGTTTGGATGATGCACATTTGTGTTGCGTGCATGTAAACATTTTTCTCTTTTTTTTTTACATATGAGACAGTGAGACAGGAAATCAAGAAATCTTTCTCAAAGCTATAATTTTTGTTACTCATAACAGGTTTTCACTTATAATTTATAAAATCAGTTAGAAAGACATTGCGCTTAATAAATAGCAGTATTACTCAGTAAGTGCAAGACCATCAATTGGCCCCGTTAGCTGTGGCAGCAGATATAGTTTGGATTCCATCACTCTTATTACAGTTCACCAATTCCCTCAAGATACAGAGTCTCCGCTTCTGGTTCACTTCACATTGCTTTGTGATTGGCTTGTCATGATCAGGTGTCACAAATCTGCGAGGCACAGCTGTACGTGTGTGTACGTGCGTATGTGTGTGTGTTTATCACTTTGCCCTCACCGCGAATAGACTCTCACCTTCCTTTAACTGATCTCATTTCAGCAGAACAAACGGAGCCTTGGAGAGAGGAGAGATAGTGGTAATTGTCCCTTGAGAGGACATAAGGAAGAGTAGGGACCAAAATAAAAAAAAAAAAAATGGAGAGACAGGGATATAGTAGAGGTAGGCGAGGAAGAAAAGAAACTGAAAAGGAGAGCGAAAGATGACAGCTTGAGGTAGTGACAGCAAGAGAAGCGAGACGAACAGACTGAGAGTTCCCTAGGGCTGCAGAAAAGCCTCCACATCACTCTCAGTACTTCTGCCATTTTCCCATTAGCACAGGTTTAGAATCAACATTCCACAGAAAATAAAAATAGAAGATGTAATGCTGATCCAGCTCTCTACAGTCTCCAAAGCCAGACACTTAGTCATTTTAACTGCAATCAGAGTCATCTCAAATAGCGCCATAATGGTGTTTCATTAGCAGGCCTTTTTCCAAATGGAGGATAAGCTGTAGTAGCTAGCAGCAGAGGTGATGAATGGTGTTGTTAAAGTTGATGTTCTGACATTAAGCAGCACATTGGCCCATCATGGCATTGTCTTTAGATTTCATTATCTCTCCATATTAAAGGTCACCACTGGAAATGCCACAGAGGTGTGGGGATAGTTAAGATTGAATGGATTGCACTGCGTGTGTCTGTGTTAATGATGTTGAATTAGTCCTTGATTTGAATTAATTAGGCAGGCTGGTACAGATAGCATGATGGCCAACTGTGAGGGCTGCGTGTTAGAATGCATGTGCGCATGTGTGATAATGTGTGACTCTGAAACTCAAATATGTTAATGTGGGAGAACGTGAGATGTGAACCGCTCACATTAAATCACTGTGATGTCCTCTGCATAGGTCCTCTGACAAGCCGGCAAATTTTCCGCTTCAGCGAGGAAGGTTTGGTCAACGCAAGGTTTGACTACAGCTACAACAACTTCAGAGTGACCAGCATGCAGGCCGTCATCAATGAGACCCCTCTTCCCATTGATCTGTACCGTTATGTTGACGTATCCGGACGGGTCGAGCAGTTTGGCAAGTTCAGCGTCATCTTTTATGATCTCAACCAGGTGGGTAGAACACTGTCACCAGGAAGATAACTCAGCAAATTAAGATAGTAGTTTAGTCTTAAGTCATCTCTTTATGCTTGTTTGAAAGCTGCACCAAAGAATATTTTACATTATTAAAAACAACAGAGAGTGGCCTTTGTTTGCGGAGTTTGCATATTGTCCCCGTGTGAGGTTGTTGGTGTCTCTAAATAGCCCTTAGGTGTAAAATGTGAGCATGGATGGTTGTTTGTCTCTATTTATTAGCCCTGTGATTAAATGTTAGCCTATCTAGAATGTACCCAGCCGCTCCTCCAATGTTAGCATAAAGTTATTTAGAAGCTAAGTATTAAATCTAAATATATTTGTCAGGATTATGTCCAAAACAAAGCTAAAAGCGGAGTAAATATTGAACTTACATTCATCAGGTGAAAACATGACTCTAAATAGATACTTGAGTTACTCCATGTCTGCTGGATGTGCAGTTGTTTGCTAGCACATCTAACATGACATTTTTCAAAGCTGATATATGTCTGTGTTGTGTAATATTTTTAGCAACTCAGCCACAGGTTCTGTATGTTTCTGCTCAGCTGCGTAGCTAATCCATCTCAATTATGGCCGTCTAGGTGATCACCACCCATCTGATGAAGCACACCAAAGTATTTAACTCCTATGGCCAGGTGGTGGAGGTCCAGTATGAGATCCTTAAATCCATCGCCTACTGGATGACCATCCAGTATGACTCAGCAGGGCGCACAACCACTTGCGACATCAGGGTGGGCGTGGACAGCAACGTGACTCGTTACACCTACGAGTATGATGCAGACAGCCAGCTGCAAAGTGCCTCAGTTAATGAGCGGCCTCAGTGGCGCTACAGCTACGACCTCAACGGGAACATTAACCTGCTCAGCCATGGGACCAGTGCCAGGTAAGTCAGTGCCTACCGCCAATACATTTTTCAGCAAGTGATGTTTTATTACTCAGTCATAAAAAAAATATTACATGTGTTTCTGACTTGCCCGCAGCAGGGCTCCAGGGACTGCAATGTCAGTGGGTCAACTTTTGTCTACAAAGAGTTATCTTAGCAGCGTTTGTATGGATTGACATGGAATTTTTTAAGGACAACAGTCCCGAAAAACCAAATTCTACTGACTCAAGTGATCTCCTGGCTTTTCTAGTTCATTCAGAAGGTTGACATTTGTGGTTTTGAGTAAAATTTAATGAATTTATAATGAATTTAATGAACTCTTAAGATGAAATAGAAATCACTTGTGTGGTTTCTTACGTTTTGTTCTGATCAAACTGAACTGTGAAGTACAGCCTCAGTTATACTTTTGGTTGCTTATTTGCAATTGCATGTTAGCATGCTGAGTACAGTCTCATATATTGACTTGCAATGCTGTAAACTTGTTGATAAATGAAGGTTTTTAAATAAAAAAAACACAGTTGTAGAAGTTTACAAATGTTTTTGACTTGATTCCAGGCTGACGCCCCTGCGTTACGACCAGAGAGACCGTATCACACACCTCGGCGAGTTACAGTACAGCGTGGATGATGACGGCTTCCTCCGTCAGCGAGCGAACGATCTGTTTGACTACAACTCCAACGGCCTGCTGACGCGCGTCCTTAACAGAGTGACTGAGCACACGGTGTGGTATCGCTACGACGGTCTGGGTCGGCGAGTGGCCACCAAGAGCAGCGAGGGCGAGCAGCTGCAGTTCTTTTATGCTGATCTGTCGCATCCCACCAGGGTCAGCCATTTGTACAACCACAGCAGCAACCTGATCACATCGCTGTACTACGACCTGCAGGGCCATCTCATCGCCATGGAGCTGAGCAGTGGGGAGGAGTATTATGTCGCTTGCGACAGCGTGGGGAGTCCAAGGGCAGTTTTCTCCAGCAAGGGGCGACTGGTCAAGGAGATCCTCTATACGCCATACGGAGAGGTCTACCAGGACACCAACCCTGACTTTCAGCTTGTCATCGGCTTCCACGGGGGCTTGTACGATCCTCTCACACGGCTCGTCCATTTGGGTAGGAGGGATTACGACACGCTAGCCGGGCGATGGACCTCACCCAATCATGAACTGTGGGGGGAACTGAGCAAGGAGCCGAAGCCGTTTAACTTGTATGCTTTCAAGAATAACTGTCCAGTTGGGAGAGTGGAGGAGGTGACACAGTTCACTACAGGTGAGCTTCACACATTTATACACACACATGCACTCATTCACTCTCTAACGCCAACACTGAATCAGAGACTGACTCACACAAGCTTCAACAATTCAGCTCTCACACAACTACAGACTGATATTTCACTCAGCAGCACCTACACACTCCCACACACTCCCACACGTGAAAAAAATCTGCCATATAAACGGAGTGAGCAGGGCTCACAGTTAACCACAGGTGAGCTGTGTGGCAGGAAGAGAAGATGTGACAGAATGTACCAGCAACAGAAAGGACAGCCATGCCTGTGATCAGCTTGTTCTTTAACACAGGCTGTTTTGTTTTGTTCCTTCAGTCTGTCAGGAACATACTGTTTCCCCAAGAGACAAAATACAAACTCAAGCAAGGGAAAGAGATGGAATAGGAGAGTAGAAGAATGAATATAGGATGTTGGTGGGAGGCGTACGTCCTCCTGACTAATGGAACATTCATTTGGTCTGTCACGTTTTCAGCAGCAGGATTGTTTAATAAAGAAGAAAACAACAGCCGAACCGTCTCTGCCACGTGTGATGCTTACATACCGTGTGTGATTTCCTGTGCAGGAGGATTGTTTTCATGACCTTATGACTTTTTGTTTGCTTCACACTATACACATTATTTTCTAACTTACTCTCTCTCTGGATTTTCTCTCTCTTTCTGTATGTGTGTATGTGTATGTGTATGTGTGTGTGTGTGTGTGTGTGTGTGTACAGACATAGGTAGCTGGCTGCAGCTATTTGGCTTCCAGCTTCATAATGTTGTCCCAGGCTTCCCAAAGCCTGAAGTGGGCAGAATGGAACAAACATATGAACTGATGAAGACCCAGACCAAGACACAGAACTGGGACACTAGCAAGGTGAGCTTCCCACCACGACAAGCGAGGCTCTTTTAACTTCTAATCTTGTGCCTCTGTGTTAACTGTTTGATTGTCCCTGGCTCCATATAAAAACCATTATATTTTCTAAGCATTTTCATATTTTATTTTTTCCCTTGGTAAAGCATTGAAACTCTGCAATGACTAATATATTTCTTTGAATGTGTAAATCATGATGTGGGGACACTGGCTAACCAGCCTGTCATAAACCACATATATCTGTTAACCTGAGAGATGGGTATCTTTAGCGAACAGTTGCTGAGCTAGAAGAATAGTGGGTGCATGAACGTGATTGGCTCAAAGACGACAGGGCAAAAAAATGTTACGGTCATGGGAAGAGACATCTTGAAATAAAATGTGACAAAATATTAAAGTTTCAGTTTAAAAAAATTCCACATCTGATCAAAACAGAGTTTCTGAAAAAGGAGACTTAAAAATAAGATATTTATATGATGAAATCCTTTGTTATCCAACAAAACATTATCTGATTTTAATGTTTATTTTTAACATTCACAGACTATGGTTAATGTATACAATTAAAATAATTATTTAAGATTTTTAAGATTACCAATGTTGCCTTTGAACACTTCAGGGCTCCATAAACTTAAAGGATTCATTCATTTGGACTGAAGTGTGCATACCAGAAAAAAAGAAAGATTAAAACTGATACAACAAAATTGATCATTTATCACAGTAAGACTGCAAAGTCTGTCCGGCATTTTTACAGCAGATCTTTTGAAAGGTCATATGAGGAAACACAATGGTGTTATAAGATAAATTCTAATTATGACCACATTTCCTTTCAAGTTCCTGCTATATACGAGTAGTCATGCAGTTATTTTGGTTTGTAAATGCAGGAAGGATGAGCACAGATTATATCAACAACATATTACAAATAAAGTCTAACATTAAAAATGTCTTTGTATTGTAAGTCATAACAATGCTAGTCATAACAATGCTTTTTTCTGCTGTAGCTTCTTGAAATGTCCAAAATAGACCCACTGTAACTGCAGTTAGCTGCAGTGCAATCATTAATGTTGTCAGATAGGCTGAGGCCTCTGCTGGTGTTTTTTTTTTTTTGAACCAGTTGTATTTTTGTCTCAGGTGGTTCTGGGGATCCAGTGTGAGCTGCGCAGACAGCTGAGGAGCTTCATCTCTCTGGAGAGGTTACCTCTGGTCTCAGAGCCTGTGGGATCGACCTGCCACAGAGCAACACGTCCTCCTCCCTTCGGCTCCAGACCTTCTCTTCTTGGCCCCAGCATCAGGTTTGCCGTTTCTCATGGCCGTGTCAGCGCTGAAGTCATTGGCGTGGCCAGCGAGGACAGCCGCCGTGTGGCCGCCATTTTAAACGGTGCCATCCACCTGAGTGGGTTAAGCTTCACTGTGCACGGCTGCGACACTCATCACTTCCTCCAGTCCCGTCCAATAGAGGAGGACCTCGCCCTGGGCTTGGGAGTCGGAGGGCGTGTCTTGGAAAGTGGAGTGAACGTGAGCGTGTCTCAGATGAGCGCCATGGTGAACGGCAGGACTCGACGATTCGCTGATATCACTCTGCAGCAGGGGGCGCTGTGCCTGTGTGTGCGTTACGGCGGGACCGAGGAGGAGGAGAGGGCGAGAGTGAGGGAGGAGGCGAGGAAGAGAGCAGTGGAGGGAGCGTGGGAAAAGGAGAGGAAGAGGGTGGATTTAGGGGATGCTGGGAGCAGAGCGTGGAGCGAGGCAGAGAAGCAGCAGCTGCTGTCCGCAGGACTCGTTCAGGGCTACGACGGCTACTACTCCCTGCCTATAGAGCAGCAGCCGGAGCTGTCCAACTGTCCCTCCAACATCCACTTTATGACACTGAGCGAGGTGGGGGGCAGGTAACAGAGACACATGAGCAGCCCCCCACCCCACCAAAGACTGCCTGTTTCTACTCTACTCTGATTTGTTCTACTGTTTCTATACTGTATGAAAAAAAAAAACGGAAGACGACGACAGAGGAAGAACAAGAAGAGAGATTGGGGGAAAAAAATGATTTCCAAATGCCTTTAATTGTGACAAAATGATGGTATTTTATTATTATCGTCTAGTTTCTCCAATTTCTAACAGTGGCACAAGCAGTGTGGTTTGGCTGTGGCTTTGCTTTTTGTATTCCGACTGGCCTGAGACTGACCGACAGACTGACTCACTGACTGACTGACTGTCCGTCATTTTGCTGTTTCAACACTGTTCATCATTTTGGGCTCGGTTTAATATCACTGAACTGTAGAGATGAAGACTTTAGGATTGCCGGTGAAAAATCCTCTTCATGACTCAAATCAAGAGCTCTCCGGTTGCCATTTGAGTTCCTACATGGTTTACCTCGGATATACTATGGTTTACATATTGTGTAAGAGAGGCCTTGTCGACTCTGACACTCCCCTTTAGAGAAGGAAGCCCCTGGTTTTCCGCCTCTGGTGTGCTCCAACAGTAGTTTGTATGAGTGTGTATACTTAAATCAAGAATGTACATAGCCAGTGCTTTCACACTGAAAAAAGTGCTCAACTGGAAATTCTGTTGTTCATAAGTAAGTGTCAGTATTGTTAATCAATAGAAAAACAGTTACATTTTTGCAAAGAATTATACATGGCTATAGTAAATATTCTCGCTGAAAAATCTGACTTTATTGGGTTACAATGCTGATTAAAGTTATTATGTGTGAATTACCAGATTGCTCCCTGAGATTTCGTAGGCATTGTTGCTTATTATTTCTCTGTGCGTCTGCTCGCTCTCTCTCGCGTCCTCTCTGTCTCTGCGCCTTCCCCCCGGCACATTTGTTGTGCGCTCTTTGTTCTTGTTTCTGGGAGTTTGTAACTTTCAAATCTGTGCTGTCATTATCACCCATCATTATGGCTCAAACTGAGATATGCATGAGGAACCTGCGTCTGTCAGAAGAGAAGAAGAAGAGGAAGACGAAGAGGAAGAAGAAGAAGAAGAAGAAGAAGAAGAGGGAGGAGGAGAGAGAGTGAGAAAAAAAAAGCGGAGAGGAAGGGAAAAAGAAATGTGACAGCTGAGGCTCAGTGAGTGGGTGGTGAGTGCAGAAGGGGCAGGACCTGGAGTTGGCTGTGCTGTTCTCTACAGCTTGTCTCCTCTCATTAGGAAATGCCAATCAGACTACATGTGAACCACTTCCAAGCCCCCTAAAAAAAAAAAAAAAAAAAAGTTAAAAAAGAAAGTGAAAGAAGTTTGTTCCTTTTTTTTTTTGTTTTTTTTGTTTTTTGTTTTTAATCTAGCTACCACTAATCCACCTCCCCGTCCGTCTGCCTATCCCCCACTCGCCTCCCTCCCACCGTCACTCCACCATCTGCCCACCATTAATTGTTTGTGTTTCTCTCCTGGGCTGCGGATGACAGAGCCACACAATGCATATGTTCTGACTGCGAGCAGGTGATATACGTTCCCGGGTAGCACTCTGCTGATCGGCTGCGATGCACCTTCCCTTCTAAACCATATGCTCTGTGAGATACTGTCCAACCTCATCTCGGCGGTGAAAGGATGGAGGGTCCGGTTGCTAGGAGACCGCTGCACTGAAGAATTGTCTGGGTTGAATAGATGCTCGCTCGCTCTCTCTCTCTCTCTTTCTCTCTCTCTCTCTCCCTCTCTCGTTCTCCTTCTCTCGCTCATTTTTTTTCATGAGGAGCCAGTAATCAATCAATCAATCAGATGAATGACAGATTTTTCTCTCCTCTGTAGCAGTCAGCATTCTCTCCATGGAAATCAGTACTTCAATATGTCAAATTGAATTTTTGTTCCACATTATATGTCAGGCGAGGGCCCGGGTGTGTGCAGCTGTGTATGTGTGACCTCATTTAAAAGAGTTTATTTCAACCAATATCATTTATTTTCTTTGCTATTCACACAACTGAATTGCATTAAGAAAACAGAGCACAATATCTGTTGTCAGCTTGTGTATGCAGTAATGGATATTAATGTTTCAGCAGTTGAATATTTTACATCACATCCCTGAAAGTTATGAGGCACTTTCTGTGCTGCATATGCAGAAAAAAGAAAAGGTTGCGGAAGGATTCTGAGATCTGAGTCACTGCTACCTACTCAAATGACTTGGATTAACAAACAGGAGCTGCTTAATTGGAACAAAATGACATTTACTTGCAATTTACACGCAACAGAAGGCAGTAGGCAGTATTTTTGTTCATAATTGGGTCAGTGTTGAGCTTAGGGTTTGCCCCTAACTGGATGCTTGCCGCTGCTCCTTCTTGTTCCTGTTTTTGTGTCCCTGAGCAACATGCGGCTGCCGCTGCTGGAGGTAAGCGCTCTGGCTGCTGTGCGTCGGTGGCAGGCTATTACCGGGCGTCTGCTCCTCTGTGTGTGTGTGTGCCCGTCTCTGAGCGGTGACAGGGTACAACAGAGGCATGGCAATTCCTTGTCCGGGCTTCTGGAAAGCTGCTATCAAGTTCTTGATTTGCCGGAAATATCGTTTCTGCACACCAGGCGAAGTCTGAAACACAAGAAATTAGAAAAAAAAAAAAAGAAAAGAAAAATTAGAGGGGAATTTTAGCTACTCCATCTCCACATCAAACCCCACAGGAACATGGAGAGGACAGGACAGCACAGCATTGAAATGAGCTCGTGCAGATTTACCTTATGGCACACATCAGAGACGCTGAAAGCAGAGTTAGGAACATGTGCGTTGTGCAGAGGGGCTGGCCTGGGAGCCATGCCGGTTATATTCTTTATATATTAAAGCTTGTGTTGAAGAAAATGACGGGGCACAACAATAAATAAGATGCAAAAGAAATTCAAGCTAGATTCTCTGTAAAAACATCTGTAAAGGATGGAGAATACACTCAAGGGTTTTAAAAGCTAATTTAGGAAAAGTCTGGATGCTGCCGCTTCAGAAAGCCGTCACTCCCCTGGGCTATTTTTATATTTTGTTAGTCAACACAAAAGTATTTATTTTAGGATTTATGTGACATCTAAGGTGCTAAGTGTTGTCTCAACAGCTTTTTACTTGTGACTGAATGAAACGGAAATAACACATAGATTATTTCTAGAAATAATCTTTGGTTTAAATCAACACATCATTTGACATGAGAGAAATCAAACTTTATCAAGGATTTAATGGAATTGGGCCATAATATTTTAATTTTTTATCCATTTTCCGCCTTGCATGCAGCTATCAGTGTAACATTTAAAATCTCTGCAGGATCAAACCTCTCAAAGTTTTGTAATTTTGTCAAGTAAGGACTTTTTTTTTTTTTTAAAGAAACATTATTTGTTTCCATTCTGTGCAATCAATCACACAGTGAGAAACGGTGAAAATGTGACTCTGTAGATGCATTTTGAAATCATTTAATCAAACACGGAGAGCGCCTTCCAGCGAAGCACTTTGGATGTTTCCATCTTCGGCCACAAGTGTTACCTCAGTTCCTCAGAATATTTCATTAAAGTGATTGATATTGCCCATGAATTATTCAAACTGTTTTTTTTTTTTTTTTTTTTTTTGGAGCTTGTAGTATTTCCTGTGATTCAAACCTTCAACCCCCCCATCTGTTCGCTTGACGCTGTCAGTAAAAATGAGCGAGGGTAAAATGTAGTTACAACATCATCTAGCTTAGTTGTCAGAGTGAGACACAGCCTTCAGATGTCTCTATCCATTCACATCTCTGGGTGTTTTCCAACCCTCAGCGCTCAATTACATATCCCATCAGAAATGCTGTCAAATGCAATTCTACGTTTCCCATCTCTGGAGTATATGCTGATGCTCCGGCATCTTACATTTGAGTTGAGGGGCGAAGGAGAGGGGTGGGGGGAACTATCTCACAGGGTGTTTTTTTTTCTTTCTTTCTTTTTTTGCTAAAGGAAAAGAAACGCACCCATTTCTCAGTGCTGTCACTCCTGGAAAAACCCATGTTTGCCTCAAATTCACAGCTTGCTGAATTAGGTTGGCACCAAAACAACCTCCAGAACTTATAAACAGCAACCAAAGCAAGGCAGCTGTTTCACTGGTTGTGTAGAGTTTGAGGGTAAGGGAAGATTTAGAACAGGATAAGAGCAGAGAAGAAAAAAAAAAAGAAATAACATGAAATGTCTTACTTCTGCCGCCCATGAACCTGCATCATCCCTGTGAAGCCTGTAAGTGTAGACGTATCCTTTGCTCCTGCACACACACACACACACACAAACACACACAAACAGAAATGACTTTGACCCTCAGTTCATCTTTCAGTTTAATGAAATAAGTTTTTGCCCTTACTGTCACCATTATTGCTCCTGCGGGACTCACATTTCACACTCAAGGGCCACCACATTTTTCATTAACACTCAGTTTTGTTTATGCCTTTGTGCTTTTATTCTCGAAATGTGAGGAGATCAATAAGCTTTATTAAAGTAGAAAATAGGGTTATGTGTTGATATGATTACCGAAGTCTCACAGAGGCAGGACACGGAAAGATATATCACAATCTGAGTTTATACTCACAGCACACACAGGCAGTAGACGCCAGGCACAGAGTCACTGTTTCGGACCAGGTAGCACCCATCCCGCCCATCCTGGCCCAGCCGCCTCTCGCCCTCTTCTTTGCCGATGGGTCCGTGGTACACGGGCAGGTTTTCCATCACGACTCCTCTCCCGACCTGCTTTTTGTTCTGCTCCCAAGTGCCAGTTCTCCCTTTTTCCTCTCGCTTTCTTTCTTGCCTTCAACTTTTCACTTTTGGTCTTCTCTGTGTGTGAGCTCTAGACTGAGAACACAGCCAAGGCAGCTGTCCAGCCTCTCCTCTGATATTCACTTCTTGCTGTTTCAAATGTTTGTTAGTCAGCCTGAGCTTGGTGAGCCAGCCTTTTCATTTTCCACTTTCTCACCCAGACTGATAGCAGCCTCGCTAACCTTCAACCTATATGGTGCTTGTTGATCAGCCCTCCTATTTCTCTGTAAGACAAACGAATGCGAAAGACGCACGCATGTGCACACACAAATGAGAGAATGTGGTATAACTCTCAGGAAATGATTGTATTTTTCAACAGGAAATAACTTCAAAGATTCAAACTGAGCATTTCCACAACAATAGAAAGCACAAGAGAGGGATAAAAAGAAGCTATATCATCAAACAGGAAAGTGTATATTGTGCTCATGCAGTGACTTATACTGTTTCCAGCTCAATTATCTAGAGGCCTCGCTTTGTTTATTTATTAACAAAAAATTTGCTTACTTTGTCAGTTTCCACTGTGGTTTCCATGAATTTTGATGTAAGGTGTACTGTGCAAAAAACAGGAGTGGAAGAAGTTTTCAGATCCTTCACCTAAAGTAAGTAAAAGTTGCTTACAAATACAATATGGTCCTGCATTTGAAATAAATTTTATACTTTTACTAGCAAAATATTACCAGCAAAATGCATCTTAGAGTATTGCAGAAAAATGTCTCTTTTATTATAATTTATAAATTAATTAGATTGATGGGTAATAGTGGTGCATCAGTGAATAACATATTTCTTATACAGCTGTTTGAGGTTTAGCTTGTTTTAACTACTTGTATAGTTATAATGTGTAATGAGTAAATTTAGTTAGTTACTTCATTTACTTCCCACAAATAGAAAATCTTGCTAAGATATCAGCCAAACTTTTTAGTTCTCTACTTTAACTTTACATCGAGTTCTATGTTAAAATAATCAGTCAGAGGGAGACCTTTCATGGCAGAGAGGCAAAACATCTGTTTCCTGCTATTTAAAAGCCCTTTACACTTTTTAGCCTGCATTCCTCTCACACGTCCACACTGTATAACACATGTTCTCAGACTGATCTGTCTGCTATTAAACTGTGTCAAGGACACTCACACCTGCTCTGAGGAATCAGCTAATGAAGCTGTGTGCAGAAACATCCTGTAAAGCTGCAAGAAACTCATCCTACAATCTGTCCTGTCATTCGAAAAGTTCTGCTGTGTCAAAGTAAGAATCTGGTGATTAAAACATCGAATGTTTGCAACAGCAGACACATACTGTTCACATTTTACCAGGCTGATAGCGTAGCTTCTGGTATTTAAAGCTCATAAGTCACATTGAGACCTTTATTAGTCGGAGTTTTAATGCTATTAATTCAAATCATGGTCACGACTACATGAAGAGAGACCACCAAGCGCTCCTGCAAAAAAAACCTTCAGAGAGGCAATCCATATGATCGTACCACGCAGTGTATTCTATAAGCTGGTGGCTTTCTTTAATGCATAATTTGTCGAGGATTTCTGTTTTTATACATTCAGAACTGTAGCTTACATGAGTCATCAGTCTGTGTCAGAGTCATCTTTCCCTGGGCTCAGAAAGATCATGAGCGCTGGGACTTAGGGGCTCTGTCTGGGTAAGCAGCCAGTGGCAACTTATTCAATGCTTCTACAGCCCTTTAGTGCCATCCAGTGGCACACTTTGGAAGATTAATGAAGAATGATCTACTGCAAGCAGCCTAAAGTAAGGACTGGAAGCAGTTTCAGGAAGATTTTCTTCATTCTGAGAGCCATATTAATCTGTAGAAGTATTCCAGCTATCTTGGTTATATGTCCAAAATATGAAAAAGCAGCACATTTTACCATTAAGGCAGGAACAGAAGTTTTTTATTCACTCAACCTTCTCACGTATGATAATCCCGCAGTCTTCACTAGCGTAAAACAAAATTACATCATTGACTCTCAGCCCACAGACATGCAGGCCAGGGTCAGTGCAGAATGCAGTGGATCTATACTGGACACAAATAGCAGACAGAGATACATCATTGATTAGCTGGCGGCTCCCTCAACCAACACAACTGGCTGGACTGGAATGCATCATAAGGACATTAGTATGAGATTATGATATCTGGCCTTGATATGTACGGAATCCATATGAGGCATTCTGGGAGGGGAGAAGGAGGGGGGCGACTAAACATCCATCTGCCAGGCAGACAGTAATCCCAGCACTCTGTCCCAGGTGTGGAAAGCTCTCAGTCGCAGCTGTTGGATGGTAAGATTTAAAACATAAAATCAAAATTATAAATGCAATCCATTTCACACAATCAGCCCATGTGTGGACCTGCACTAAAATGAACCAAAATGTCTCCTCTTCAAAAATAAACATAGATGTTATTTTGTGCTATTACATTTACATGAAAAGCACTTTTAGGGAAAGAGTGTTCACTTTATTGCTTATTTAGTCAAAGAAATACACACATTTTCATTATCCTTAAATGACTGTTACAGAATAATACATCACAAATGTTACATGTTAATGATTAAACAAAGTTATCATGATACGTCTGTGTTTCATTTATGTTTTGGCCTGTTCGGTCCCAACAAGCTAAATGCAGTAACTTATCATTTCCTCAGAGCAAAATATGCCTTTTTTAACATATAAAATATTATGCAATTTAATGTATAACTTCACGGAAAATATCTGCAGTAATACTTTTAAACAGGATTAAATAGCACACCTTTGAATCAGAGCTAGCTGATGAGATAACAAAAGTTAGACTTAGCTAAAGCTTAATGCACCGGCACAATGGTTTTTCCAACTTGTTTCCTGTCTTTGAAAAATTAATTCTACGACACATGACTTAGTAGTTAAATCCAACCATGATGAAAAGCCAAGATAATTCAAATAAAAAATATAGAAGTAACTAGTAACTAGTAGCCTTGCCAAAATATAACTAGCCTAACTTAGCAGAGTAGCTGAAACTGCCATATTAGCCCCTGACTCACTACACTTTCAAAGCTTATTCCTGCTCGCTTAACATGACAAAAACAGATTTTTGAATGAACGTCTTGGCCTCTTGAGGGAAGCCGAAACAGTTTGTTGACAAAAAAAATGACATAACACATTGATATGGTAAACAACGGTGAAACAGTTGCATATTCACATTCCCAGCATTCATTCAGTCATGTTTGTGTCCCCCTGATGAATATAAGTCCAATATTCATTCTCTTTTAGCTCTCTTTTTGGTGAACTCAAATAAAAGACATCTGCATCTTAAGCTGCTGTGCCATAGCTGCTAAAGAGCATTATATTCACCAGCCAGTCTTTAAGTGTGTCTGTCTGCTGTTTTTTGATGAGTGGGTAGTGCACAGCGGGTTCATAGAGCTTTTTCACTGAAAACAGTTGCCTGCAGCAGCATTCAAGGCATTACATTTATAATTTATCTGTTTGTTGCACAGTTTTGCTAACAAGTTCCAAACCTTTAAAACCTTTTCTATCAGTGTCATCTTTGCTCTAGTTACAATTTTCTATGTAAGGCAGCACTGAGCTCTGCTGGAATTTGACTCATTTAGTTCAAGTGACAGCTCCATCTTACATGTCTGTGCTTATTAGAGTTCAGCAGTCACTTGACGCTGGTATTACTCTTTGGGGTGTGAAGCCAGTGGAGGAAAGGAAAGTGTCTCTGGAGGCTGGCTAAGCGTGACCAGAGGGCTCTACAATCGCCAGGTCTTTCAGGTCACTGAGTTTTCGAGAGAAGGAGCTAAGTCTGGTGCTGAAGGAGCCCCTCTTCTGGCTATGATCTTCCCCACGGGCCTTCAAACAAGCACATAAGCCCTTGCAAAGGCCCCCGAGACGGCCTCGGAAATGGTTTCCAATGAAGCAATAGAGCACTGGGTTGATGGCTGAGTTAGAGAAGCCCAAGCAGAGGGTCAGAGGGGTGAGGTTGTGGACAGTCCAATTTGCCCAGCAGCTGTTTAACCAGCCCTCACTCTTCAGGAAGTCCAAGAAGGTCACACAGTGAAAGGGGAACCAGCAGAGGAAGAAGGCCAAAACCACAGCAGCAACTGTCCATAAAACCCGCTCCAACCCCCTGCCCTCCAGGGGTCTGCCCGCACTGGAGCTGGGGCTCACACAAGGGGTTGGGGGTCTCTCTGGCCTACTGCAGCTCTCCTGGGATTTAGTAGAGGACATGTTGGGGAGGTGTGATGGATTCTTCATTCGCATCACCATTGTACCAGCCATCAGATGTCTACCAATCGCGCAGTAGCAACAAGAGATAACAAGCAGCGGCAGCAAAAACGCCAGGCTTATCTTCATCCAGGTCAGGGTCATGTACCAGATGTGATCAGGGTAGAAAATCACACAGGCCTCCACACCGAGACTCTCCAGGTGGTAAGTGCCCCTCAGATACAAAGTGGGGGCGGAGCAAGCACATGCAAGGAGCCACACCAGGGTGCATGTAAATCGAGCCCGCCTAGGGTTTCGAGAACTCTGTGAGCGGAGCGGCCGCACGATGGCGAGGTAGCGGTCGATGCTCATGCTTGTGATGAAGAAGATAGATGCGTAGAGGTTGAGGTTGTGGAGCGCTCCACAGACTTTGCAGGCAAACCATCCAAAGGGCCAGCTGTAGCCCTTGGAGTAATAGACGGCCCAAAGTGGGAGAGACAGCAGGAACAGCAGGTCAGACACACAAAGGTTCAGCATGAAAGTGTTCGCGATAGTCCTCCTAGAGGAACTGGCATGGGCCAACACAGACACTGCCAGGGCATTGGCTACAGTTCCCAGCACACAGATCACGCTGTAGATGGCAGGGATGATGGTGGTCATGGGTACAGGACTCCAGTCAGAGCATGGGGGAGCAGAGGGGACCACAGAGGTGTTCAGATAAATCTCTGTTGCAGGATAGGGGGAGGAGGTGGAGTTGAAAAAGGAGAGGTCTTTTGGGATTGCCATCATGGAACTGGACGCACGATAACTTTGCACAATTTCACTTCCCTCCTTTGAGTTTTCCAAGGTCAGCTGAAACACAAGACAAAACAGGAGAGCGACCACAATTCAACTGCCTTTTACGGACAAAAATCTTTTCGTACACAGTGATCTTTACTTGGCTCTAGTGTTTATTGGCTGCCTGATAACTAATCACAGCAAAAATACATGACACCATTCTAAAAGTTAGGCAGTAATGAAAAAGATATGAAGGGATTGTAATAATCTGGCTTCTTAATGGATTCTTCAGAAACATCTACTTTAAATTACCGATTGAAACAAGGTTTTGAAACATTTATGATGTGGATGAAAAAAAATGTCAACTATGTTTTAGATTGAACAGTTTTAGCCGAGTATTAAAAGCAACTGAAACTGATCCAATTGCAATTCAGTGAACCGGGGGAATGCATTATTAATAACAACAAATAGAAAGGCAATCAGTAATACATGGAAAGATCACAATCCCTTAAAAAAGCTTTTCTAATGAATAAGGAACTGGTAATTCTGCCAGGAAAATAAAATTTATAAAAGGAACTATAAGATAAATGATCAAATCAAAGTCAAATTGAGACATGACCAGACTTACTTTATGATTCAATTACTATATGATACATAATTAAAACAGACTCAGTATATGATTTCCACACATTAAAAGAATCAGTTTTACCTGGAGTGGTCCAGCGTCCAGCTCAAGCAGTCAAGTAGTTTTCAGTGCTTCTTTTGGCTACATTCCATGTCTTTACAATTGCTCCTCGACCCCTCTAAGAGAAATCTGCTCAACAAAGTAACCCGGACCATGTCCTGCCTCTGAGTGTGTGTGTGTGTGTGTG
>JAPZDZ010000026.1:6196477-6207902 GCA_029783805.1 Acanthurus tennentii | reverse complement strand
ATAAGTAATTTTCATATGAGGCCCTAAATCGGATACAGATCTGACTTTCTGCAATGAACTCAGTCTGAACAGTCATAAAAATTCGTGAGACTGTCATCACTCAGTGTAAACTCAGTGTGCTCTGAGACTTGTAGCGAGATGCTGACTGATGATGTTAAAAGTAACCTTTTGCAATTTTGGATGAAATCTCTTCCTGTGAAACCCCTCAAGTCACAATCCCACAGCTCCTGGCTCCCCTTCCACATTCAAATCCTTAAAAAAGTAGCAGCCACCGCACCACAAAAAGCCATAATTACAACTGTGGCTCCCTTCTCCTCTTCCTCTTTATCTTCTGCATATGAATTTGGTGGCTTCCACTGCACACCAAAAAAGACATAAACACTGTCTTTAGTTGCCTCCATGTTTACTTTTCTACAACAGGGTGCTGCGTTTGACATCTTTGTAATTGTTTTTTGTGCTTTCAGAACCATAACCAACTCACACAGCGATCTGTTATGGGTCACATAAAAAAAACAAAAAACAAACAAAAAAAAACAACGTGAACTCCCAAACAAAACATCTGATCTGAGCAGTAAATCAGACTCAAAAAATCAGGGCTTACAGATTATATTTAGTCAAAGACACAGCTCTTTCTGAAAATACCTGAATTCCAAATACTGTAGATCTGCTGGTTCTAGTGCTTGAATCTACAAGTGTTTTTTTCTCAAACCAGATAACATTAAAATTATTGAATCAAATCAAGTCAGTATTTAATGTGTGCTACAGGATGAAATTATAGAAAAAAAAAGATATGGAAATCCATGTGAGCAGATTGCAAAACCAAGCCATTGATAAACCTTGAGCTCAATTTTCCAATTTGTGCACACAGAATTTGATGCATTCATGTGGAACCAAACGACTTCTGATAAGGACCTCTGACATTCAAAATAAAAGCCCACTAACCAAGTCCAACTCCATACAAACTAATATGCACTAAATACAAGCACTGAATAATGTCAGACAAGTAGAAAACTAAAATAAGAGATATATGTAGCTTTACATTTCAAAGCTCTACCAAACAGCAATGATAAGCCAATCAGAGGTGTATATAAATAAAACAACATGAAGTTTTATTTGATTAGTGCAAATTTTGTTTATAAAGTCGAGAAATATTTAGTTTAACTCAGTTTAACTCTCATGTCTCATTTCTTGCTCTTGTGGATTGCTGATGAAAATTACTTAGAGGAGCATTAAGTGAAATTTTTTTACTGTTAAGTCTTCCTATTCATTGCTACGATCCAAAGACTAAATAAGTTACCTCCTAGATATATTCAGATATGTATTGGTTGTTTCCTTGTCCTGGGAATCCACATATAGATGACATCTGCAGCATGATACAACAGGAAATTTATTTTCCTCAGGGACTGAGGTTATTTGAAGCAAACAGAGAGATTCTGTTATTATTTTTCCATTGCAGAGCAGTGTATGTACAGTGTAAGGCAATAAAGGTTCACTGCATCTTTACATAATCTCCCTGGTCAGGTTGAAGTCAGCTTGTCTAGACTGTAACAAACTCTGGCTGCTATGACTAAGTTTTCAAACTGCATACATCTAAATGTTGAATCTGGTAGCAATGTATCAAATCTCTCTTGTTTATTATTTAGTAGATATTATTCTTTGCTATCTAACAGAGGCTTCAATACAGGTAAAACTTGCAGAACTCATTCACACCTCAGTCAGTCAAACTGCTGAATATATGGATAGGTTATTCAAAGGTTGGGCGTGGTGTGTGACTGGTTGTCAAACAGGACGTGAGAGGGTTCTCACACTGGCGATGGGTACTTGTGTTTTTTTAGACACTGAATGTTAAGGAATGAAATTGAACACACTTCCATTGTTTGTTTATTACTGTGCTGTGTTCGATTGTTTTTGCACCACATATACGAGCCAAAATATGACTTTACATGTCCACGTCAGTTGGAATTCAGGTAATTCTCAGATGAGATGTACTGTGTTTATTTGTGAGGCTGAATGCTTCTGTAAATGTGTTGGAAAAGTGTGCACAGCAGGTGTTCACAGTACCTTTGCTGTGATCTGCTGCAGGCTGCTGAGGTGGTGGTGTCGGTGTGAGTGTCAAGATTGGTGTCTCCTCCACAGCGGCAACTTGTGGTGGGTCAGATGACTCTGGCTGAGGAGCAGGTTCAGGATCAGCTGAGTCAACAACAGGCCCTGTGGAAAGGTCAAATACAACACAGAGAAAGCAGCATGAAGTGGTGGGTTATGAAAGCTAATGCGACTTCAGACTTATACATTTAGTAGTAGTAATAGTGTTAAGTTAGTTCTCATGTTGTCAGTTTGAAACAAAAAACAAAGCGTTCTTTGCTGGATGGTCCAAAAAAAGAGGCAGCAAAGATAAGAAGTGTACAAAAACTTTTCTATCAACTGTAACATTTAGTTATGTGGAGTTAACGAAGGACCTGTCTTTTATTTTCACAGATTCTCCACTTAATTAGTTCTAGTTTAGTTCTGAACAATATCTCTGCTGTGACCACAGAGGTTCTCCACAGAGGCAGATTAATTGCCAGTGAATTTTCAGCTCTTTCAGGCTGAACCTGAAACCTAGTTATGAGGCGGAATATTTCAAGCACCTGCTTGCTCGTCTGAGGCCTTTAGAATAGGTAGTTCTTTGGAAGAAGGAAGGGACTTTGCTTCAGCAGACTCAGCTGGAGCAGCTTCCACTGGAACAGCCACAACTGTGTCAGGTTCTGGGTTCGGGGTGGACTCTGCTGGGCTGGCCTCGGTGGAGATATCGTTTACTGCTTGCTTTGTGTCTGAGGACTCTTCACTTTCAACAGGCACAGGTACCTCCTCGGAGGCCGAGGCGGTCTTTGGCTCTACTGGAACTGAAGCCGCCACTGGATCTTGACAGGAGATGGAACACAGTGAATCACCAGTCAGCCTTTATGTGACTGTAACAAAAGAGGTGGAGAAGAGAAAGAAGCAGGCAGATCAAAATATCTCTAATACCTGTGATGGTCTCTGTAGGGGTCTGCTCGGGGGATGCCTCTGCAAGTGTTACTGATGATGTGACAGCAGCAACAGGCTCATGAGAGACAGAAACAGACTCAGCTAATTCCACCTCTGTCTCTGGGATTGTAGAGCTCTGGGCTGAGCTGGAGCTGGCCTCGGAGGTCTCCTTAACAGCTGCCGCCTCTGGATTTGGCACTGTATCTCCCTAACAACATGTGGGGGAAAAAAACAAGAACAAAAACAAAAAACTGTTTAAAATTGGTTCAACCGAGACACAAATTCAGTATTCTATATAAAATGATTTTAATGAATTTCACAGTTTGATTAGTCACACTAAAACTGTACTTGTCAGAGACAGAAATGACACTTTTTATCTATAAATAGAATAAAACTCCTTTGACAATTATCTTGGACATATCTTATCTAACAGTTTATATATATATTACGCTGTTAGATAAGAAAAACAGGTTTCATTTATGTCAGTATTTTTCAGCTGGCATTGTGGGTTGATCTACAAATGAGTTTGATGGTAAAACAAGTTGCAATTTCTCTTTTACAAAAAACCTCCAAGTGACAACATATGAAACACAAACAGCACAGAAAAAGTGGCTTTACAATAAGCATAAAAGGGTAGAGTTCTTAGACAGGAAATGAAATACGAACTATTGAGAGACAAGAGGGAGTTTTTAAACGAGTAAAACATGTAAAAGGGGAAATCATTCAGTGGGAAAAGTAACATTAATGGGGTTAACCACTGTTTGGGCTTTAGTCATATAAGTACTACAGATAACTAGCTGGTTACAGAAACACATAATGATGGGAATAAATCTGTTCAGTAACTTTATGACTCTTAACCTGTGGCTGTGAAGCAACAGTCTCCTTGGCGACAGGCTTGGGGCTGAGCAGTGAAGACACTGCAGCGCTACTCCACTGCCCTGCAGCATACACCTTCTTACTTGTCACCTTGAGATGGAAAAAAAAATAATTAAACTGTGAAAATAGTGAGGTTTGTAAGAGACATCAGCATTTGAAAACACAGTGTTACCTTTAACACAGCCACTGATTGGGCCGGGTAGCACACTGTTGCTCCTGCAGTCATCAGGCTCAGGGGAACGGCTAACTTCTGGAAACGAGAGCCTAAAATAAAGTTCCCAATGAAGAGAGGAACATGTGTTTATACTAGGGATGAAATATTTTAAAATGTTAACCATAAATGAATAAATATAAATGATAACAGGAAATAGCAGTAAATAAATGATAATATGTTTACTGAAGACCTCTGCACAGAAAGAGAATGAGGTAGAAGACAAAACAGAGTTCTGAGAAGACAAAACAAAAACATAACAACATGCGTTCCTTATGTTTACTTTATGTTCCTTAGTGGTTTAGCAGCCCTGTGGTTGTGTGAATGCTGACAACCTGTGACAGCCGCCTGTTCAAACCAGGTCAAACTCAGGTTGAACATGCTTTCAGTGCAACAATAGCGAAGGAATGTTGTGTTGTACAAAGTGAATTTATATGAAGTTCAACAACACTTGGATGCTTATTAGTAAGAAGTTATTTATATTAGTTATTTATAAATTTCATAGTAACACATTCTTAGACAACAGATGTGTCACCATAAGAACTGAAAAAGTCACAATACGACACATCTGCTGTACATCTGCTATTGAATACACATTCAAATGCATTTAGATATTTATGTACACTGTGAATATGTCATATAGTTGTGTACACAAACCAACAGACTGATTATCAGATGTCAGATTAACTTTTCTCAGCAGGCCTGAGGTGTCTGTGATACAGTGACTGGGGGTCATGTTACCTTTTCGTGTCAGGAACATGCCAAGCAGGCCCGCCATGGTGATGGTACCAAATCTGGGTAGAAACTCAGGAGGAGGGTCTTTTAAGTAATAGAACACATCTGGGAAACAGAGGAACAATCAACATGATGGCAAACATCCCTTTCATTTATTTAAATCTGTGCTCATGTCTGACCCTCTAATTATTTTGTGACTTCATACAATTCTGCTGTCACACTCGCTGAAGTGATATTAGACTGTTGGCATAAGTGGCAGTAATATCAGCAACAGAAACATTTTGTGCAGCAATATCCCTGAAGGAGAGTATGATGCAATAATGCTTTTTCTTACATATTTTCTGAGGTTTGGGTTATGGAATATCCAGTAAAAATGCCACAAAATGTGTTTTTTTGTTATGTAAATTACATCTTGTAGTGTCAGAACAGAGAGATATAATTTAATAAGGCCATAAATAGAGAGTTTGGATGCATGTTTTGTTCTGAGGCTGTCAGAACAAACTCATAAATAACACACCAAGAATTTGTTATGTATAGAGGTAATTTCAGAAATGTTTTACATTTCTGTCTTTGTAAAAAAAAAAATCTAAAAATCATCTTGAGTTTAAGAGAGAAATATCAGTTACATATAACACCTTAAGGTACTGTTAACTCACCCTCTCCTGTATGGTATAGATTAATACTTCCCCTTTTAAAAGAGACACAGGCACCCTGCAGGGAACAAAGGAAAATGCTGAAGTTAAACACTACAACAGGCCAGCAAGAACACAACTTTCTAGACGATACGGAAACAGATACATCTGAGTCAGTGTGAAGTATTTTTTTTTTCCCCATCTCCAACGGTATCAAACTGTCAGATCTCCTTGCAGCAAAACTTAACAGCTGCAGCGTTAACTATGTGAACACTATTTCCTGTCTGACTCCTGATCTCTGCTTTCTGCAAAATTGTACCTGCACAGAGCACTTGCAGCACGTGGTGCTCTGTGACCGCAAGCAAAAGGAACAAAAATCAGGGTTGGAAAAGTAACACTGCAGGTGCAAGATAAGACCTTTTACGATGTTTTTTAGCTCATTTTCCATTTATGTGGAACTTATTTACATCCATCAAAGGGTTGTGGGGTTGGGGTTTTGAGTGTTGAAGAGGATGTGAAAGTGTGAGCTAACCCTGCATGTAAAGACCAAAATCTGAATACCTTCACAGCCTGGTAAAATGGCAGTATGCTTTCTCTTGCTCTAGTCAGCCCACTCTGAATAACACCCGTCCTCTCTGGAACAAACTGAGCTTGAGCAGACTGTGGTAGTGGGGTGTAGATGTTCAGCTGGGGACAGAGGCAGAGTCAGCATTCAGTTATGACGTATAACAGTTCAGTGAATGGCTATGAGGTCTCTCATATCAGAACTGCTGACGTTTTAGGGCAGCAATACCTTTTCTCTTGGCACCAGCTCATCGGCGGGTGCCTCCTTTACAGTATACACACGGATGGAGGCTATGCTCAGCACCGTCGGGACGGCCACGATCACCACCTGGCATGCAAAAAGGACACAGAAAACTTAGCACCAACACAAAACACTGACAGAAAAAACACTGATGGAGGGATGACTCATGTGGAACATATGTAAATTTTGCAAAACCACAATGATAAAATTTTTGATTAAAAGTAAAAGTCCTGCAGCCATAATCTTACTTAAGTAAAAGTACACAAGCATGACATTAATGGATTGTATCTGTCATATAATTATACATCTCTTTATACACATAGACTTTTATTACTGAGGCATTGACACGTAAGCTTCATAATTTCATAATGTAGGCGGTTCAGTTGGGGCTCATCTGATATAATGGCTTTGTGTTCTGCTAGAACAATAATATTTGACAAACGTCATGTCTCACATGTAAAACGTATGTTTATGCAAAATATTCAGTGGAGAATTACAACTAACGTTATTCTTCATATAAATGCATCACCGTCGCAGAAGGCAAATAACGTTTCACTTAAAAAATGCCCTGAAATGCAGCGTCCAAAACTGCCACAGATGGAATGACTTAGCGTATCAAAAATTATAAATTCATTAACTGGACATTGTGGATAAAACTTTCCACTGTCTAAAACAAACTAAGCTAGCTAATGTTTGACGTTACATTAACTGTATAGTTGCCTCAGGCTGTGTTTATGTTTTGTTTACGGTTGCTAAATGTGTCAAGCAGTCTCTACGTGCTAACGACTGAAATCATTACAAATATCAAGACATGATAGCTGTTAAACACTTTAAGCCATGCAGGTCAGGTCAGAAATAAAAACTCAAAATGACCAGACACTGATACAAGCATGAATGGTCAAACTGCTCAAAGTGTTGTAAGCTAACGCTGTCGAGTTAGCGTCACTCATTCAGCGAGGCTAACACAGCAAACATAGTTAACAAAGCTACTTTCATGCAGCGTTGCATTAAATGCCCGCAAAGTGACAGTCAGTTCAAGGTCCGGGGCCGCTGACATTAACACCACGCTCCTGTATTCATTGAAAATAAACACACTGAACACAAAAACTTTGCCAAAGAAGAAATGTCAAGCATTCACCTTGGCCGCCATGACAGCGCTCCTCCTTCTTCTTTGAGCTCTGCGTCGCACCTTGGAAGGGTTCAAACCATGGTCACTTACTGCCATCTAATGGACTGAAGAGGTACCTGCAGTAGCCTGGCATCATGGTGGGCGATCTCATTCAACAGGGATGTTCACATAATGTTCCCAAGCTCACAATATTGATAATGACTGTCGTTTTGTTAATCTGCATACATGTTGTAAAAACGTAAAATACCATATTTTCTTTAATGCTTATATTTTAATATTGTTGCAAAATATTAAAAACAATTGCTGTAGTTTCACAAATAATGCAATTGTTCAAGAAGTTTTTAATTTGATTTGTTTAATGGCAACTTTGTTGAGAAATTTTCACAATTTTAGTACATTAATAGAAGGGAGAGGTGTCTTACACTTTTTTTTGGCCATGGCTTGAAGTGAGGGAAATCTACTTTTAAGACCTTTATTATTGTATATCATTACACCATTACATGTTGCTTATTCAAATGAACACAAACCAGCACAAACTGAGTGTTGTTCCAGCATAGTGCAGGGCACTGGTTGTAGTAGACTTGATGGGAACCTGGAGATGATGGGGTATGTACACACTGCATTGACTGCATACCAGGGCTGAAAGTTCGAGGTCAGAAAGTCCAAAGGCTGATTGTTGCCCTGTCAACTCCTGACAGGTTAATCAAGGATGAGAATTTTAAAAACATCTGAGAACAAACTACAATCACTGGATGCCAGATCACATAAACATATTATATGTTCATGCTTTGTATAGTAAGGCATGAAGGTGGAATAAAATCTCTAAAGTGCATGGATGTGGATATAAGCATAAGTATTTGTTTATGTCAGCTCTGTCATAGACTGATGACCTGGGTGTATTAGTTACTCTTGGTAGTTGCTTAAGGAGAGCAGGTAAGTATTCAGTTTGCTCAAAGACATTTTGGATACACATTAGCTATTGTAGTGTTAAATTATATTGTATGGCCTCCTTGTTTATTAAATGATTCCTGCCCTTAATTTGAAATGTGGTCTTTGTCCTGGTGATATAAGCACAGAATGTATAGTAATGCTATCACAATAAACCCAGGAAAAGGTACACATTAACAGAACACAGCTCATAGTGCAGAGGATTCAGTTTATTGAAGTCAAAGTTTAACAACTTAAGTTTACAATCTGTATTTTTTGTAATATATATTCATATATATGAAACCAAAAAAGGCTACTTTAGGAAGAATAAATGTCATTTTCTTTCTTTTTTAATATCATCTTTAGTCAGTTTAATGTACAGAATAACAGTAAGCTAATATTATCCTTGAAAAAGAGCAATATGTTCCTTTTTTAATGTCGCAGTGCAACTTACATCTTACACACCTGTGCAATGTACCATGAGGTGTACACCCCTGAAAGAACACACAGTGGAATCTCCCTTTTCGGCCTGTTTCTGCAGGTCTACACACACAAAGGTCTGGGAGGGATAACACAGTCTGTGCCTACAAATCATAACTCGCACTCCTTAATCTACAGTATGTGGTCTGCTCGTGGGAGCAGAGGTTGGAAAAACAAGACCAACATTACAGATGAGAAACGTAGAGAGGTCTGCAGACTAAAAACTGTATTGTAACTCTTCTACAGCTGTGTGTGCGTAGGATCGCCAGTGTAGTCAGTCCATCGTTGCCAAAGAGAGGGTTGGGAGGCACAGGGAAAGTGCTTGCATCATTTAGTTTCTTTGTGGTACTTTTAAATTAACCATTCAAAAAAACAAACAAACAAAAAAAACATGAGCTATATCTCCAGGGTGTGTCTGATATATTTTACGACAGTGTGACATGATCAAAAAACCTGAACCTACACTCAGAAAACTACAGTAAAATATGAAGGATAGGTACAGATAGTGCTGAATGCAGCAGGTGCTACGCATGTCTCTCAGAGTCTTCGACACTGGGGGGCACCATTGAGTCCTTGGCCTGATATTGCAGATGAAATGATTCATCCGAGTTTCACAGACATTACAGACCATTTAGTGTAGACCTGCTGGGCTCGTCTTTGACCGCCCAGCATCAACCAAATGCTCAGAGGGAATGTCGGAATAGCTTTCTTTTTAGTAAGTAACTGTACTGTTGTCTCTCAGGAAAGTTTCCTGAAGCCTCTGGACACGTGTCTGTCTTTCTATGTAAACCAAAATATCAAATTGAAGCCTCCTGGTAGCATGCTAAAGGAGGACCTGCATTAGATCGAGAGTAACTGAGCAGCAAAAAAGCCTTCCTCAGTTATTGTACAGTGTGTGTCTTCAAACACTATCTAATGAACAAAAGAAGAATACATCAAATCTATGAACACATGAATAAAAAGTCATTCTTCAACAGTACTTTTGCATGTATCATGCGCTACAAGTCTAAATTTGTCTTGCAATCATGAGAGAAAGAGAGAAATAAAATAAACAATCAAACAAACAAAATGATCCACAATATTTTACCCTGTCCAATCAAATCAGTCCCAGGCCTTTTCTCATGCAACACATCACCAGGAGAAGGGTCAGCTGTGATGGAAAAACCAGTAAAAACTGTCAGTGGACTGTCAGTGACGGTGGCGGTGGTTGTTGTCGTCTACCTCCTAGCTGTTCAACTGCTAAACACCCTGCATCTACAGAGTGAAGAGGGGGACACTGCAAAACCTTGGCATAGAATACATCATACTTTACATTATATCTATGACACAAAACGTAAATAGATTTATATATTCTTCTATGTTTAAATATAGTTGTAGACTGTACACAAATCTTTAGAAAATGAGACGGCAAATGCTTTTACCTGATATTTTGAACAGCAATGATAAAGAGGCCGATGAGACATAGACCCTGTGATGCAGCCAATGAGATATAGAGATATAGAAAGTGCATTCTTTGTAGTGAGTGACTCCTTTTGAAAAGAACTCTCTAGCTCTTGGATTCGCTGTTTAAGGAAAAAAAGAAAAAATGAAAATATATATATAAAAACAAAAAAAATTTTTTTTGCACCCACGCAAATACATACTCTCTGTCTTCCCTCCGCTACCTCTAGAAGCATATCACAGTGGTAGTGGAACGCAAACATTTACATCAGTATACACAGCAGTATACACATATACACAAGTCTTTGAGGACTAGAGAGAGAGAGAGGAAACAAAGGATTGATTAAGAAAAAGAGAAGGAGGAGATGGACAGAAACACAGAGAGAGAAAGAGATGAAAAGAAAGAAAACAGAGGGAGAGAGAATGCTAACTAAATAGTAGAATTGCACTCCTTCTGCAGATAAAATTGTACCTTTTTCTTTTTTTTTTTTTTGAAAAGTTCACAGTTTGAAATAGTGCGCATCTAGCCGGCACAATGGTTCCTTCGACGCTTGTGACGCTTGTTTTCATCTAAAACGGATAAACCCGCATTGACGGCTACCTTTTCACAGTCTTTTTCACTGAAAGTCACATGCCTTTACTCCCCCCCCCACACACTGTCCCATCAGATCAAAAGAACAAGTGAGGTCCCTGTAACTGAACAAGTTATGAAGTGAGAGGGGAAAAAAAAGGAATAAAAGAAAAGGGAGAGGAAAGGGGGAGAACTGGTGGCTCTGGGTGCAAAGTTCATCAGTACAAAAGTAGTACAGTGCTGTGGTGAAAAGGATTCTCCTCTGTATTGCTGCTACATAGCTCCCCCTGCCCCCTGAAATCAAGAGGAAAAAAATAGCAAAGAAAAAAAAAAAACAAGAGGATACAAAGGAACGAACATGTTAAAAAGTCTCCTTTTTTTTCCATTTTGCTCGACAAGCATGTGGAGTTTATGCTGAGTTCCAAAGACAAAGGAAGATTAATGCTTTCTGTTCAGGCATGCAATAGGCACCCTGTGGGGTCCTCAGGATTATCAAAAGTTCATACACGCAGGTCTCAGACTGTTCCCTCTATGATATTTACACATCTTACAATGAGTGTGTGAGTGTGTGTGAGAGAGAGTGCGTGCTTTGTGTCGTGATCAGGAGAGAAGC
>JAPZDZ010000026.1:6124204-6142013 GCA_029783805.1 Acanthurus tennentii | reverse complement strand
AAGAGGAGTGCACACAATCCATCTAAAAGTGATGCCACTTTGCTACAATTCGCCTCTTGCTTAGATAAATAGGCAGATTATTTCTATCATTTATCATTGGTCTGAAAGATGTAGTTTGGTTTCAGTATTTGCTATCAGTACCTTTGTGTCTTCTGTTTGTTCATGTTTAATGTACTTTTTCCTGCTTTTCATTCGGTGAGCAAGAGAAATATTTTCAGTTCTTCGGGTCTCTGTGTCACTGCCTGCGAAAAAAAAGGCACAAGACTACTCAGATCAGCATGAGAGAGATGGAGAGCTTCCAGAAAAAGAAGCCAAAGTGAAGTCCTTGTAAGTGCAGAGATTAGTACTAGCCTTTCGCCTTTTACTTTATTCGTAAGAAAATAAGATCTGAGCGTAAGCCTGCCACTGAGGGTCAATGTTTGAAGCCCCACAGAAAGGAGGAGAGGGCTTCGCAGTAACAGAGACAACATTGGGAGATGTTGGTGAACTCCGAAGAATATGGCTCTCTGAGCCCCGGCTCCTCATGTGGAAGAGGCCAGGAGACTCTTTTTCAAAGAGCACACATGAGGAGAACAAGAGATGAAACAATTCTCCTGCAAGAGTTTGCTGCGATCGTGCACATTTTTCTGTATTGACGACAAACCTAAGCAGATGCCTCAGTGCATTAAATTACGGGAAACATACAAATAAAAGCACATGTGGCAAATAATGAAACATGATCGTGCCTTCGTTTCAAGATTCAGCAAGTTGGTTAGACCTCTCCATAACACTGTCTTTCCCCTGTCAGCTCAGGCTTAAAATGACACCAAACACTTTAAGTTCCTGTGGTGGTGTTTTCTTAATGATCACAGTTTTAAGACTTAGGAACATGACTCTTGAAATAACTGATGCAAAACTGTCCTTTCTTCATCATTAGACAACCAGCACTTTTTACAGTCTTTTATCCAGTTGTTATGTTAGTGTTCATATCTCTGCCAAAAGTAGGATTTTGTTTTAGCACATTGTACTTTGGCACTGATTGGTCTATGGCATATGGGCCCTAAATGGCTAGCACCATCTAAAACACAAAAAAGTGCAATTAACTTCACAGTTCCTGTTGAAGCTTAAAATCTGGGAAGGTGATTTTGTTTCCTAAAGGCTCTGATCATGTCCATATTCTCGTCTATCTTAAGTTTAGGTATGTTAAATACAAATATGTCTATAAGTCAGCTTTGCTGTGTGGGGCACATTGCAAACCTCTAACCACATTTGGCCTGTTACTCATCTAATCTCCAATCAAATTTCAACTCAGCCTCTCTTAATGAGCACAGCAAAGCTTTCCAAGTGAACACTCTACAGATCACAAGGCCAAGCTGTGAATCCAGAAGCTGCTTCTTACGGTGGCTGAGGAGAGCAATTATAAAACCAGGAGCAGCATCATAATCACTCAATGTAACGCATCCCAAATACTCCCTAGCCATGCCCTCTTGGGAGTCTAACAAGCACCTTGACTTCTAATCTCACACATTAGTGCTTTAGCATAAATAAACTCTAGTAGCCATAAAACACGTAAAATAAAATGGAGTTTTAGAAAATGTATAGATTAGATGATCAATATAATCAGTCTAAGTATAATTAAAGCAATCAAAAGTGTCCATCTAAATCTATAAACTTCACATCGTGAGTTTGAGTCGTCACACAGTAGTGATTAAGTCATTCTCTTAAGAAGGGGATTGCGGACACCCTCCCTCCATATTTCCATTGTCTGTCAATAGGCCTACCACAGTTTCCCTAACAGCTCTGAAGCTGACCAGAGTGTGTGAGAGCAGCTCCAACCACACACACACACACACACACACACACACACAAAGACATGATTAGTGACCATTCATTCATACTGTATGTATGAAAGGATGTAGCTAATCTCGCGCCAGCAAAGCAACAAAAAAAGGCGAATGTGATCGGAGCGTTTGCCTTATAAGGCAGGCGGCACTGCGCTGTCCGGGGTGCTGAAACCGACTGTAAGGCTGGCACTGGGGATGTGGGGGATATGGGGGGTGTTCGGGAGGGTACATGCAGTTAACTACATTAATCATTCATGCACGCGCTTATGCACGTAGGCACACACGCGCACACAGCCATAGACTAGGAGCATGTGGCAGTGAGTGAAAAAGCAGATGGCATATCTTCCACATTCATTGATGAGAACTATGCTGCTGCTGCTGCTGCTGATCGAGTCAGCAGCAGCAGCAGCAGCGGCAGCCTATAGGCTTGACTTGAGAGGGGTGCGCTCCCAAGCAAACGAGATGACAGAATGCTGAGCATCCACTCCCTGCTTCTTGGGGACATCCATTTCACTGCACCGACTCAAACACGTTCACTCTCATTCTGTGACTTATATCAGTCTCACGCTGATCACTTAACAGCTGCTGAAATCACACGTCAGCCAGCAGGTTTGGATCAGGAGATCACACATGCACTCACAGTGTGGCCCTCCGCTGCACACCACCACCACCATCATCATCATCATCATCACCATCATCATCTTCATCATCACTCTAACCACAAGCAGCATGAGCGTTTTCAGCCGCATGCAATAAAGGGATTCCAAAAAAATTACCTTTCATCCAGTCCAGCACTTGCTTTGGTGTCCATTTACTTATAGGTTCCATAACCAAAGCCATGGTGTCACAGTCTCTCCGAGATGAACAGCACAGGACTCAATGCAGGCGACATAAAACGACTTGTCAGTCACATCTGGAATGACACGACGGTGGAAAAATCTGAGGAAAAAGAAAGGGTTGTCAGTTTTATTCTCTCCATCAGAGCATGGCCGCCTGCAGAAACGGTGAACGGGATGCGGTGGTGCAATCCACGCGCACACACAAGAGACACGCACACACACGCTCTCCTTTCCCTCCCTCCCTCCTGTCTTTCCCTCACTCTCTCTCTCTCTCTCTTTCTCTCGTGCCTTCCCGCCAGCAGCCCGCGCGCTGTGAGAAGTGGATTCGGTGGGCGCGAGGGGATGGAGCGACCCCTCCCCTCTCCTCTTTTCCTCCCGCCCGCCTCGCTGCAGCATCACAAGGGCCACCACTCATAATACAGACCAGGGAATGGTGCAACGCATACCATATAGGGAGGATCTGCCCCCCCCTTACCCCCCGCCTTCAACACACACATGCATACATGTATATGCAAAGAGAGGGTCTGTGTACACAACATCCTTCTCATAAATTGTATGCAAGGCGAAAATACGACCATAAATCACAAAGGCCTGTTCAGTTGCAAAGACATATTTTAAGTAAGCTAACTTTAGGAATATAAAAAAATCACGTTTTTAATTTTTTACATGAGAGTGGGGGGATTCGGGCCATCATTGGTTTTTGCCTGTACCGAGAAAAGTGTTTGCTGTCAGCATGTTATTTTTGCCGGTTGGCACATGTGCTACATCACAAGAGTGAGGTAAGACACATATGTCAGCTGCTTTTTTTAAGTTCACAATCAGTGGATGAGAAAATCGGCATCAGTTGTCAGGCTCTGCTGCCCGCTGCTGTGAGGAACAGCGCCCCCTGCTGTGCACCTGGGACACAGGTGACGTCATGGATTAGAGCGATGCCTCCACCACACACACACACACAAACACACACACAAACTTTAACACACACAAACACTGCCAAAAAAATAAGACTCACTCTCTACATAAAGAGGTGGAGTTAGTAAAGCATTTAGGCAGATATAATAGATGAAGATAAAGATGTATAAAAAGCAATATTTGGAAAATATGGAGGGGAATAAGTATAAGCCCCATTAAATAAGCGAGAGCTTAGACACACAAGTAAACTCATACACAAGCACAGTCACACTCACACTCACACACAGACACAGATTGTAGTAACAAACCACAAAACACAGTGATTACAGATGAACTGCCTTTATTTCTGTTATACAGAACTGACAAAGTAAGCTTGTTTTAAAGTCCACAATGACATGTACATCTTATGTGAACCATGAAACAGAGAGGGATGCAGTATGGTATGAGAAATCCTTCAAATGAGAATTTGTGGTGGTTACTGATTTTATTGATTTTGATAGATTTATTGGCAAAACCTTTGGTTGCTCATGGTTAAGAGGAGAAAACATGTATCCCCCTATTTACAAACTGGTTTAAATCAAAATAAATATAAAATAAATATAAATTCTTTATATATGTACTCTTTGTCTTTGTTTTTTCTCTCTCATGTAAAGCCATGATGCGGTAAAATTGTCATTAATCTATTAGATTGTAACAGGACAGTAATCACCTCAGTCTGAGTTAGCCTACTTAGTGCAGGATAACCCATTTGACCTATTCAAGCTTCCCTAATGCCAGCTGGGATCAGCCCTACGACCCTGCAAAGGATAAGAAGGTTCAGATAATGGATGGATGGACTAGACTATATCCTATTTGAAGATGAAGAGATGTATTAAACAATTATTTGTTTCTTTTAAAACTTAACTACTAAATCTCTAAAAAAAAAAAAAATACACTCCTTCTTTGCGTGCCAAAATAAAAGTAAAAACCATGACTAGAATTCATTTTATTTGCAAGACTCAATTCAGTAATGCAAGGGAAGGCTGAGTTTTTTTTTTTAAATGCTGATTTTAACGTTTACCCAACTTTAAGGATTATGAACATTATGAATTAGGAGTAATACATCAACCATTAGCCACATATTCTTTGTTAAAATGAAGTTTCATTCATCTATAGTTTAAGTAAAAAATCTGAAGCCTTCTGCTGTCTCATATAACAGTAACATATCCTGTAATAAAACAGCCCATTTAAACATTTCCAATTGGCAACATTCTCGGCCCTACTGTTCTTTCAAGCACAGTTACGGTAGCAAAGAGAAAACACTCCAAAGGATATCCAGGTGATGAGAAAACAAACCATTTCCCACTCAAAGTTTCGGCTGCTCGTGTGACCTCCTCCTTCAGCAACCCGCTGAACAAAGTCAATGGTGGGCGGGACCATGGTGCTCAGTTTTCAGCCCTTTCCGAATGTCACAGCGATGATCTTGAACTCCTATTGGCTCCTGTCTGCAAATACGTCACAATCATGATTAGAATTGATGATCGGACGTTCTGATTTCATTGTCTTGCAAAGGGGACTGGTGAAGAAATCTGCTGAATTTGAACGTTCGCCTGATTTTGACATCAAAAATGGTAAGTAGGAGTGTGATTTTACTTTTAGCTCCAGGCATTGCCGAGCCGTTTTTCCTCGTATCCGCTCGAAGCCAGGGTCAGCGAGAATGACCATGCCAGGGGTCGGGAAATCACAGATTTGAAGGAAAAGTTTAGCCGCGGCTATCCATTGGGAGAGCTATGCTAAGCTAATGCTAGCTAACGTAGACTGGCTCCGATATGGCCGCTCCGGCCTGCAGGCTAACATGAGCTGTCTGTATGGCCATTGTGGGGATGCGGCGCTTACCCGATTTGTTTACTGTCTGGCTCGCGGTCGTAAAGTTATGGCACGAGCTTCCTGTGTTGTAATTGTGTGTGTGTGAATCGGTGGCGTACTAATCTGACGTGCCCACAATTTGTTCGCTAATTCTCTCCGTAATGTTTCCATCTTTACTGTAGCCATGCGCAGTCAGCCTGCCAAAATAAACCCACTGGATGCTTATTGGTCGAACAACATTCCCGTATGTGACATTACATGTGTTTATAAAAACCTCCTACAACTGTAACAACAACACTAAGTCACAAGAGTTTTTCAGCTCTGCGAACCGATTAGTTTTGAATCGGTTGGTGGCTGCTTTTTCTCTTTCTCCGCTGGTCATTCTTAGTGTTCCGCTGCATGCGTTATCTTCTTTAAAACTTTGATATGCTCTTTTAGAAATACAAACTTACAGTACTGGACCGAATTTATTATTCTTTCCATTAGCGTGGCACATTGAAAGATAAAAGCAAGGCAAACACATTTCGTTATTTAGTTACTGTTTTTTTTTCTTTTATTAAACTCGTAATACACACACATACACATTTTAAAAGCGTGTTAAAATTGAACGAAATTCATTTACTAGTTTTCATTAAAACTTGTGGTTGTTTTTTTTACTTGACCTTGGTTTTTTTAACGTTATCATGTTTTGCTTTTGCCTAAAAGACTAACAAGTCAGACACTGTGAGCTATTAGACTATAATAAGATAGTATCCAAGTTAGCCTTTTGATTGATGAAGGTAAAATGCAGGACTGAGATACGTTGAGAAATAGATTAAGTCTTTGAGTGGCTTAAACATAGGCCATACTACCATACACCGATTTGCAATGCAAGGGCAAATATGTATTAATCTGAATTTTAATGTAATGTAAACCACTAATTAAAAATGCTTCCATGCTCCAAAATTTTAACATAAAAAAGATACCTCCATCATGTGCAACATCTTGATCAAACGTTAAAGAAAGGTATCTAAACAGGACATTCTCTGTCAGACAAATTAGTAACTATTTTTTAAGCCTGCAGTTAAAAAGTTCATCTAAAACGCTGTTTCATTTCTGGCATTTATTGTGAATTCAAGTGCAGTTTCAGTGGCATATAAAACTAAGCATAACTGTTATTAATAAGTGTACAAATGTAACTCCAGGGTTTACACATTCATTTAATTGTTTTCAGTTGAGAAATAAAACAATATCTTGCCAGGGACACCACATTAGCTTGATTGATGGTGTTATTGATGTTACTCAGTGGGTTGTCGTAGCTTATTATACTTTGACTGACAGCGTGGTGTATATTTTACAGCTTCACAGTGCTAAATATAACTTTATCAAAATGTTGTAACATATTATATGACAAAGTGTTGACTGGCTGTCGACAACGTGATGAAACGGATTGTTGGATCTCTCAGTTTTGATCCATAAAAGATTGTTTGTCTTCTGTTATGCTTAGAACAGAAGTAGCTCGTGATGATATGGATTAAACTTCTTTTTTTTTTTTTGGAGCTCTTAAGTATTTCTGCTTTCTCCTTAGCCACATTACCCAGCAGTGTGCCAGGTACACTGAGGCAGGATGAGTGCAATTAAAGTCGTGCTAATCTAGAAACACGGAGGTTCTGCTGTGATCTGCATGGCAGCCCCGTTCCCCTCCAGCAGCAGAATGGATGCGTGGCCACAAAGACGTGGCTTGCAGGCTGTGAGTATATCAAGAATTGTTTTTCAAAAATGAACTGTTAGAAAATGGCATAGCTTGATTCTGACAAATTCAAATTCAAAATACAGGTAGTGCTGTTGAAGATGTATGTGTTGCTCTATTATTCTGTTTAAGTTCATGAATTTTTCAAATTAATATTTTAATACATAAAATAAATTAATTCATGGAATTAAATTAGCATTATATTAATAACCTTGCTATTGCAAAACATAATCTGAACAAAGAAAATTGAAGTTATAGATTTGCTTAAAATGGTTTATGTCTTAAACCCTAATAATCTGCTGTTATTTGTCACTGTGTTCTGATTTGTTGTGAACATTTTTGTAACACAAAGTTTTGGGAGGTTCTTTATCTTTGTTGTTGTCTCTCAGATGAACCTGCGGTCAGTGTTTACGGCTGAACAGCAGAGGATCCTGGAGCGTTACTATGACAATGGGATGACCAACCAGAGCAAAGCTTGCTTCCAGCTAATATTGCAATGTGCTCAAGAGGCCAAACTGGACTTCAGTGTTGTCCGGGTAAGATGCAGTTGTGTGTGTGTGAATTAGCAAGAGGTTTTTTTTTTATATAAGGGATGTCACTGAACTGAGTGCTCTGTTTCCCACAGACATGGGTTGGCAACAAGAGGCGTAAACTTGCCTCCAAGGTAGAACAGAATGGAGGCGTGTCTCATTCCTTATCCAGTCATGGACTCACTGGGGCGCTGCTCTCCAATCATACGTTAGCCGGCGGTGCTCTGTCCAATCATAACCTAGCGGCAGGGGCGCTGCTTCCTGCTGAAATAGCTGCAGCGCGGAACATCCAGAATCGTCTGCACCTTCTCCCTCCATCCTCGTCCTTCCCGTCTTTCTCATCACCATCTTCCTCTCCATCCTCTTCCTCTCCCCTCAGCAGCGGGAGCAACAACAACAACAGCAATGACGTCATACTGACCGGGATCTACTCTGTCAACTCCGTCCCACGCTCCCGACCGAGACCCGCAGCACCACAACCTCAGTCAGAGCCTGAGATTTCTGCACACACATCCTCATCTCTGATCAACCAGACCCTGCAGAGCAGGAGCACCTCCACCTCCTCACCCCTCCACTCCAAACTGGCCTCACTCTCTCAAAACCTCCCATCCCTCACATCAGCCTCAGGGCCTTTAGTCTACACTGCAGTCAGGAAGGGAGCCTCATCCCTTGGGGAGGCAGGGGTAAGTGCAGGAGCAGGGGTAGTACCTCACAGCTGGACTAGACAGTATGGTACAGCGCAAACTCGCCCTTGGTCCTCTTCCTCACAATCCCAGACTCAACCTCAGTCCAGACCTCACTCCAACCCCCAACCTCAACCACCTGCCCCTCAGAAAATTCGGGTCTCGCTCCCGGTACAAAACTCTAATCCCCCCTCTGAACAGGCACCTCGTATCCAACAGGTCTTCACCTTGTCAGAGAGAGTCGAGGGGGACAGACTTAGGCCGGGTCACACGTCTGCCCGGAAAGGCCAGGAGAGTCATAGGCTGGCGCCCCATCCTCTGGACAACAGTCATAACTTCTCCATCGCCATGGAAACTGGGGACGAAGAAGATGAGTGGCAAAGGGAAGAGGAGCTGGCAAACATGGCGGCTCAGACACATATCCACAAGGAGCAGATGTCAGCCAGCCCTGCCGGGGCTGAGGTGTCCGTGGTGAGAGGAGGCCACACGCCACCTGTGACCGGCTCCAGACCCACACTGCTTCACGGCAACACAACTCTTCAGGGCAGCTACTCCCTCACAGCACAGACCTCACTTACAGGGGAATCCAGCACACAGGTAGGGGAGGTTCTTGTATTGTTGCTGGTTTCCTTCAAAGTGAGTTGAAAGACTGAAACTGTCTGTGTGTGTCTTTGTGTGCAGACTTCAGTTGGTGTGTCTGCTGCCCCCTGGGTAATCAGCAACTCCAGGAAGAGAACAGTTAGTATTTATATATGTCACTTAAAAGGCAAGATTGTGAATATGAAACAATAAAAAAAAAAAAAATCTGCAGGTTTACTGTACGGTTATTACACATTTATACTTACGTTGTCATAAAGCTGGAACCTGCTCAGCTTCCACGTGAGTGTTTTGCAGGTAAACAGAGGTTTGTGTTTCCAGCTGCAGGATCGGACCCAATTTAGTGACGGTGATCTTATCCAACTGAAGCGCTACTGGGACAGAGGCATGACCAGCCTGGGCTCCGTCTGCAGGGAAAAGATTTCTGCTGCAGCAAACCAACTCAATGTAGACACTGAAATAGTCAAGGTAACCAACTCCACATGGTTAAAAAACTACAGAGAAATGTAGAAAGGACTGATTCCCCACTAAATTAGAATTTCTCTGTGCCTTATCTGTGAAACTAGAAAGATGCTTTTGTAGAATCAGAGAGTTTTGAGACTCACTCACATTGTCTAGCCTCTTGCATATGACATTTAGGGAAAACAAGACTATTTGACCTATCTAAACTTTAGTGAGCAAAAAGGAAAACAGCAAAGGGTAAGTTTTCTAGGTCATGGAAGTTTTTTTCTAACTTACCCAATAAAAGTTGTGTAAAAGTCATGCAGTTATATATCAGGGCCAGGATAGGAATGCTGATGGACTATATATAGTCTCAGTCCTGACACACACATGACCCACTGCCATCTCACTTACTAGGGTATTTATTGCAAGGAAAAAAATCTTTGCCTATGTAGAAAAGCAGTACGCTGCTTAATGATTATCTTTAACTCAGTGCAATAATTGAACAAATACTCAAAACTAATTCACTTTAATGACACTACATGCTCATTGATGATAGACTACACAATAACTGTGATCAATTTAAAAAATAAGTTTCCTGTCTTCACCTTCTCATTTGTTTCCTTGACACTTTTATTTTTAAAAAGTGATACCCTTTACTTTTTGTTTATTATGTTGTTGTATCGTCTCTTGTGTTTTCTGATCTTCAGACATGGATCAGTAACAGACGGAGAAAATATCGTCTGATGGGTATTGAAATCCCTCCACCTAAAGGTGGCCCTGCTGTATTCACAACCTCATCCCCAGGCAACGAATCTCCAGTGAGCCTCAGCCCTGACGAGGAGCAGCTCACAACGCCCGAACTCGGAGACGACTTGAATGACGGGGGATCTGTCTGCCTGTCTGAAGGTTAGGCTGCTGACACAACGTACAACAACAATGCAACAATATTTGCCTCTGCATAAACTAAGATTTAGCATTCATGCAATGTTCTGGCTTCTAGATGGCACCATTGACTCACAGCAGAGAGACGGAGATGATGGAATAGATGTGCCCACTGCTGCTCCACCAGCCAATAATGTGGTACTTCATTATTTCTCTGATATTACAGTACAGCCTCATTAAATTGAGTCACTTAGGGATGGACACTGGAAGATAAAGCGCTCATACTCAGATGTGGTAAAATGGATCAGAGCTCATTCACTCTACTTCAGAATGTAATAAGTTCATATTAGTTTGTTGCAACAAAACTACATCAGGTGTTATTCATTAATGGAATATGAACTAAACAAATTTTCTCAGCAAACTTGGTCTCTGCAGAAGTTTTTTCACCACAGTTGCTTTTTTTTTTTGCAATGTTATGTCTAATGTGCATTTTTATAGAAGGAATTTTCACATGTCACAGGAAGAAAAGCACAGATGTAGATGACAAAACAAATACCTTGGCTGCTATTGGGACACTTGAATACACTATATTTATTATAGTGACAGGTCAAAATGTCTGCTTTGAAAAAAACTATATCGATAGATATACATATATTTAATATTACCATATATTACCAATATAGGACTCTAAAATTAGTCATAATGTAATAACAACCATCATTATATATCCTGAAGTTGTTTCAGTTTTACACATTTTACCACAATTATTTTGGATCCCTGTTGTAGTGCATTAAATCTAATGCTTCCTGTTTACTAAAAGAACTTCTGGACCAGTCACAGGTTTTTTTCAAACAGGTTTTAATTTACAGCCTGCTATTTAGCCAAACTAGGTTGAGTCAAAGGGATTTTTATCATACAGCAAAATTGCAGGTTTTAATTCATTTTGTTTCTAAGGATAAATGCAGTTACCATGTGCTTATGTTTCCCATAAATCAATGAACATTTGTGATCTCAGAAAAGAAATTTGTGCTCATTTTATTCATGTAATATTTAAAGGGTATTTGTGTTTTCAATCTGATAAGTTTTGATGATATTTTCTGATATAAGAAAACAAAGTTGCACTGCATTCTACAAACAAAAATATGTTAAAGTTTGTATGTTTTTTTCACTCAAGAGTATAGTTTCTTTCTTTGAAAAACAAATTAAAGCATATCTACATATGTTGGATGTTTCATCCAGAACGGCAGTGCAGTGTTTGACATTATGCAACAAATTACCAAAATACAACAATAATCAAATCTAGAACAGATGGAAGTCACCCAAAGACTTACATCACTTACATTTGATTTATTTTTCTTGTACAAAGTCAAAATTTAATAATAACTAATAGTTTGTGTTTTTTAACAGAAGATTGAAATAATTGACGAGGATGAGGAGGATGAAGATGATGACTATGATGGTGAAATAGTGGCTTCAGACCTTGAGCAAATGAAGAACCTGCTGGAATTTAAGGTGAAAACACACAACATTATGACAGACTGATCAAGCTGCAATTCTAAATGTTTTTACTAACAGAATTGATCATGTTAGTCTTTCCACTGTTTGTAAGTGTCAAGGAAGAAAATACAAGGTGGGACCAAAAATGTCAGGGACTGCATAGAGTGCTGCACAATATCTGCCTGTGTGTGTATTCTCAGTAACACTGCTTGATTACTTCAGCACCTGAGTTACATTTGTCTTTGTAGCCACTGGTGCATGTGCATTCGAGATTGGGACTGAAACTTGGGTCGGTGGCTACGACATAGAAACCAAACCAAACTTATTTTGAGGAACAGAAAGAAGTTGCAAAGTCAAGTCAGATCTGGGGAGTGGGGGGGGGGGGGGGGGATAGGAAGTGACAATTGTTTTTTTTTTGCCAGTGAGAAGCTTGTAGATTACTAATGTACTCTGTACAAATGTGTTGTCATGCTGGCAGGCCAGTTGCAACCCTGCTATAATTCAGGTTGTTTGTGCTCAATGTTCTTCCTCAGACGCCTCAGAACCTCACAGTAGTACTCAGTGTTCACAGTTCACCACAGGGGAAGAGATTCATGGTGCACAACCAGACACCTGTCAAAGAAAATTACCAGCATGCTCTTGGTTGGTCTTGATCCCAACCTGATTCACCTTTTTGGGTCCTGGAGACTGCGAACTCTCCAGTGCAAAGACAGCTGTTAGGTCTCTGAGTCATAGCCATAGACTTCATCACTGGTGATGATCCTTAGTGTAAAGTTTGAGTCATCTCTGCCCTGTTGATCCACACAGACCTCTGACACCATGTTGCCTCTGCACACGAGTCAGCAACCTGCAAATGCACATGTACCAGTGGTCACACAACTGCATGTAACCCAGCGTCAGTGATGATGTGGTGATGTAAATTGTGGTCCTTGCTCATGAAAGTTATTGCTTGCACCAACTACAATGTACAATAATGTGCAGATAGGCAGTCTCTGATCACACCCACAAACGCTGCTAAATAAACTGATTATCTAACCTACAAATACTCAAAGCTCTGAATGAACTTTTTGCCTCTTGGAATCCTTCTGTTTCAGCATGAGGAAGTGCAGTTCTTGGAGAACGAGCTAGAGAACCAAAAACAAAAATACCAGGAGCTTGTGAGCTTCACGAAGAGCCTGCTCAGCGCTGTGAGGAACAATGACCTAGAGAGACAGCAGGTACTTTCCCAGCCACGTTTACATTCTGACGAGATCCATTCGAACATCAGCTTGAGGTGAAACGCCACAGTTTACAGAGACGTCTAACCTGAAGTCTGCTGTTGTTTAGGAACTCTTGGCCAGTCTACCTCAGCCTTCTGACCATGACTTGGACATGAGTGGGGAGAGAGAAACCCACCGTGCTGCCATGTCAGCAGACGCATCCTCCAACCACGATGACTCCCCGCCTACCAGTGTGAGCAGTGAGGAGCCTCTGCCGGCCCCAGCATATGAAGAAGTCCCTGTGGTCAACATAAACAAAGACAATATGACAACTGAAGTTACTGAGCCCTCTGCATCAGAGGAGAAACTGCAGGAAGCAGTTTCAGAACAAAAATGACTATCTCATGTACATCAGCTCACATAGATTCATACAGATGTTTCCATGCTCCTCACAGAAGCTGGTTTCACACAAGAAGGGACTATATGGTTTCGCATTCACACAAACTGGCAAATTCATGCACCACGCTCAGTGCCTGTGGATTGATGCTTCACTATGACTGTTGGGCTGACAAATGCCTTTTTTACTGCATATCATTAGCCTTGCTCTGGACCAATCCAGGGAGAACAATAAACGACCTCTAACTTATCTGTGTGGCTGTGTGTTTTACTAAGCACTGTTACAGTTTTTTTTTTTTCATGTATCACTGACTGCGCAAACTGAGTCACATCAGCTTTTAGTAAGAGGAAAAAAACTGAAAGATATTCAAACAAAAAAAAATGTCATTCAACTGCTAAAACTATCAAATTTGTCCAGGTTCCAATCATAAATTTTAACTTATTTAAAACACAACGCCATTGTGACACTGACTGGGCTTCTGATTCAGAGGGTGAAAGATTTAAAGTTAAACCCAATATATTACTGTCTGTGCAAAAACAAATGTGGATATTTAGTGTGTAACCATGGCTTCACCACACAAAGACTTTGTGCCTGTGGGTGGGAGAGGGAGAGCGAGAGAGAAAGTGGATGAGCTCTAAGCCTCTTATTTCCTCTTGGACTAGGGATGGACAGGCTTATGAAACAGTGGCTTTAAAACATTCAAATTACACCCTTAAGATCAGAGGCTTAGATGCAAGGCTCACTACAAGAGGTTTTTGTTTTGCTCTCTAATTCAAATTTGCAGTAACCATAAATTAAACTCTTTGTATGTTACTATGGCAGTGACTATTTCAGTCGCAAATGTTCCATCACCCGGATGCATACATGTCAAACACGCAGTGTCATACAGCAATAAGATACCCCCCACGCCACTACATCTTCTCTCTCTCTCTCTCTCTCTCTCTCTCTCTCTCTCCCTCTCTCTCTCCTCTCTATCTCGAGATCCGTTGCTTTGGTTTGGATGGGGGAAATCCTTAACTGAATTGCGTCATAAATACGTCAATAAACTCTCATTCACTGACGATCAGGTACCACGATAGCCGCCATATTCGCATCTATGGCAGGGTAGCGGTGCTCTCGGCGAGCGTATGGTCCAGTCATCAGCATCGTCTGTTCCCCGCACCGACCCCCCGATCCCATCCCGATAGCGGTTCGCAGCCGCACAGCTTGCATCTGATCATCAAAGCAGAAGAGCCGGGACTTCCACAGAGGGGCAACGCTAGACATGCAACGTGGAGCGGGGGTCTAGGTAGACTATGATGCCTTAGAGAGGAATCCTGGCACAAGATGGAGGTAAACAGCGTTAGTAGTGAGGTGAGTTTATAAACGCGTGGCTTGCATCTTAATTTGCCAAAGATTGTTTTTGGTTTGTGCTGTCCCGTTAAGTTAGCTTGCTCAGTGGGGCTGGGTAGAGCTTAAAATACGCGTCACGACCTGCAGCGCACCGTGATGCATGCTAACATGCTAGCTAATGCTAACAGCTGGTTAGATGTTTATTTTTGTTGCACTGTCCGGGTTTATTAGTTTGATAGCTGTCCGTCAAGGCTTTCGCCACCGCCCATTATTCCACACAGAGGACAGTCTCTTTATCCAGTGACACATGACCTTCCCTTAGCTTTTGTTGTTATTTATACTTCTCGGAAGGAGTTTGCTTCATAGCTAGCTTAGCGTATTTAGCATTAGCATTCAGTTAGCTTGCTAGCTGACAGCTTACAGGCTTGAAACTTGGACACAAGTTTTATTTAACCTCCAGCGTCTAGTTAATGGAAGAACCGGTAAAGTGTTTATTGTATCCATGGTTTGACGATAACATGTTTCAGCGACGTTAAGTTTATTTGAAGTTTAACTTTAACGTCAGTACATGCGTTAAATTTGGTCAGACGTCTTTATAACTGAGAGCTGCCTTGTAAACAACTCATGTGAATTGACGTTAGTGATGCTGTTATTAGCAAGAACTTTGATTTGTGCGTTACAAAATCACTTAAAATCTCATTAAACCTAATATAGACCGCGAACAGTATAGTGACTGCATTATCAAAGTGAAGTTGTTGTTGGGAATGGTCTATTCTAATTGTTTCCACTAGGCTTATAACACCATAGAAACTCTTAATGGATAGCATTCATTTTAGGAGAACTTGTCATCTTCATCTTGTCATCAGACCTAACGTAAATCTATTAGTACCCTTGTAAATACTTGTCAAAAAGCTGTGAACTGTGGGAGGATTCAGTTTGCTCTTGCATGGGCCTCTTGATGAGATGTTTTTTTGACATGTGCAGCTCGGCCAACCTGTCACACTAAACCTCTCCATCTCTGAGATTCTTTGCAGTCTTTCGCACCTACAGTACAAGCTGTCTGTTGTACTGCTGGGACTGTTTTAAAGCAAGCAGACAGCTATTGCAACATAGACTTTATGACTTAGTCCAGTCTTTGTTGAACCAGACTTACTTCCTGAGACAGTTTCAGTGACTTCTGCATCTCATTCTTAATAATTTTATTGATAAAGGACCTCAGTTTAAGTGTTGTGCATGAAAATAAAGTATATAAAGTTTAGATTTTCATTGCTTGTAACAAACAAGCTCTTTAATCTGTTGTTCACCGAACGCTTCTGCTCTCAAAGCTGCCAAAATAAAAGAAGCACAGATGTAAACATTAAGCTTAGCCACTTAAAACTGGGCAAGTGGAGATGCTGGTTGCTTAATCCACTTAGGACCAGTTTGAACTTTGAAAATAAAATTTAATTAGAGAATTTAATGTTAGTATCAGTAATTAAAAGATGATACTATAGTATTATGTCGGACTGTCAGATATCATTTGTTAATGGCTGAAAAAGGCTTGACTGGTTGTGCTCCAAGTGTAGGCTGCACTCTGTTACAAGCCTCGATGAGCCACAGCAAAGGTGGGAGTGAAAATGTATGTGTGAATTATGACACAAGCACTGCCCCGGCTCTGGCTAGCCTGGATGTTATACTTCAGAGATGCACCAAATTTGCATTTTGATATTTTTTTTAATGTGTTTTTTTTTTCGCTACAAAGTGTATACCTTGACTGACTTCGAATGTAAATGTCCTTAATGTTATTTTGTAAAGCTAAGATATGGTTAAGTGGTTTGTTGGCCTACGTTCTGAGGATGTATGTGAGTGTATGTTGGTGGCTCCACCCACTGAGTGGGCTTGCGTAGCGCTATGACTCATCCCCCCTCTTCAGAGCCTTGATGGAATTCAACACACAAACACACTGGACTGAATACATCATGCAGGCTGAGCTTGAGCACAGAACTGAAATATGCAGACCTTATTAATGATATAAACGGTCACTTCATTGTTTGATTCATTAGCAGATGATTAGATATCTGAAAGTCCTCAGCTGACAGTATCACAGTGTATTGCTATGTGAATTAAGAGAAGAAAGGCATCAAACAGGCTTTTAAATGTTACTAAATATAATAAGGCATGTCCAGCGTCTTAGCACCTCCATCCACCCGAAGCCCTAAAGGAGCTAAACCCTAGTTTGTCCTCAAGAGTTTTAACTCTGACTGCAGCTCTAGCAAACATCTGACTCTCAGAACCAGTCAAACATGTTGTTTTTGTGCTGACTGGGGATTAAGCTAGAATGCTAATAACGAAGGGCTTTATGGGGACAGGATGAGAGCTTGAGAGCTGGACAGCCGGACAGCTGGACGAGCTTAGAGTATGGACTCCATACTGTTTGACAACAAATGAAGCTGCAGTTTGGAAAGTGAAAACGCACTGTTACAGCATGTGACTCATTGATTTTATCTGTTAAATCTTCCATCATACATGTGGGCGTGCAGCAGCTGCAGTCATAGTCCTGCTCAGCTGAAAACAAGGATGATCAAGCTTTGAGAAAGTGTTGACTGTTCCGACTCCTCTGATGAAGCTTGTTGTTTTGGCTGCAGGTCAATGGGCATCAGATTATGGATGAGCCCATGGAGGAGGGAGAGTCTTTCTCACACTGTGTAAGTAATAATAGGGTTGCAGTCTTGTAGCACATGTGTGAGCGTGCATGTAGGATGACATTCCTCCAGTCTTGTGTGGCTTTCTCATACTGATACTGTTTGTGTAGGATGAAGGGACATATAAGGAGATTCCTATCACTCACCACGTGAAAGAGGGCTGTGAGAAGGCTGATCCATCTCAGTTCGAACTGCTCAAAGTCCTCGGCCAGGGCTCTTTTGGCAAGGTGAGAAAACGGAGCGGGCCCATCACATGTTTCCATTGGTGCAGTGGTTGTGGGCGTTTCTAAATTTCTCCTGTTCTCTCAGGTATTCCTTGTCAGGAAGATCCTGGGTCCAGATGCTGGTCAGTTATATGCAATGAAAGTCCTAAAAAAGGCATCTTTGAAAGGTAAAGCAGATTTTTTTTGGATCTATAGCCA
>JAPZDZ010000026.1:6093998-6108687 GCA_029783805.1 Acanthurus tennentii | reverse complement strand
GTGTTTAATAGACACGCTGGCAGGGTAAGTGGGATGACGAAAGCTCCTTTCTAAACACAGAGCACGCTGCTCGCCTCTGTAGTTTTTGAGGAAAGGACCTCTTAACTGCAAGCGTGCAGCCATGTGTGACCACTTACCATCACATCAAAGTTTGCAGGAGTGTCAGCCTCAAAATAACAAACTGTGGATGTCACTCAAAGTTCCTGTCTACCTTAATGAAGCCATCAGACGGCACCACCTTAATACAGTTTTAATTGTCAGTGTAATTGCAGAGACACGAGTGCCACAGCCTCAGCAGAGCAGAACGATGAGATCTCAGGGGCAGCTGATCTACTAACACTATTTTTTTTTTTTTTTTTTTTTTTTTTTTGTCAGTGACTGAACATTAAAATTGGAGATTTCTGAGAGCGCGCTTTCATCTGAGGAGGTGAGGAGGATCAGATTTGAAATGCATCTTTTTAGATTTTACCAGTGGGCCAAATTTTTCTATTCATAGTGATTCTTCTTGACTTTCAAATTAGGGTCTCCTCGGCTGGATGATACTGTACATCTTACAAGCCCCCCTCCCCTCCCACGACCTACAAAGTGTAGCTGAAGCTGAAGCTGCTCCACCCTGTCAGGGGATGCCAGAACTGAGGATGTGAAATTGATTTTACGTTATGCGATTATTCGTATTGCACATTCTTCCATCTCCAGTCTTCCTCTTCTTCTACAACACCCCCTCCTCTTCCTCCCCTCCTCGTCTGCTCTGCTCTCTCTCAGTTACAGTTACTCTGCAATTGATTCTCTCCTCCTCTGCACTATCATTACCAGCAGAGATCCTCTGCCCTCCAGTGATCGGTCATCAACTTTGCTCAGATTCACTTTGAAGTCGTGTCGGCGGCCTGCGCTTTGAGAGGTGTTTTCAGGAGGGAAAATATGAGCACAAACACACAGAAAGTGGGATGACTTTGTGTGTCAGTTCTTCTTGCAACAAATGTGGAAATTTGACAAATTTGTGTGTATGCAATTAAAATCATTAAAAAAAGGCATTGAAAAGCTAATTAAAACCTCTCTCAGACTGAGAGAATACATGAAAAAACAATCTCTTAACCACTGAGAGTCAGTGTAACTGCTCTGATTTCACTCTGTAGTTTAAGAGGATTGGTACTTTGTACCAGGACATCCTGTATGTATCTGCTGTGTTTCAGCAGCTGCAGAGGCTTTGGTGCCTCATCCACCTCTGTCAGTAATTTTATCCACATACATCAAATGCATGCTACTCTAATATTTTGATTTAAAAAGTACTTTTTTTTTAATGTCTCTTTTTTAGAAGAGAGTTTGGTTGAAGTGAAATGTTTGTCTGTTTTTGGAAAACTCATAGAATATCTTCTTAGAAATAAGTATTCACTGAATGTAACACACCCGACTGATGAAGCACTACTGTAATAGAAAATATGTTTTTTCATTCCAATTATGAACTCTTAGAAGGACTTAATATATCTTTTTTAAAAAGACTTTCATTATTATCACTTTTATTAATTATTTAATTAGAATATGCATAATATAATGTAAAATGTAATAGGCCATTTTATTTAATTTTATTATTTACTATGTCTTCACATTTAAAGACCCTTACAACAAGTGTAACATACAGTAAGCTTTGAAACAATAGTTCTCAACCTGGAGGCAGCAGCCTCACAAGAGATTGCAAATTCACTCTTAGAAGAAAAAAATAAACATGGACAAACAAAATAAAACAAAAAGCATATTTCTACTATACAACTACATTTTAGATCTCAAAAATTACTCAAACAAAGGAAGGAAAAAGTTCTTTGGTTGAGCACAACACAGTGGTGACGTAAAGTTTGGAGATGATTCTCATGATTATAATATGACATTACCTTGTTTTGAGGGGTCACAATTCAAAAAGGTTGGGAACCATCACTTTAAGACAAAAATACGTTATAACACAACCCAAAAATCTGAATCATGACAAAGATCAGACATGGCCTGACAGAGGAGGGGTAAAAATAAATTCATGACCTTGTGATAATCTTATGGTGGAAGTGAGAATAAGGAGAAAATAACAGCAGATAACTTTCAAAACTTTATGTAAAAGATGAGACATAATTAGTGAAGTTTAGCAGCCATACAGTCGTGTGGCCGACTAGCAGCCATATTGATTACTCTCATGTAGGAATCCTCTCATGTGGGTTGCAGTTTCATTTCTGTCTGTGTTCTCTGTACAGCATCCAGTCTGCAGCCCTCTGCTCTCCCTCGTTCTAATTAAAGAGATATGTGATGTTGAACGTCCTCTCTCTGACCTCCTACCGTGCCAGTTTTACTGCAAACACTATATCAGACTTTGTTTCTGCTTTCTCCGAAAATCTGTGCTACCCTGCTTTTAAGTTACTGCTCTTTAATCCCACTGTGTTTTCTTCACTTTATTGACCGTCATAAATTTTTATTTGAAGAACTTGAGAAAAATAACACTATTAATAAAAGCTTTGGAAAAAACAGTTTATTTAGAAGAATTTGGTGACCACTTTTTTTTTTTTTTAATACACTTTTGACTCAACCAAAGTCTTTGAAACAGGATACAGAATAAATCCAAAGAGAACAGAAGGTTTGAGACGAGATGCAATTATGAAGAAGGTGTGAGTCAGCTGGTCCCATTATCCCCTGCCAGTAAACAAACAAACAAACTCATCCCTCAAACTGCTACGACACAAGTCCCTGCTTGTGCTTCTCTATTGTTGCTGTCCTGTCTGATGATCAGTCAGCTCTCACTCAGGATCTGATTAAGGGCTAAATCATCTGCTGGTGCACAGCCGAGTCATCTGACCTCAAACATTTTGGAGAAATAATTACCCAAAGTTCAGCATTTAATACCTCTGAAATATGCTTTCATCCTGCACCTGTTATATTTTTCTAACTGCCCTTCATAAGTTTTCCCAAGTCAATCATTTTTTTCTCTAGTAAGTTATTTATGTGCAGTATCAGTTACTCTTTAAAGACGCGTGTCGAGGGAAGCAGAGGTTTTTGAAGTATCCCGACTCCACGCTGAGGCAGTATGAGGTGGAAGAGGCTCAAGGATACTGCAGTGCTGCTCTGGACCTTGGCTTGCTTTGCTTGTTTGCTCGGCTGCTGGCTGCTTTTCCATCCAGGGGCATCCTTCCCCCCCCTCAGAAATCAGGGATTATTTCAAACTAAAATAGATGGATGGAATCAATCAGCCATGGTTTTACTTTTCTCTTCTTCTACATAACCGCCCCCCCTTTCACCTCCACCCTCACACCCTTTTCTCTCTCTCTCTCTCTCTCTCCATCCCTCCCTCCCTCTCTCTCTCCCTCTCTCTGTCTCCTCCACCCCCCTCTCAGGGCTGCAGACTGAGGAGATGCATAAATTCAGACGCATTAGTATTCCAGTCAGGCTCTCCATTTCAAGGCAAGGCCGAGCACCCTTCCGCCTCTCCTCGTCTCTTCTCTCCCCTCCTTCACTCTCCCTCTCCAGCTCTATTTTTGAATCATTTAACCAGTGCTGCATCTATAGGCCTACTTATTTCCAAACCATCCCTAAATTATTTTAGGCATTATGATTTTTTTTTGGGATATAGCTCTATTTTGTCCCTGCATGGCCAATTATACGCAGCTGTAGTCTTTGAAATGAGATTCATCTGCTTCTGATTGTGTGTGTGTGTGTCTGAGTGTGTGTGTGTGTGTGTGTGATTGTATTTTGCTGTCAGGCCCAGCGGCCCAGGCGATAAATCACGCATGTCTGATTGAGGAGGGCAGAGGGCCCGGACAATAACATTTCAGTGGAACTGCTGGAGAAAGCGTCTCAGTTTGCTGTGATCCGTAGAGCCTGCAGACCTGCAGCCGGGGTCTTGCTGAACCACTGGATATTTTACAGCTGTTAGCGACATGAAAAAGTTGACTTTTGACATGACATTGAAGCTGAGTGAAGGTTATGATGCTGGAGAATAGTTGTAGAAGTGTGTATATTTATAAATGGAGCTTCAAATTCTCTTTAGTTTTTATAATCAGTGATAATTTTAAAATAAACCCATATTGTAATTATGTAAAAATGTATGATAAATATTAAAGAGGAAATTTACCACGAATTGAATTATTGCTTTTACTGTAATAATAATAATAATAATAATAATAATAATAATAATAATAATAATGTGTTTTTAAGCATATTTTCTTATTATAATTAATTAGTCAGAAGTTGAATTCTGTTTTGGACAGTGAACAGTTGTAGCAAGAAATTGTTTATTACAACATACATAGTTTATTTCAAAACATAATACAAGCTTTATACTGAAAATAAATAATTACTTGAGCTGTCATCGAAATTTGGAATAAAACCGCCGAAACAGTTCAATCTTACTGAAAATATTGTTTTTTTTTTACATTGCTAATTAAGTGCATGAATAACTAAGAGCATTTGTTTAAATTAATGACTTCAAAAGGGTAATATATAAAACTGTACAATATTCGAAAAAATACTTAAGAAATAAACCAATAACAGGAGTATTTAAGATTATAAAATTTTGATACTGAACGTACAATAAAATTATAGGCAGGTGTATAGCGTCGTCAACCCCTCTTTCTATTCACGGCTCTGTTTCAGAGTCCACACAGTTTATATGGTCGAAAATGATTGAAATCAAATAAATGAATTTATAAATAGCTGTAACTGTGTGTGGCTTCAGGCCATAAAGGAGGAATTTAATAAAAACCCTCCAAGTGCTATTAAGTCGGTAGCATTACATCTACAACTGAAAATGAAGGGCCTATATTTGCATATGCAAAAATAATTACAGATCTGCTACGAGTATGTTACAAAATAATGAATGTAAATATGATGAGAACTAAAGCATTGTATAAGCCCGAGGGAAGCATGAGGTGGACTGTAAAATGGCCTCTGGTGCTGCAACAAATCAATTAAGAACAGTGATGTTATTTGTTTCACTCCACTGATCATACAACAGAGGCAAAGTGTGTGAGAGAAGCCCAAACAAATCCAAACAAAACATCAGTCCCGTCTTTGCGTTATTATCGAGCTGATGAGAAGTGGTGACACAAACCAAAGGCGCTGGCAGGTTATTAGGCACATTTTGTATTTATATCCGAGATGTAGAAAATAATTTGGCGGGCTCCAAAGGTAATCTGAAATGTGACGTCTGATATGCCGCTATAGAATAATGCCCTCATGACAGTTAGAAAATGACGAAGGCTGAACAGGTATCTCTGTTATTGTTATTGTCGTGTTTCAGTGCTGGAGGCATCTGGAGGAGTCTGTAACGGGACAGGCGCGGGGGCTGGGAGGTGCCACCCGCGCGCCCCTGCGCTCGAGAGTCTGTGCCGGGGGATTCCTCCCGGTGCTTCGGTCAGAGATCATGGCACGAGGAGGCGTCTCCTGCACTCCCGCTGTGAGAATAGGGTCCCTCGTGCGGTGGCGGCTCTCCCGGCGGCGTCATGCGCTTTTCCTTCTGCCTCCGGTTGCAGAACCACACGCGCACCACCTCCTTCTCCAGCTGCAGCGAGTCCGCCAACGAGGTGATCTCCTGCGCGGAGGGTTTGGGACACTTGAGAAAATGCGTCTCCAGAACCCCCTTCACGCTGACCTCGATGGAGGTCCTCTTCTTCCTCTTCCTCCCCTGAGCTGCTATCTTGTCTATACTGCTCGAGCTGCCCGTGGACGAGTCTGCCTCCTCCAGCCACTTGTTCAGCAGAGGCTTTAGTTTGCACATGTTTTTAAAGCTCAGCTGCAGAGCCTCGAACCTGCAGATGGTGGTTTGGGAAAAGACGTTACCGTACAGCGTGCCCAGAGCCAAACCTACGTCCGCCTGTGTAAAGCCCAGCTTGATTCTCCGTTGTTTGAACTGCTTGGCAAAGTGCTCCAGCTCGTCCGAAGTCGGCGTCTCCTCGTCGGAGTGGTCGTGGCAGTGGTGCCCTCCGAGGTCGCTGTGCTCGGGGCTGAGTGTGTCCCTGAGGCCCGGGTGCATGCCTTGGCCCTGCGGGTTGGGTGGAGGTGTGAGGCCACCGTGGTCCAGCATGCCGTTGACAGTGAAGCCCGTCTGGGAGTAGATGTTAATCTGCTGCCCGCTGGTGATGGAGGAGTTGTGGGACACCGGAGTTCCCCAGGCTCCCGGGTGGTTGCCATGGTTGTTGTGATGAGGGGAGTGATGCGCTACGTGCGGGGAGCGGTGATGGATGATGCCAAGCTGCAGGTCCTCTCGGCCTGGCTTAACGTCCTGCTGCTCCATGGAGGCCGACCAGGGGCTACCCTCCGACAGACTGCTCGCCCACTGGTGCCCGAGGGGGTGTCCGTTGCTCTGGACGCTCTGCAGATAGTCGCTCTGGAGGAGTTTCTGGTGTCCTCTGTAGGGGCTAGCAGGCTGCATGGCCTGGCTGTCCGGGTGAATCATGGGACTGGAGCTGAGCAGGGTGTAGGGGCTAGAGGCAGCTGTGGCCATGCTGGCTGCTGAACCCCACTAGTGCTACTGAAGCAAGGGAGCAACTCAGCCTCTGACATCTCCCTCTCTCTGGAGTCTCGGCAGCAGCCTGGCACTGACTGACAGCCTCCACCACCACTCACAGACCGACTGAGACGCTTTGTCGACCCACGTCAACCAATGACGGCGCAGTTACCCGAACCCCCTCCTCTGAAAGCAGAGGTGCGGATAGGAAAGGGTTACAGGCAGTCGAACCGGAAGTGAGTCGGAATACTGGTCCAGTGGGTCTGGCTGTGGAACGATGTGCGCGTGGAGCGCAGTTCCTGTTTATTAATTAAAGTTTCCAACTGATTTACGCACGAGTTTATTGCTGCTCCTGTCACCCTTGAGCGCGTGCGAAGGAGGAGATTAAAGCGCAATGGCATTTGTTAGACGTGCCAGTACTTAATTTGGAAGGATACAATCAAACCAAGACCAGTTCTCACTGCTAATTATTAACTTTTAGACGACACTTCCTCAGGTGTTTATAGAATGGACTCAAGATTGAGTTTCACGCACAGTATTTTACTCAGGACATTCATTATCCAGACTGTTTTGGTCCGACAAAAATAACCGATGTCGTGGACTCATAACTACAATTTAGAATTTAAAATAAGATTTCAGTGATGTATGAAAATGTTGACACTTCTCTGACAGCCTTCCTCACACTTTCTCCTCATACACGGGGATTCATGTTCTCGTGACTTGCTTGACATCCACAACTTCGTCATTTGTACATTTTCTCGTAGGAGTAAATGTGTCCTTACGCACTGCACACTTACACTCACAGTCTTTAAGAATCTCATCAGGTCCTCACAGAGATGAAAAAGATCTATCTGCATATCTGAGAGCTAACTTAGCTGCGTAATTATATTTGCCAATAAGCATGCGTCCCGGTCCCCTTATTGGTTTGAAATTCCATTAAATATATTGCTCGAGCTCCCAGGTTAAGCTTGATTTAAATTTGCATACATTTTCATACATTTAGGAGAAATAAAAGAAGGCTGCAGCCACCAGAAAGTCATTAAAGAGCGCTGAGCCGAGGAGCTGCTTGTGGAGACAGAGGCAGAGAGGAGGCCGGAGCAGGTGAGCTGACCGCGGGGTGGATGTGCGGACAGGGCCGCTGGAGGGTGGACAGGGCCTCGGTAACCGGAGGAATGACAGACAGCGGCGATGAGGGAAGGATGGTGGCAAGACAGCCTTTAGCCTCATGTTGTCGTAGCATGTAGGCCTGGGGATGGATGGGAAATAATTCAGTAGATGCATACAGTTTGTTTATTGTTGCTGTTTTTGTTTTGTTTCCGGCTTGGTGTTGCGTGTAAATTCTTTATGTAGTTCACTTTGAGATGTTGTTAAAAGTGGCTGAATATTTGATGTGAATGGCAGGCTTGTTCTAGTGGCCTAGTTTGCTGAACTGGATTGCTTCGTTTGAGTCGTAATGGGATGATATAATGTAGAATCATATGTAAACAAAGAGAGATTTTTAAACACAGTGGCAGTAGCGTTGTTTCAATACATTTCCAGCATTTTCTTGCGTCTTTTATGTTAAAATTAAAACCAAAGCGAATTAATTTTAGAGGATGAACTCTCCATTTGTGCCTCCTAAACTGATTTGACTAAATGAGCATATCGCGTATAATAACAGAATCTGTGGGATTTAAAAATGTTTTCACTGTTTCTGCGTTCGGAATCTCAAAAACAAATCAACTACAGCTTGAATATTTTTTTTGTCTCGTTACAAAAATAAAGTCCACATTTTGGGGAGCATAAAGCAGACAGGAGAGGGACTTGGAGAGGGGGTTGTATTGCTCTCGATAGTCTAAGTTTCTAAGTGTAACAGATGCTTCTCTAGAAACGCTCCTTGTGCTGATTCCTTTTATTCACATCAACATTTTTCTGCCGTCGAGCGCGTTTCCATAGCGAGGCGAATAAAAGGCAAATCCCCGCTCCGCGCCTCCAATAAAGAGCCCATTCACAGATAACCCGAGCCAGCCCTGCTACACTTACACCATGCAGCACTGCAGGCTCTCTCTCCACCGAGCTGCACGTTACTGCTAAATAACACAAACTAATGACTCATAATTTCTTTAATTTTGTCTTTCTAAAACGGTACTTTATGGTTGTTTGTCGTGTTTGTTCAGGTTTTCGGTGGTGTTTATTTGTCGAGTCGATTTGTCGCTTCGAGTAATTCTGTTAGTGATTACTTTCTGACTTAGATTATTTGCTACAGACCGAGGAGTAAATATAAAGATTTGTTAATTATACACCTCAAGAAGTTAATGAAAATTAAATTTTCAGCAAAAAAAGGAATACTGATAGCTTTACTTTTTTTCGCTTGGAACATCACCATATCTTTTTATGGGCCTGTAACTTAAATTTGCATTATAAGGATTTAGTCAAAAAAATACAATTATAGACTATTATTATTCCAATTTAAAAGAAAAAAGCTGCGTTGCATTTAATAACTTACTAGCTGCAAGATGCTGTCATTAAAATTTAGAATGACAGGAAAATTTATGCAGATTACATGAGGTCAGTGTTTAATTTAAGTATAGGCAGAGTATTATAGAGCATTAAACATAAGTATATATATTTAGCATTAGTGTGCCTATAGCTTCAAGAACAAACAAAGGAAAAAACTGCATATTTAATAAGGGGTTTTGTTTTGCTTGTCTCTCTCAGTGTTTGTTATTTTAATAATCCTTTGCAACATAGTTTACCCCTCTTTAATTAAATAGTTTTGCCGTTGTTTTTGCAGGCCTTTTATTATTTTCAAAAATGATTTTAAAAAAACATGTTAATGGAGTTCGGTTTTGTTTGAAAATCAAAACGCGCACCTCGGAGTTTTTAGGATTTAAAAAAAAAAAACAACAACTTTCATTTAACTTTGTAACATTTGCCTGAATTCTCTCTTCTCCAGTTTAGTGCTGCAGGGTCAGGGCACTAAAGAATGAATCAGCTTTAGTCTGCTATTGAGACAACCTTGAGCCTCAGGGCGGGACCTGTCACTTGGTGTCATGACCTTTGAAAAGTTCCCTTATGAAGCCTAAATCTCTGCTCCTGCGTGGCAGATATGGCCTCAAGTTAAAGATGTTACAACTGAAACATTTCATTCCGTTTTTGCCCTCATTATTAATGTGTGAAATGCACTCACGCAGGGCCTGTTTTTAAACTAGGATTAAAAATGCAAACAGGTCTTTGTTTTTTCCACAAAGTTAAGACCTGGTGGGGAATTTTCTGCTCTTATAGCTCACATTTTGTTGGATTTTTACAGAAAATTTATTATTTTTTTTTAAACTCTATCCAAACGCCTTTTGTGTCATCTTTGGGTTCAAACGTGGATCTCGCTGTTTTCTCCTCTCTGACATCCGCCTCACACACTTCACAGGCTCCCAGACAGTAAAATCGATATCCCCATTAACCCGTGACGTCGCTAATAAAGGACAACGACACCGTGTTTAAACAACACGGCCCTTCAAAAGCAAACCCGAAACTAATCTCGTATCATGTCGGTGACAAGTCGTTTGTTTTCATCACCAGCTTGAAACAAAAAAAACGTCTGCTTGAGCTGTGTTTCTGATGGAAAAGTGCAGCCTGTCATGTGGGCTAAACCTCACCTCCGCCTCAGTGTGTGTGTGTGTGTGTGTGTGTGTGTGTGTGTGTGTGTGTGTGTGTCCGGCAGGGGTTAGGATGAGGAAATATATTGGACACACCAATGAGTGAGTGTATAGGAAGCTGAAAATCATCCCATGAGAGCACACAAGTGTAAATGTACATTCATAATGCATGAGGCCCGGTGCGTTTGTTCGGTCCGCAGCGCTGGAACCTGGTTTGAGGCTTTTTTTTATGGTTCAGCGTGAAAATGTTTTCTGAATTGTTTTCAACAAGTCATCGGATTTGTAAATTTAATCTACAAGGAGGAGAGCAATATGTGTTATGTTCGGTAACTTCTTACTTAGATCTGATAGATCTGGTTTGTTTCCATGAAAATTAGAGAGAAAAAAGTTAATTCGTTACATTTCTGAAAAGGAAATGCGCCTTCTATGAATTTTTGTTTGCAGCACACATTTAGGATTAATTCCAGACAAACTTGGAAGATTTTTAAACTGTAGTCAAACCCCAACGTTGTAACGAAGTACTTGACTTTTCACACGATATCCAGTCTTATTTTAAGTTATGGATTTTTTTCCCCCCTGCTTATTATCACCGCAGAAGAGAAGCAATTAATACAAGATAACAGATTAACAAAGCTCTTGTTAATCCCGATGATCAGATAGGCTACTTGTAACGTTTGTTGTTTAGTGTTTTTATTTAAGAATACAAGGGATAAAAAAATAATCCCGAATTTGTTTGAAAAGAGGTTTTTACCATGAAGCAGGAGGACATCGAAATATCAGGTCATTTTGTTCACTTTGTCTTTCAGATTGTGACACAACACTGTGATAATAAAATGTTTCAGCCCCTGTCGAAAGATCATTTTATTGTTAAAAAGTAGATAAATATTACAGTACTGCGTTTGTGCGGCAGGTCCGTCTATCAAAGATGGAAAGAGGAATGAATCTAAATGTGATAAATGGAAATCTGAATGAGCTGTACTGCCATTTTACAGGCCGTCACGACGTTATTTTGACAGTAAAGATAAACTTTAAAACCTGATATTTTTTTTGTTATCAGTCAAAGTTGTGTTGAATTTAGAAATTCCTTTAAAATTCAAGTCATTTCATTTCCTGAAATGACTGAAAGACACCGAGCATATGAAGCCTCCGTTAAACGTTTCAGGTCTGGATATTAGTATTCAAACTATGATGCAAATCGCAGCGTAAAATTATTTTTGGGGTTTCTAGTTAATTAGAAAATGAATTCAGTCAAAACAACACAGGGGCCTGAGGTCAGGGAGTCTTTCGGCTCCTGGAAAATGTCTCGGAGAACAAACACTCACCTGCAGAAGCGCAATTGTTGGAATATTATTTTTTATTATCTGGATGAATTTGAAGCACGTGAGCAAAATTGAAACTGTTTGTCCCTCTTGCCTTCGCGCAAACAAAGCAAATGTTTGTCAGAGAGATTATTCAACGCATGTGTGTGTGTGTGTGTGTGTGTGTGTGTGTGTGTGTTACAGGTGCTGTTTGTGGAAGAAGCTAGTGTATTGTCTCTGGGTCAGTGAAGGAGCCAAGGTTGGTAAAAATCTACATAACATTACCATCTGTTAAACTTCAAACTGTTCAAACACAACACTCACTGACACAAACACACACACACACAAGCACATAAACACACTTACAGACACATAGACACACACTCTGACACACACTCTGTCCTATAAACAGAGAGCAGTGAAGGAGAGTGGAGAGCGTATAGAAATGTAATGTATGCTCTTCAGCCTCTCTCCAGCTCCTCTTCTACATCCTCCTTCCTCTTCTCCTCCTCTGTGCTGTGAACGGACAAGAGCTTGGGGTTGAGGCCTCCTCTGGCACCACAGAGGAAGAGAAAAGACTCGGAAGAGGATTGTAAAAACTTCTGTGCTTGATAAAAAAAATCACCCTTTTCTTTCAAAAATCAAACGTGGTGAATGTTTAACGAACTACCAGGGTGAATTTCATGTAGAAATGCATACGAGCGAGCTCTCTGCCACAGCTGAACAACCAACCAACACACTTTCCCCTGTGGCCCACAACCTCCCCCCATCTCCACCCCCACAACCACCACCACGCACACATATATACACACACATATATACACAGGTCCCTCTGAAGAAGCAGGCGGAGCCGGCAGTTGCACATCTGCATTTCAAACACAGACTCTCTGGGATTCATTATTAATTAGCCCGCTGAGCCCTGGAGGACTGGTGATGTTGCCGTCATACACACACAAATACGCAGACACACACACACACACACACACACACACACCTCATGACCCCTTTGCCCCCTCTGCTCTACAGTTAGAGAGTCCTCTGCAGAATACTGAGCCGTACAGGAGCGTCCCTCCCTCCAATCACATCACGTCTCCTGATTTCCCGGCCTCATGTTTGGTAAAGGATGATGAATTACAGGAGTAGATGGTTTTATTAAGCTGAGCGCAGTGTAACTGTGTTTAAAATACCATATTCAATTGAGCTGTTTAGCACAGCGCAGTGCTAAATGACGTATGTAAGATGAGAGAAGTCTGAAGAGCTGTACTGGTTCTTATATCACATCAATAAACATTACAAAACTCCTCCATGCCTTTGTTTGCTTTATTCTTTCCTATTTGGGAAATGGATTGTTGTGTTTTGCTCGTCTCTAATTTAAGTGTGTGTATGTGTGTTTGTTGCTGTGTGTGCATTAACCTCCACCAGCAGTAGAAAGAGGCAGATCAGAAAGACACACAGCGATTATTCATGAGGATGTCTCCAGGGTCCAAAAAGAGAGAGAGAGAGAGAGAGACATCAAACACTGCAGTGAGAACCCTCCGTCCACAACACACGTCCCACTGCTGCGCAAAGTTGGGACTGTACAGTTTACAAAAATAAACACGTTGGGAAGAAACAAACGCGGTTGCAGCCCATTGTGCGCCTCTACTGTTGCCCACAGTTGCATTAGTATGCATGAGTCAATGTTCGATGCAGGGATCATTCGGAGACATCAGATCCAGCATTATTTTCTGACATGTTTGCGACAGGTTGATGTTTTAGCTGCTAATGTTTGACTCAAAATGTTAAGCTTTAAATGAGAGTTATTGACTTGGACCTGAAATTTGAGGAATTTTTTCTTGTTGGTTGATAGAGGAGATTATATAATCTGATCTCCTGCAACATGTGGATCCATCCATTCTATATAAGAGCTCAGATAATGTTACCATGAGCGCTGGGCCTATAGGTAGGCAGTCTGTGATCCTCAGCACACATCAACACCTCAGCGGTTGGCTAGCTTAAGGCTATAACCTGGGCTCTGATAAGGCAAGAGGTTCTGGCAGCAATTTGGACATGATTGCATAATTGAGCAGGACTCTGCCATCATCACCATCTGCCTCTGAAGTCCTCAATTTAGGCCTCACAGTGGCCGAAGTTGCTGCTCAGCTGTCACCTTCTATCTTTATTCAAAGCCATACCGCAGGACAGTGAAACACACTCTCACACCGCAGCATCCCAGCAAGGATCAGTTCCCTCTTGGACCAATTGCATCTGATTCAGAGCCAGCAGTGGACCTCCACCGAGCACACACACTTCCTGGTTTTGTAGAGAATTCTGGGCAGCGGTGCGGCGAGACTTGGAGGGGGGAAAAGACCACTTCTGCACAACACAGCGCAGCCTTTGTTAGATCTGTAATGAAGAATCTGGGGCAATCGAAGAATCTGCACAAATGTTGTTACAAGTTCTCGCTCCGAAAGGGAATTCTCATTCCCCTTTCGGAGCGTTCCCCTCGGCCCGCTCTTTCATTCAAAGGAATGTACATATGATTTTTGGTTTCATACCAATTCCACCTGGAGTCTCGAAGGGAAGAATAACAAATATGGGAAACATTTAATCCAGAATAATATGTTTATCCAAAGACCTGTGGACTTGGAGAAGAACGGACCCCCTCTGATGTGGTCTGCTGCCAGGGTGTGTGTATGTGTGTGTGTGTCTGTGTGTGTTTTTGTGTGCAGGTTGCTGTGTGTTTGGGTTGGACGTGTGAGACGGGTGAAGAGACCCTCCACCCCCTGGGGCCAGGAACTCTGGGTGAGGAGGAAGAGAGGTCTAACACACTCTCAGATTTCTGCGTGTGTTTGTGTGCAAGCTTGTGTGTGTGTGTGCCGGTGCGTGTGTGTTTGATACAGGATGTGAAAAAAGCTAAGCAGCAAGCGCGTAGTGGAACTGAGTTGCAGTAAAACCTAGAAGCATCTCAGTTGTGGTGGTGCTTCTTGCAGAGAAAGTTTTCTTTTCTGCAGGAAAGAAAATTTAATCTTGCGAGCCTCCCTCTGTATTTTTGTCAGTGGGGTTAAGTGTAGAGAAAGTATTCATAACTCATGTATTTTTAGGACTTTTGTTAAAAACAAAATTCTTCTTTATTACAGCAGAGATATACTGTTGTAGTTTTGGAGGTCAATTTTAAGTAACAGCTGAGCTCAGAGGACCTGCAGCAACATGGCTACCATGGACTCAGGCAAGGCAAGAAACTTTGATGGTCAGATGCTAACATGCTAACAGTTTAGCAAGAAACTCATTTTAGAGGTAAAACTGTA
>JAPZDZ010000026.1:6024107-6036866 GCA_029783805.1 Acanthurus tennentii | reverse complement strand
TGGTAATGACTGGCTTTATCATATTTCTTAACAATAAAGGACAAAATGCAGAGACAAAGAATTAACATTGTGCTATTATGATTATGCCCGATAGTAAAATTAAAACCTGTGCACTCAACGAAAGCCTTATGTTGTTATGTTGTTGCACTGCTCTGCCCACGCTTGCTTTAACTGATTAGAGGGCACAAAATGACAAGAAGTGTGCACTTCAAGTTGTGCAGAAAATGTTTTAAAGTAGGTAAATAAATAACACTGTAAATGTAAGTTTCAGTATTATTTCATATAAAGTCATAATAAAATGTATGCAGTCAATCCACTTTATTTTGCCAGTCGTTATATTTCATAAAATTCTCTAAACACTATTCAGATACCTACATAGCATAACATATGACAACAACTTCTTGTAGACCAGATGGATACATTAATAGCAGGTCAAATCTCTATTTACAGTGTCAGTGTGATTATGAGCTTGCACTAGATCACAGTTTACTTCAGTATAATAAATACCTCACACACACCCAGTTTTAAGGTCCATAAAGTAAATTCTTATGTACGTCAGGTGAACTGAGAGCAGTGTAGTACTAAAATCCAACAGCAGATGGCACATGAGAGCAAGTATACTTGAGGCATCATTTTATCAAGCAAGTAAACAAAGACATTGTGTAAATATAGATTAAAAAATAAAACATGCACTGGTTTACTGAACTGCCCCTGTTTTCATTTCACACGTGAATGTGGCTGCATGAAAATCTTTCAATAAAAACATGCAAAAGCAAAATAAAAGACTTTTTGAGCATCACGTGTGATACTGTTACAGGATCTATGCATGGCTGCATTCATTGCAGGTTAGCATTTTCAGCCTCAGAAATCCTCAGCACAGGGGAGCTGAAGTTGGAGGAGCAGGGAACTAAGTTGTGGGTGCTCAGATAACTAATTTTCTCACCGCTGTCCCCTTCTGATACTTCCTCTAGACTTGGTTCCAGTGAGTCAGGCCCCTGGTTGCTGGACTGCGGCGGGAGCACCAGGCCGTGCAGGATGCTGCTCCCCAGGTTGGAGTTACATCGAGCCAAGTTGTCAGTCAGATGCTGCATGTATACCTCCTCCAGCTGTTTGTCCAGGAGCCCGTTCAGCACCGAGTTCGACATGGGCTCCAACCCCGACCCCAGCAGATCCAAGCTGGTGTTCACACTGGGCCCTATGACCAGATAACCTTGGTCTGGTATCGATGGAACACGTTCACCTTGTGGCTCCTGCTGGGCTGCCCATTCTGGCTGACGGTAGAGTTCGGCATGCTGGGCGATGACGGCTCTCAGTGGGTTGTGTGAGATTCCACTCAAGTCAGCCACCTGCAGGTCTGGATACTGTTCCAGGAGGCTGCAGTCCTCTAAATAAGCTGTAAAGTCAAGGCCCAGGGGGGGAACAGGTGGACACCTGGGGATTGAGAGGCCCACAGGACCCTGAGGGTAAACCTTCAGCCCCTGAAACTGTGAGTCAACTTCTTCCTGGTTCGGATCTGATTAGATACAATGAATTGATAATTTACATGTCTGCTACATGATATAAAATCATTAGCATAACCTTAGTCATAAAGGGAAGCAATGGAACTCAACTTTGTGAATTTAACATTAGTACATAAAACCAAAATAGAAAATTAGGCTCATTAACTTCAACCTCCTTACATGTTATAACAGTTAATAACTGTGTTTACCTGCTTCAGCTGAATCTGTCTGCGGGTCTGTAGAGTTGGAGCTGGAGACTGTTGAACAGTTGAACGGATCCACACAATGAGCATACGTCTGCGGACTCTTTTGCTTAGAAGCAGAGGCAAATTTTCTCTCCTCCCTGTAACGCAGCACTCGGAGAAAACCTTCAGCCAGCATGTTTTAGATCGACCGTCCGCTGCTCTGTGTCGCTTTTAACAACACTTTGCTGTTTATGACTGTCAGTCTTAAATGTAAATGTCACAGTGTGATGGCATCTGTGACAGTTAACTTCTTCTGGCCTGTTTCACTTCTGCAACTGAGAACTGGCCTCTCCGCCCCCACCACACACTTCCTTTATTACTCTGTACTGAAAATCACAGTAAGGAGAAAAGAGAACAACTCATTTATAAACAAGTTAAATATACCATTTATAGCAAGCCAGAGGGCTGAAGTACTTGGGTTTTTTTGAGTAACTGGGTAACAATTTGTGTAAACAGCGAATCTGGGAAATCTTGCTTTAAGTTCTCCAATTGTTTAAACTGTCATTTAAATATTTTATTGAGGTTTCTGGACCATTTCATGGTGGGGGGAGATGTTGAGAAATCATATCAAAAACCACCTCGGCTTGTTTCATTTCTGTGTAAACTCCATATCGTACTTAGAATAATCAAAAAACAGGATGAGCCTCAATACCAGGAGACTGATGCGCATGTAAATGCTCTCACTGATGTGCAAATATTAATATAACATATCAAAACATACACATATTTTATTGCTAAATTAAAATGGTAAAATGAAAGTAGAGATGTATGATAAGCAAAAACATATTTGAAGTGTCAAAAGTTAAAGTAATCGTTGTGCAAGAAAATGGCCATATCACAATATGTTGTGATCTTTTGCCGTATCAGAATGTTTATACTGGTGCATCAGTGTATAAGCAGGAGTTACTTCATGTTCAGTTATGTTGTTTAGAGGTTTTTAACCAAAGGGTCAGTCGCACTCTGTGAAGTCAGAAGAAAAACCAGAGGTAAAGAAATAGGAAGTTCTGCTACGCAATAAAACTGGCATAACTTATTCTTGCATCAAGCAGTTTTTTGAATAAACTCTATGAGAGGCTTAAAGAAGAAATCACTCCTCGATGAAGCTGCAGACGGCATCTAAAACATGACACAAGGCCCATCATGCACTGTTTTCTGTGGTGTTTGAGGAGACAAACACTGATTTAATTTTCAAAAAGTTATGGTAGTTGTGTGAGATACATGTTGAATAGAAGAAAATCAGTATATCCCTGTACATGGAGTACACAAACACTGGAATCAAAGCCACAATTCATTTCACGAGGGACTTAACGATCATCTGCAGGACTTTGTATGTCATTATCACAGGGAAATGTGACACAAACATTTAGTTCCAAGTCGATGTGTCGTGGTCTGCCATGGTGTGAAAATGAAGAAGTGCATATCCACAAAACCTCAGCCCGATGCAGAAGACGATGTATGATGAGACAAGTTATGTAATCTTAAAATCTGTAAACTAAGCAGTTACCAGAGCTGGGAGGTAAATGATATCGAGTAAAAAGTGCAATATTTGCTTCCTAAATATGACGGATAAAATAGTATAAAATAGGAAATAAAAATAGGAAACAAGGAAATACTCAAGAAAAAGTCCGGAAAGTCCGGAAAAACCTAAAACTGCATTAAAGTGAAGTGAATGTTCTTTACTTATGACCACAGTTGAGAGGAACTTTGGTAACGTTTCAGGGAATATCTGTAGAATGACTGCAGATCCAAAATATATGTGACTCAAGAAATGGTGGTGATTTCTTCAAAACCACTTACCGTACCCATACATAATGTTAATGTTTTGGTCTAAAACCAGTAAAATCATCCACTCCTCATGCCAGAGGTCCTTGAAAGCACACAGGGTAAAGCCATGCTCAATGAAAGATAAGTCATATTCTGTAAACTTTGAACCATTTATTGTGCATAAAAACGACAGTGGTAGAAGAAGGCAGAACTGATTTCAGACTTGTTTTGACTGCGTCATCATTAAAACTCAACAGCCACTAAGAGTCAGGCTTGCAGTTTTACTTGCAGTCTTGTTTTTATTTTGTTTTAGGGAAGGCATCAACTTATGTAAGACAAGGATTACCGACAGTGTGAAACAGGATGCTTATAGCGAAACAAAACAGCGGTCCAGCTTCCTAAACAGAAAACAACAAATAAAAAAAACAACTTAATTTCACACCCCTGTATGCTTGCAGATTGGTCATTTTGGCATGAATTATCATTTTAAAACATTTTTCATCTCGTAGAAAAAGTTTGCTATTAAAACAGCATTAAGACAATAGTAAAGTAAACAAAAACAGACAATGGGATTGTAATAGATCAATTTTACAGATGGTGCTGCGATGATGACTGACACGCAGGAGCACAACATTTGACTCAGTGTTTGAAGGATTGGAAAGAAAACACTTGTACTAATTCAGCTTGTTGAGTCCAATAACTCATGATAATGTTTCACCATGAGATGATAACATGGGTGATGCATTTTCGGCCAAATGATGAATCTGTGTTACAATTTTAAAAACGCTGATGTGTTCTCAGACAGGAAGCTACACGTTCATGCTGATGATGGTTTGATTGACATGTCATTAGGCCAATAGGCTTAGCAGGCTGAGCCTAATGGGAGGAAGCAGAGCTGTTTGTAGATAATACCCATAATGCTCTGCTTTAAGACCTCCCTTTACTACAGCTGACAAGGCACAGCTGAACACAGATTAATATTAATAAAAAAAACATACTGAAAATTCATACACATATTTTTTAAGCTGAGTGGAACGTTGCTTCTTATTTTATTCCTGGATCGGGTTCCAGGTCATTCTGGGTCCAGGTCTGGGTTTAGGACGAAGCCTGAGGTCTCAGGTAGGAAAGGTGTAAAGCTGCTACTGTTGTGCATTCTTCGCTAGAGCCTCGGCCTCCTGGAGAGAGACAGATACGAGGAGAAGAGGGTGAGTGTGTTTTATTAAAATGGAGGATATTGGTTTGTATATCCTATGCCATAGCACAGAGGAAAACCCCTCTGTTTCTATGGTAACTGGCACACCTCCCTGTGGTTCCTGTAAAGACAGAAAGGAGGCGCCAGTGTGCAGGAGTGAGAGAAGAGGAAGAAGAGGCCTGTTTGAGTGTAAGAATATCATGAGCAGATGTCTTATGTAATGTGTGTGTTTTCTGTATGGAAATCACACTGTGAGGATAAATATATATTTAGGCACATAAGCCGGCGTTGTATGGTTAAGCTGCAGGAATGCAGTTCAAAAAAAGGACAGCTATCAGTGTGTGCTTGTGTTCATAAGCCTACCTTTGAGCCTGGGGGAGCAGTCAGACCCAGAAATGCATAAACAGCGTTGTCCTCTCTGGCATCGAAGAAGGCTTCATAGTTCTGAGAAACAGGACGACACAGAGAGAACTTTAGATGCCGATCGATCAGAGGATGAGCTCGACTGAATCTGAACCCCAACCTGAGGAATGATAATGTGAAACAGGCTTTGGAATAGCGCCTGAGGGCGACAATCTGAGCAGCAAAAACCACACGGAGAATTCTTTGTGAGAAACAGTCAGGGCTGTGTTATTTGTCCAGGGACAGGCCTCGGTAGTCAATCTGATAGGAGGGTATTGTCTTTGAGAATGTAACCCAGAGTAAACAAGCTCACACACTCATCCCTTCACTGCAGCCTCTCTCCCTCTCTCTCCCCCCCTCTCTCTCTCTATCTCTCTCTCTGGTCCTTTTTGATCCCTCTCTCCTTCTCCTTTCTGCTTTCCCTCATTTCCCTTCCACACACACACACACACATGCCGCTGCACACACAAACAGCTGCAAGTATCCTGGGAAATGCTTTTCTCTTTGTCTGTGACATTCAATACAGCCCATCCTGCATGTGCAACTTCACTTTCAGGCATCCATTAGCTGCACAGCATGACGACTCAGTGCACAGGCTAAAGGTCTTTCTAATAGGCGTAAATTAGCATCAGCGAACACAGGGCAGAAGGCTTGGGTACATGGTAGAATATATCTAAACAAGGCTATGAGAAATACTGTGATGTCAGCACTCTAGTATGTTTTTAAAAGCTGATTTAATAAGCTGTGGTATTTTCTAAATCTTTGTTTTTTTATTTTATTGATTCAATAAACTGCTCAGTTCTTCAAACTCTACCTCCACACATGGTGTTGAAAGGAATAATGAAATAGATGCACTTGACTTTCTGTGTTAAGTTAGATGGGAAGATCAATATCAGTCTTATATCTGTCTGTTAAATATTAAGCCAGAGCAAGTTGACAGTTTACCTCAGCTAAGTTCTCCACAAAGTGAAGCATACTGAGTGGAATCAGGAGAAAATAGATAGCCTAGCTCTTTATAAAGGTAAAAAAACATCTGTTTACCAGTTCTTCTAACGCTTGTTTTCGTACAGATTAAACAAATGCAATATTAAGAGAGCTTTAGCTGGACTCTGTTACCTTTGGCTGGAGCTAGGCTAGCTGTTTCCCCTCTGTTGCCAGTCTTTATGCGAAGCTACGCTAAGCCAACTGGTTTCTCACTCCAGTTTTGATATTAACAGACAGATACGAGAATGGTATCAAATCTCTGCATGTAACTCTCGATGTAGCCTCTTTTTCCAAGCATTAGGCTATTACTGTAAAGTCTTCCATTATTTATTTCTGGAAGAAAAGAAATTAAACCACCAATATTTTAATTTAATTTTAATATTATTAAAATGTTGAGCAGTCATTACTGTTTATTAATTTAAAGAAATCATCTACTCCTGAAGGGCAGCAGAACAAGCTAACACTAGCATATTATTACCTCATGGCTAATTTGTTGGCAAACAGTCTCATCATTACAAAATCCAGAAGATATGGCATAACATTAGCATCCTGTTATTTAAACTCAATCGTTACTCCACTTTTTTTGCTATTTTTACATCTCCTGAAGCAAACATCTGGCACTTGAGTTGCTAAATACTTCCTTTTGTTCATCAGCTACAGATGTTAAATGTGTACTATAGTGCTAAGATTGAAGTGTACCATGATTTTTTTTTTTTTTTTAGCTGAAAAGGAACGAATAAGAGCTGCCAGAGTGAAGCGAAACACTAAAGGTGCATGGTGTTATATAAAAACAATGAGCTGAAGGACACTAAAATGCACAATGGAACTACGGGAAGGAGTGTGTTTGTTCCTCCCTTTTACTTTAATAGAGCAACTTTATAACATTTGTCTGAAAACTCCTAACATCCCATAAATGATTTATGTGTACAGAGGGCATGGGTATGATGTCCTTTGTGGTGGCAACAGCCATGTGACCTATCAGAGATGTTCTTTACATGCATGAACAATCATGTGCCAATAATTCAAAGCATCTCCGCGCATGTGTGCCTCACCCCGCAATATTTGCTTTCATTGAATATCTGTGGGGGGAGAGGGTTCCCCGTGGCCGGCCTGGACTCCTCCGGGACATTCTCTCTCATCCACTTCCTGTTGGCCTCATTAGCCGCGATGTCACACTCCTCAAATTCGATCTTATTGGCGGCCAGGAAACCCATCACATCCTGCTGCTGCTTTTTAATCTGCATGTGGGAGAGACAGGAGAGGATGACCTAAAGGAAGTTGTCAGTTAGACATGTGATAACTTCAGCCTTATGAGGAAACATAAGGGCTGTGGTTCAACATACTGCCGTGCAGTCTGCTGCAAAAATAAGGCCATTTATTCTTTGCTGTGAGAAATCACACTTCAGAGATCGCTGGCTCCTCTGTTACTAAGTTACCACTCATTTCCAAACAAGTGAATGAAGTGATAGAAGAGGGTGAACTTGGGAAAGGCTAAGCAGGGACAGATTGTGTTTTATCTGCATGAAAATGCCAGATAGAAAGAAAGAATGCAACTCCCAAGACCCGACTCATATTTAAGGAGGAAATTTCACTGTGTTTTAAAAAAGGAACCATTTCAAACATATTAATTACAGGTGGCATTGTTTTAATGTGATTATATGTAAAAGCCTACTATGTTTTTTTCAAAAGAAAGTGAGCAAAGAGAGGCTGTACTGGCAGTCCCCAAGTGAGAGTTGCTGTCTTTCTCACTTTCTTGTATTTTCATGCAGATGTGATTATTTTTGAAAGGCATGCTGTTCTCACAAAAGGCTGTTCTGCTGCATTAGCACAAAACCATATTAAACACTTGTTTGAGACGCTTTGAAAAATGTTCCCCCTCCTCTGTGCAAAACCACAAGATATTCATCTAAGAGGATGCAAATAATGACCTCTGCAACTTAACAGGAAGTTCAAGTTTACAAAGAACGACAAAGTGACATCCTATAGGATCTCACCTTTTTGAGTGAACTACCAGGTGTGTCCTTTGGTTGTTCTGTCTCAGAGTATCTAAATAGAGTCACACAGCAAGAGAATGAAAATACCAGAAAAAGGACAGAATTGTGTAATTGTCTGATTGTGTTGTTCCTGCTTTTGTTCCTATCTGTATGGATGTGTGTGTGTGTGTGTGATTAAGTGTATGAAATTGTGGCCCAATGAGGCCTCAGTGGGTGTGTGTAAGAGGGAGGATGGCCCTACAAGGCCAGACGGAAACAAGAGCTCCTCTGGGACTCGAGAGGAGGTAACTGGTCAAACACGAGCCAAATAAGGTCTGCTGAAAGGAGTCACACACACATACACTCACACACACACACACAGCCTCAGCTGCACACACATACAAACACATTCACACACCTAAAATCAAACTAAGTCGACTTTATGGTAATAACACAATAAGGTTCTATGGATGGTCATTTATTTTACTGTCTTCCTGTCAGTCCAGACACCTCCATGTGAGGGCTCCTCCCAGCTTTACAAAGTGCCGACGGACCAGGTGGATTATTTAACAGCCATCTGCTTGGAATAACACTGAGACATGGAAATGAGGGAGCAGACAATGCTGGCAGATTAGCCGTGGTACAGTTTAAATCATTTAATGGCAGTTGCACTCCAGAGGCCAAAGTCCTAAAATGAGCCCTTTCCCCACCTGCTCTGGAAAACCAGCGTGGGACGAAGCAACGGAGTGGAACGTCATGAGCTCAGACTCGATGTTACTGGCTCTGTCTCTAAGCACAGTCAGTCCTCTGTCTGCCTCTTCTTCCTCCCTTTTGACTTTTATTAACATAGTCCACATTAAGCTGGTACTCTTGCAGGAAATAACAATAAACTAACTTTAGGACAAATCACTAAAATGGCAAGTTTAACTCACTTTCTCCTTGTTTCTCATTTCCTTTGGTCCACTCTGGCTGTTCCCCCCTTCAAGCCTGCATTGTGCTGTTGCCAAGCAAAATTAATTTGTAGGGCAAACTGGCCACATGCCATCTGCCCCTAACTCTAATTGCACAGTGACAGTTCCAGCTTTGCCTCTTTTAGCTCTTTGCATTGCTCAGTAATGTCTCGAGTGGAGCTCCTCGTGATTTTAATATGGAAGAAAACAGACTGACACTGGCTTTGGGTGTGGTAATAAACAATCATTATTGCTCTGTTGCTTGTAATATTCATTGCTTATCTGTCTCCCTGGAATGCTAGACAATTACCCCGCAGCCCTCACCACAAAGACGAGGGAGTGAGTGAGATGAGCCAGTAGTCCCTTTAAAACAGCCTGTCCAAGGCGGGAATATTCTACCTCACTGTTGTGTGAAGAAGGTACACAGACAGAAAGAGGGCACATCGTTGTTTCAGTTGAGGTTCTAACAGAGCTACATCCATGTTTGTCAATGTTTGGATAAACAGGAGAGAACATGGGTGTGACAAATTTTGATGTGTAAATTATGTGGCACTGCTGGAAGATTTAGGAGGCAGCCAGCAGTAGTTACACGTATTGGCCAAATAGCCAATACAAGACAATCAGGTCTAGGAGCTTATTAGCCTCCGAACGTAGGATGGGAATAACCGCCACGGAGCCAGTATATGATTTTGTTTGCCAAACTGTTCTATTGTTATTGTTTAGAAAGTACAGCATATATGTAAGACATAATACCAGATGTCTCATCAAGGCATGCAAACTAAAATAACACAGTAGACCGTTTTTACATTAACATTGTTTGGTCCAGTGTAAAAAAATAAAAGCAGTGTAAAGACATGTCCTCATAACTTTTGTATTGCATAATCTGAGTAAAATGGGTCAGGCATGCAGCAGTCAACAGATTGGACAGGACTGAAGTTTGATTTCATAATAAACACCTTGTCTCACAATGTTTAAATTGCTTAGCTCGGTATTCAAATATACATGGAGATCATCATAAAGCAAAAGCAAAAGAGACTGTCTCTGTGTAGTTCGTTTACACTCAGACATGGATCAGCCAGTAAACTTATAGGTGGTTTTAGTCAAACTAGCTGCATGGCTCTTGGTATGGCAGGAGTTAGTCCACCCCTTTGGAAATACGTCAAAAACTACTGGATGGATTGCCATTAAATTCAAAGTTTACATTAGTGGTTCACAGATAATGAATCCTGCTAACTCTGGACGATTCCCCATCAGAAAGTTACTCAAAGATTTTTGTGCAGGAATTAATGGTCCTCAGCGAACAATCGAGATAGCTTTGGTGATCCCTTGACTTTTCTATGGTGTCACCAGTAGGTCAAAGTTCTTACCCACTTCTCCAAGTTGGAGGGAATGGCACAAAATTTAGTACACATGTGGTTTCCAGATGATGTACTTTACTACTTTTGCTCCAGTGCCACCATGAAGTCGACATGTCTGGCTTTGGTTAGATGTTTCAACATTGCATGCGCTGCTTAAAAAACTGGTACAAATCTTCACGCCCCCCTCAGGATGATTTTTAATAACTTCCAGGCTCCTCGAGGACCATCATCAGGTCAAATTTAAAGTTGTCCATTTTTTTGCTTTATGACCAAAAACCTACTGACTTTCCCATAAGCCTTAGCTGTAGCAAATGACAGCATTCTAATGTGGTAACCTTGACATGGTTTACTTTTTACCTGCTACTGGCAACATGTTTGCATTGTTTATCTTGGGAGCATGTTAGCATGCCAATATTAGCACTTAGCTCAAAGCACCACTGCACAGCCCACACAGAACTGCTAGCAAGGCTGTACATTCTTTAGTAATAAACTATTTCCAAAAAAAGTAAAAACAACTCAAACATTTGTTTTTGGTTACAGTCCACAAAAAGAAAACTACACAAAACAAACACCTGCAAACATAATCTGACACTAATCTTGTTTTTACTGCACACTGACACCAATTTTATCAGCACTGACCTTTAACTCTACTTAAGTTTTAAGACATGCCAAAGACAGTTCATGCACACACACACACACACACACACACACACACACATCAGAGACCTACAACAAACACTATTTCATTCAGTGTCCACAAATGTTAAAGGTCTAAAAAGTAAAATCCATTATTTTAAAATTCAATTCGACAATTGTTTCATTTCATTGGAAGTACTGCTGAATATAAGACATTACATGGGTAAAAAGGCATGCTGCAATAAATCTTATCAATTACTACACTGACTAGTATTTTTATTACAAGTGAAATTGAAGAAAACTGCAGATGTGGAAAAAGAATCTGCAATAGATTGGTTACTGGTTTAAATACCACATCACCATCATTGTTGGAACCAATGAGATCAGATCCAGACCTGATCAATCCTTTAAAAAGAGCAGAACTCTGGTTATAGCTGCCAAACAATGGCAGCTATTGACTGGATGCACTGTATCCAAAACACAGGCTTAGATCAATATGGTAAAGACTGATTCAATCAGTCATGTTGACTTCGCTTTGGGGTCAATTAGTGTACAATTTACCCAAATTAAAGGGACAGATGTTCATCAAAACTTTTTTTTAAACTTTTTTTTTAATAGAATAATTGACCTTTTTATTGGCTCTAAAGGCTCAGGGGTCCAATATTTGAATGCAGGAAACACTGTCTGGACTAAAGGAAACATCAATCAACCCCAGCCCTGTGTCTTTGCGAGGGATACAGGTTCTGACTTGATTAAATCAACTCTGATTTGTGCTGAAAACAGACTTTTACTGGAATTTAGCAGCAACCACAGCCTCCACCCAATCCTGAGCTCAGTCAGCATTACAACATCGTTACAAAAGAGCCTTTGCGCTGCTGCTCTGGCAGTGTTCCCTCACTGCTGCCTAAAGGTGAAACAACAGCAAAAGGCCAGAAAACGACCTGTTGTATAAAACTAGCTGACTCACTGTAGCAGCTGTCTGACTCCAGCCTGACCTAGAGACCCTAATTTAAAAGCTGCAGCGGAAGGAGAGCAGTTAATCTGAAGCAGAGGGTAGAAACTTGGACATGTAATTAGTGTATGCTGTATACACTGAACAATATTATCCATATACTATGAATAATACCTGTAATATTGTGAGTAAGTTATAAGATATTACAGTTCTCAGTACATTTGTTGTGGCAATGAGGAAATGGTTCAACAGTGGCTGCGGGGCATGAGGGGAAATGAGACAGTCAAATTATTGTGGCGCTGGCCAATGTTTTTGGTTCTTTGCACAGACGTCCTTTCAGTCTAAGTTGGTTTAGAGTTACACACTGTAGATACACTGCTACAGGTGTGTGTATGTATCAGAATTTACATGCGTGTATTTAAAAAGGAAAATTCTAGTTTAATATTCAAATCAGGCCTCCATGTAACACAAGAACCAAGTAAAACAAGAACAGTAGTCTTTGTTTTCTATCAAAGATACTGTTTGTACAAATGTTTTTACTCTCTGTTTGGTGCGGGTTAATGTAAGGATACGGGTACATAGCATGACCTAATCTTTACAAAGCCATTGGCGGTAACACTAGAAGTCTCTCTGGAGAATTCACAGTGAGTCACAACACCATTTCTTCAGGTGACTCAAACTCTCTGCTTCTCATTACTGTGTGGACATTAGATGATGTCAGCTCTCATTCAGGACTAACAGAGGTCAGGGGTCAAGGTGGCGGTGGTGGTAGGGGAGGGCAGGCTGGCAATCATTGCTTTGCTC
>JAPZDZ010000026.1:5993654-6022655 GCA_029783805.1 Acanthurus tennentii | reverse complement strand
CTCCCCGGAGAATTGCATCACCATCATTCCTCTCTACTATGGAAGAAACTGGCAAGAGTGAAGCTGAAGGTCCTCTAAGCTTCAGGACAGTGAAGGCAACACTCAACACTCTACTTTTAGGGCAAGTCAGATCTGCCCTGCTACACGCTATGAAGCACCTTAGCCTGGCATTAGGTGATAAAACAGACCATTTTAAGAGCATTTATGAATTTTCACATCCGTTCTTGTTGTTAGTTCTGGTTTCAGCTGCAAAAAAACGCTTAACTATCACATCAGGAAGCAGTGAGAAACCACAGCTGAGAGAGAAATGTGCTCAGTTAGCTAACACCCTCAAACTTCCTCTTAGTCTCCCTCTTTCTACCAAACTTAAATAGGGTAAAAAAGGAGAAACAGGAGACTTATGGCTTCCAAATCTGGGTCCAAAGACTTGAAGAGGACAGAACAGTCTGCTTACTGATGAGTCAGACCACTCCAGACTGACAACAGCCTGGACATCACTTAGTGAGTTCAATAAAAGTTCAGCTGCCTTTCTGTTGCCTGACAGGCGCTGGATGCTGCAGAGGAATCTGGTTCAAACCTTGCATATAAAAGCCAAGCAATTCTCGTTTTCCTTACCGAAGTGGATCCGGAGGACGATGCTATGTATACTTTGATCACCATGATTAAATCCCTGATGCTGACGCGGGTCTGGTAAGCAGCGGTTGGTTGCCCTGCTCCTTGCACACACTTTGAAGGCGGACAGCTCGGCGGCGAGACAAAACAACAACAACAACAAACTTCCCCGACTGGAAACGCTGTGCGTCTATGGAGGGCAGCGCAGACAATCTGCGCAAATGTTCCAGTTCTCAGCACTGGATGCAGCTTTGCATTCCTCCTCCGCCTCTACTCTGCTACCCCGCCCCTTGTAGCCGCTCTCTCTCTCTTGCTCTCTCTCCCCATCTGTCTGCAGAGCAAGAACACACACTCTGAGACACGTACACGCACACACCGAAGGGCTACAGGCCGATCCAAATGGCAAGACAACAGGGTTATGCTGTCTGAATATTTCAGGATCGACCCCCATTGTCTGCAAGCCAGACGTGAGCTATTGTTCCCTCAACAGCGCACATGTGCATCCTCGCAAGTGTTCAAGTAAAAATGTGGGCATTGCAAATAAATAGCGAGGATGATTTGAATAAAATCTGCTGTGATTTTGAGCACTTTAGTGGGCGCTTTTGTGTAACGGCACAGGCGCTGAAGCGCCGTCTTGTGCGGCCACAGTATTACACGGGCTTTGTGGGCCCCCTGCAGGCGTCTGAGGCAGACGACACAAAGCTTTTCCCTGAAACGAATTTAGGAAAGCCGACTGACAAACAAAAAATGTGTCGGAGAGGAGTGGGCGCCATATTGGACTCAAACACGAAGTGTATTTATGGAGAAAAATCTCCTTGCTGGCCGCTGCAGATGTGCCCTGGCTTTTGGACGAGCCAGCAGAGATGCATGGCTTTACACTGGGGCATGATGCCTGCCGCCGGGGCCTGTGTAGCCGGTGCACACAGGTTGCCCGCACGGCCTATTTCTCACTGTAATTAAACACTCTTGGATGAGGGCAATATGTCCTCGAATGCATCCCTTTCATTCTTGCAGCCTTCCTCCCATTTCTCCCTGCAAGAAGCCATTCGCGCAGACCCCAGATCATCACCGGCTTCAAAATTCCAAGTGTTCTGCAGCTCCGAATGGCGTCAACTGATTGGCTGAGAGCCTATCAATCATGCCTTTAGCCGCACCCCTCCCCCCATTCAACCACTCGCCTCTCTGTTCCAGTGTGTTTACTACACTGCCGAGCATAAGGGAGACGCTCGTCTTCACATGCACTGAACCCACTAAGAAAAACAGTTTTTAGTTGTACTTGTAAGAAAACCTCCAAGAGATCAACATGCCCAAGAGAAAGGTACGTATTCTAAAAATAGCAAAAATAGTTTGAAGGTGATATCAGCTATTAATGCAATGCAAATGATTGTGAAGACATCCCTCTGAGACATTACTTAATTATAACGCTATGTAGGACCGTTATTTATCGCTTGTAATTTTTGCCTATTTTCTAGATATAATATAAATTTTTTGTGTGTTGTAATGAATATTTTCCTGCAAGGACACGGCTTTTTGACGCGTTTTCTCCCGTGAGCCGCTGTCCTTTGGAGAGTCAGAAGTCTCTCTCGGTCTCCATGCAGTTAAAGCACAAGCAGCAGCCATGCTTTGCAGCTCTTGTCCACCTTCGTCGCCGACCTACCGAGAACAAACGCCTCACTTATCGCCATTTCGCCACCAAACCGGCCGAAAATGCCACTAGAAAATGCAATAGTGCCTTTACTTTGCATTTTGGCCTAAAAAACAAACATTCGCCGTCGCGTTTCGATAAAAATGGATATTTTCTGTCTTTGTTCATAGTCCCAAATGGCTGCGATGGCTTGGCTCTGCCGGTGGGTGGCGCACGCGAGCCATAGCAGGTCCCTCCCCCTTCCCAAAGACTCCCGCGCCAGCTTTCAAATCTGGGCTTCATGCATTGAATGAGAAAAAGAGATGGGGGAGTGAAAGGGGAAGGCAGTGCCCAGGCCCTCAAAATATGGCTCCAGAGGCCCACATGGCTGAGCTCTAACAGCCCATGGCTAAAATCATGCTTCACTCCACCATTTCTGACCAGTATTCCTTTAAATTGACCTGTATTTTAAATAAAAATTTCTTTTCACATGAAACTAAAAAGTTTTTTCAGCAAGTCTGTGATCAACCATAATATTGACCCGAAGCATGTACTTACTGTTCCCTGTTTATTAAAACACGATTTAAACTTTCGGTAATGTTATTTTTGTTATTTTCTTCTCTAACCTGTTACATTTGTGTTTTGCAGTCATGCGTACCAGAAGGAGGAGAAAAGGAGGAGGTAAGAGGGGGCAATTTAATTAATGCCTTGTGCATGTGATTAAAATTAAATTCTAATCAATATGTGAGACATATCATGACATTATCAGGAAAAAGTGCTTAAGTATTGAATTCAAATGTTTTTTTCTGAGTATAAACCAAAGCACAACATTAACTGTCTTGTTTTCTTGTTGTTTCAGCCGAAGAGGCGATCTGCCCGGTTAGCGTGTGTAAGGAGACACACACTCCAACTCAGCAAACTCATTTATATCAACACATTCAATTAAAAAACACATTTAAAACATGATAGAATGCTTAAGAGTACTTACACATGCGTAACAAAGCGTGTAAAGCAACACTTTGCTTTTAGAGAAGCAAAAACAGGTGAAGAAGTAGGTTTACTATTAATCAGATGCTTAAATTAGATTTTTAGCAATAGAAAACTTCAAAACATGTATTTGTTCACATTACTAGCTTTTAGAAGTAGTTCAGTTGTCGTAATTAAATTGACAGAAATGCCTTATGGTTAATACAAAGTCTTAAGGCATAAACTGATTTAGAAAGTTTTTTGTGAGTTAAAAGTGAAGAACTGGTCAAATCCAGTACTGAATGCCAACAACAAACATAATAAAAGCTCTTAGAGTTGCAAGTATATTGTAGTGTCTTATTACTGAAGAAATCCCTTCATAACCAAGTTGAGGTAGTTACACGAAAGTTATAAGCCTTCAGATGATGTCTGCATAAACAGAAGTGTCTTCTTAGGGAACATTTTAGAGTTAAGTTGATGGTTTTACTTTAATGAATAGAGTTAAGGGAGCCAAAGTCTTTTTTTCCCTCAGAAAACAAGAAAAAGATGTGTATTTGCAAAGAAACTAGATTTGGTTTCAAATGTATCCGTTCTTTGATCCTTTCTTTATCCTTCTCAGAAACCGCCCCAACCCAAGCTGGAACCAAAGGCCAAAAAGGCAGCAAAGGTAACAGACTGTATCCCTGAATCACACAGCAGGAGTCACAGCTCCTGAGTAAATATTCAGTCTGCTTATAGCCTGTTCTGTTGCCACTGCAGAAAGAAAAGGCTGTGAACGACAAGAAGGAGGACAAGAAGACCAAGAAGGCGAAGGAGAACGCAGAGGCAGAAGCAAACGAAGAAAACCACTCTGAGAACGGAGAGGCCAAGACCAACGAGGTGGGTAAAAGTGCGATGAGAAAGTCCTGAATTGTCACAGAAGTTGGTTACTTCAGATCTAACTTGTTTGCTTTTAGCTTAACAACTGTTGAAAGTTTTGACCTTGACCTTTCTGCTCCGTCCTGCAGGTGGAGGCAGCCCCTGAGGAGGTCAAGGAGGAGGCCAAGTCCGAGTAGCACCACTGCCCAAGCTTCCTCCTCCTCCTCCTCTTCCTCCTCCTCTACAATCCCTCCCACCCCTGAACCCCCAGCCAGCCAGCCAGCCCCCCCCAAGTCTCTCACATGGTTTCCCTCCAAGGCGTATTGTTAACAGAGGAATATTTTTATCAATGATTTTATAAGTATCCGTACAGATTTTTAGCACAAAAAGCAAAGCTGATTATGGAGCGCCTTGCAGATTTGCAGTGGTCATATCAAGTGTCTGCAAGCAAGATGAAAACACTAAAATCTTTTTTAAATGGCATTTCATGATTGTTGAAGGCTTGTGTGGTGTAGAAAGTGCGTCCCTGCCGGATTGGCTATGTTGTGAGTTGTGTATTCTTGTGTTTTTCCTCCTCCTTCCCCCGATCTTCTTCCCCCTCGCCCTCCTCCCCTTCTTCTTCCGCCACAGATTAGACCTTCCTCCCCTCCTACAGTTCAGGCTTTATCCATGTTTTATTAACGGTTCAGCCATGTTAATGTGGGTGATTCTTTTAGACCTCTAAATGTGCAGTGAGTTCCCTTTGCTTCTGTCTCTTGTTTTTTTTTTTTTTTTTTTCCATTGAAATCGTGTTTTAAAAAACAAAAAAAGCGTGTTGAAGTGTGTTGTCCACATAAGAAAGAGGAAGATGAACATGTGAAACATTCCGGGAACAGCGATTGCCTCTGACCTGTCTCCCCGACGACCCTGCGTGTAAAGCAGCTCCTGCTCCATCCACGCTGTCATGTCGGCTTTTCTAAACACTACGGTTTTTTTAAAACGATTGAATTTGGAAACCTTCTCTGACAAATGCAGGTGTCTAGTCCCTCTCTTATGTTCTGAAATTCTCTTAATAAAAAGAAGTCCTGGGAATTTTCCTCGAATCAGAGTCTCCAGTTTGTTTCTTTGAGTGATAGAAGTTGGAGCTAACCAGAAAAAAAAAAAAGATTCGTTGTAGACTTTGCGTGCACGAATCAACATCCTAACTGAAGTGAGTGCCCGTCCTAAAACTCCAGTGTTCATTTTCTAAGTAGGTGCAGCAATATATCATATTGAACGCTATATTGAAGCCTGTAATCTTCTTGTCAACTTATTCTAATGCAGCATTCATTATTAACCACATGTGAGAGCTTTTCCGTGTTCATCTGTACAGGGAGATGTAAAATCAGGCCTTAAATGCTCGTGTTGCATTTATTTTAACAAATGACAAGACAAAACCTGATTCTGACTTGATGTGACCTTTGACTAAGTGAAACAAGCTTGTAATGCGATTTCACTGTAGACAAATCCAACGTTACCTCTGAGGATGCTGCAGCAGGATGCAGATTCCTAACGGAAGATGCTCAACCTGCTTATTTCCTTTGGTGTGATTCAACCCACAGATCTGTTGCTGGAGAGCCATAGGGAGGTCGGGTCAGTCAAAGGTCAGCCACAGCTGAGACAGTTTTCTTGGGATTCCCTGATGAGGAGTGTTTGTCTCTCTGTGAGATATCAGCTCTTTTCACCCTTGAAAAATGTGAGAAAGATTCACCCTTGTTGTGAATCGGGAAAATGTTCAAATAAAGGATATGATATTCAACAACTGATTAAAAGCCTCTACTGAAGCCTACACCTTTTAAGCCTCTGTCTTCTAGCCATCGCACAACAGAGGGAAGTTACAGGCCTCTGTATATCTTTCCCTACAGAGGCCTGTGCCCACTGTTGAAACAGACAGCGTCTATCCACCCCTGCATCTTTATTCCCCTTCTGGCTTCATATCGTCTTATTTAACTCTCCATGAACTTGAGCATGAGCGCTGTGACCCACATTCACCTCAACCCCTCAAACAAAATATCACTGATTTATTTAGCAACATCATATAAAGAGAGCTCCATATTTAGTTGATGCATACAGAGCTTGCATGCATCTGCTCACAGTGAAAGCCTGCCAGCAACAGACATGAGAGATTGCATGTAGTCTATTAAGCAAACACAGTCAAAATAGGCTACTTTCTCCAGAGCTTTTTGTCCGAGTCTGTGTGTGCTTTTTGCCTCCAGCACTGACTGTGTGAGTGTGTCTCCGGTTCGCAATATTCTTTCAAGCTCAAACTTTATTTTAATGTGCTTTAAGAACATGAAAAAGAGCTTTTTTTGATTTAATAAGCAAATGATTTTGTATGCCTTCAATAAAAAGAGCTTCTAATATTTTATAGGCTTGCAGCAGGCCTTCTTTCTTTATGACCACAGCACCGTGAATCCACATTTAAGTATGAATCACTGCATGAGTGTTTCACAGAGCGCGACACCATGTTGTGTGTCCTCGCCTGTTTTGTGCAGCATTTGCAGCCCCTCTGACCTGCATTGTCATGGCTGAGCACCGGGCTCCATTTTGTCGATATTTTGTTGTGTGCACCACGTTGTTCTGCTGTTCCACCATCAGATGGCAGCATTGCCCTATCTTTGTTCTTGAAAGCACAGGAGCCTTTTCTAATGGCATCCTAGTGAGCACTGATTAACCGTACAATTTATGAACTTACCCATAAAAAAACTCTATTTCTTTCCTGAGGTACAGGCTAGTTCTCAGAATCTTTGAGTAATAGGAGACAAATTACAAATTTGATCGTGAAAAAGTACTTCAAACGCTCCAAAGTGGATCCCTCTGGGCTTTCAGCATATCTCCCATCTCCTCTTTCATTCACATCTCCCATCTCACTCTCTTTTAATCCTCCATCAGCAGCATCATCCATTTAATGCGTCTGCCTCTCTGTTTAACCTGTATTCAACCAGACGATTCAATTACGAGCAACTCTTCCTGCCCAGGCTATGAATTCAGCATCCTCTGTGTGAGATCTATTGATGAGGTGCAGTGATCTGAGGGAAAAAACTAAAGGAAATACATTATTGAGCAGACTGAAAGTTTCTGATCTCAGCTACGGTGGTCGCTCTTTTCCACGCCACCTCCTTTCATCTGTGCAGTCCTTGTGATATTCCTCAGTTTCTACATCTTCATTGATCCGTCCATTCATCCTGTCTCCTGTGATCAGCCCCCTGACTCGTTAGCAGCTTTGATACTATAAGATGCGTGCACACACACACACAGACACACACACACAAACACACGCACACATGGCCCCCCTCCTGATATATTTCTGACATCAAAGAGCTAATTACTCCATTACTTTATCTTTCCTCAGTGCACGCTTGCTGCCTGAACTGAATGTTTGTCTGCCTGCCTAACTGGCTGTCCGACCATCTGCCAGTCTGCCTGCCTGTCTGCCGCTCATCCTCTTCTGTCTCTTGACATTGTCTAGTAATAACAAGGTGCCCCCAGCCTCGCACACACCCCCCAGTGAGCACTCTCATTCAGTTCTCTCTGACTCTCTGATGGTTTATGATTTGTTGACTAAAATAGCCCCATTTCCCTTTTTAAACACGTTCATATCCTATTCTGTCATCCCACGCCTTTCCAGCCGCTGTCTCCTCTCCACACTCATCCATTCACAGCCTCTGTCCACATCGCTCTGGTCAGGGTCTCACACGCAGTATGTATGTGTGTGTATTTGTGTGTGTGTGTGTGTGCGTGTGTGTATGTATGTGCGTGTGTTTGCACACGCCCTCCCATGTGCATTGGTGTGTGTAGTAGCCAACGAGTAAGGGGGAGTGGGAGGAAATTCTCTGCGTAAACGATGAGGATGACCTTTTGCGAGGAAGTGATTTAAATGATGTCCTGTCGTCACCAGGGATACCAGTGTGTGAATGTGGATGAGCATTTGTTGTGGAAAAAACGTCACACTTTTGCCCATGCTTACATACACACACACACACACACACACACAGCAGGAAGACAATACGCACATGTACAAGTTGCCAACAGGTACACACTGACATTTTGTGTGAAAAAGCCTGAGTCAAATGTCCTCCCTGCAGACTGGACCTTAGTGATGCTTGAAATGAACAGATGTTTAGTGGCAAGGTTCTCTAAAATGCTACTCTGAGAGGATGTTGCTGTCTCGCTGTCTCAAGTTGTTTGTGTTCCACTGTCTTGTTTATCTGCGGGGCTGGCTGCACTCTACAAGGGTGGGATGTACAAAAGCAAGTGAATGGGAAGAGGCAGGGTGAGAGGGAGAGAAAGAGAAAGTACCAGGAGGTGAGGAAGAAGAGGGAGGGGAAGGGAAGGGGGACAAGACAGGAGAGAAAGCATGCAAAGGGAGAAGAGCTGGATGCAGATGGGGATCTATTCTCTCCACGCACGCAGACAAGATGGAAATGAGTGGGCGTCTGTGACGTCAATCAGTGTAGACACACACACACACACACACACACACACACACACACACACACACACACACACACACATACACACACAGTGAGACACTCCCCTCCTCTTCCAGTCCCATGCTAATACATGCTTCACTGCAAACCGAAGCAGTGCCATGGATCACAGGCATAAACATCAGCACACACAAACAGTCCCCCCCCCACAACCAAAAACAAACACGAGCATATGCACACACAGACACAAAGATCTGAGTCTCATCTCTGACCTGCTGATGATGTCAACCCCTCTGTCATTCATACAGTGAAAAAAACAAAAAAAACCCAATATTGTGCCACAGGCAGAATTAGTAATGGGAGAATTGCATTTTTAAAAGTTTCCATCAAATGAAAACATGTAACATCTTTCATAACACTAAGGGCTCTGGAGTCAGAGAAATCTGTGGTTATTATAGATTTATAACCCCCAGTGGTAGAAGAAGTGCCAAGATTTTTTTTTACTCCAGTGCTACTAAAATGCCAATATGACATTGTAATAAAAAACTCTTTACCAGTAAACTTCTGCATTAAGATCATGCTTATAAAAATAACAGGAGCACTATCAACAATACACTTTATCAAAAGTGCCATTTTTCTCTCACTGCTAGAGCTTATTACCAAAATATCTGCTCTAATCAGATAGATACTGATGCAGAGCTGTGTAAATAGCTTTGTATTGTTAGCTCTTTGAGATAGAAGTATTTTAAACTATTTTATTACCAGTTCCGTCTTCTTGATCCAGACCTGGGGTTGAAAGATGAAAGATCATAACCTAATTTTTGTAGGGTTCTAAGATAAATAATCAATGAGGACTGAAGAAATTTTACAAGCTAATCATACATTTTTCATATCAGATCTTAATGTTAAAGTGACTTATCACAACTGATCAGTGAGACAAAACAAAGTAATGAGGAGGAGGGAGCAGAACAATACTTCCCACCAAAGCATAGTGAGTATAATATAAGATAAGATAAGATAAGATAAGATAAGATAAGATAAGATAAGATAAGATAAGATAAGATAAGATAAGATAAGATAAAACTTTATTGATCCCACATTGGGGAAATTTGTGCATTAAAACAGCTCAGATACAGATTACAGAAGAAGAGCAACAATTTAGGAAAGATATCAATAAGAAAAATAGCGTTATATATAAAGTTTAAAAATAAAGATATCAAGAAAAAAAGTAACATTATATACATTGTTAGCAAGCATACACAGTATGCATTATGTATGTATGCAGTCTGCACAGTTGCATAAAATTTGCTCCAATAAAGTAGATGTTTTTAGAATTGTGTTTGAGTGCAGTGCCTCAGTAAATGTGTGTAGTTTCTTTCCATAACTGTTAACTCCACTGTACAAAGATTAAAAGAATATTCCAGCAATTTACAACTACAATTATTGAACCTCTGCAAAGTTTGGGACTTGAAAAAAACACATACGCTCAATACAAAATATTCAAATTGAAGCGGAGAGATTTTTTTCTATTAGTTTCTAGTTTGTGTGAAAGATGATGCAACTGGATAACATATTTGATCTACCTGGTAAACATAGCACTACAAATCCCACACCTCCAGAATATACATATACAGAGATATTTATGGGATTTAAGGGTAAATCTGAGCCATAAAGTAGCACAGATGGTGAAAAGTTGAATGTTAACTATTAAGTTGTAGATGGATTATTACCGTTTCAGGCTCCATGTATGGCATGTATCTGGCAAGTTTGCCTTTAAGAAATCATCCACCCATGTCACAGAGTCGTGATGACACAGACTTCTATCTAGAGAAATGAAAAACTATTTTTAAAACACTCCTCACTGCCTTCCCATTTTTTTTTTTGCTGTTAAGGATGAATTAGCAGATAAAGTAAGAGTGCATCCATTTCAATATGTGTGTGTATGTGTGTTTGTGTGTGTGTGTGTGTGTGTGTGTGTGTTTGTGTATTTCTGATGACGGCGGTTTGGAGGTGTGTGTGGATGTGTGGCATTAGAACTAATGATGCAGCAGCCACTTGCCTTGCCAATTGCTCTATTTCTTTGAGTAAAATTTCTTGGCTGTTTTTCATCAAGGTTTTTATCCTCTTGTACCCTCAGCTGGAAGAGGACTGAGTCATAGCAGTCAAGGCAGCAAGGTGGGTGGGAAGCATGCAGTGGGTGGGGGCGGGAGATAGAGGAGTTATGAGCTGAGGGGGGTGATGGGGAGGTTGTAGTGACTGAAAAAATTATGAATGGTGAGTACTATCAGTTTATTTTATTAGCTTGTATTCATCAGTCACAGGAACAGCAATTTTGTCTGCAAATGAGTTTGAATTCCTCGCAAATAATTCTGTTGTTTTTTTATTATTAGCCGTGCACCAATAGGTGTTGTATAATACCAAGGTTCAGCGGGGACTATCATAGCATTCAATAAGCACTGCTCTCACATGAGACTCTAAGGGAGCTAATAATCGACAGACAGTAGCAGAGAATTAATTTGTAAAATAAATCGGCCAGCAGCCATAATTATCTCAATTCACACTTTAAATAAAGCAACATGTTTCATGCCTCGAGCCTCTGCTAGCCCCAACTTGATGCTTCTGTTTTCATTCATACTGCAGAGGCTGCATGTGCCCACAAACCATTCCTTTTTTAACTCGGAGGTATAAAAAAAAAATCCCTATAAAAAGATAGGGAAATCTGAATGAATGAGCAACATTAATACTTCTTTGTAAAAGCTGTCAAACCTGTAAAAAAAAGATCATAAAATGATAGTAAGGAGTCGGGCAAATCAGATGTATTGGTTACAGCATGTGAGAGACAGAAAGACAGATGTGTGGGTGATATTCTCTCTTCGTCTCTGTGAGTTTGAAACTGTTTGTTGCGGGTGGACGGGTGGGCAGGCCATTAGGAAAATTGATGTGCGTGCAGCTGTGTGTATATGTGTTTGTGTGTGTGTTTGTGCGTGTGTGTGTGTTTGTGTGTTCCTGCTCTAACATCACTGCTGTCGTCACAGCAGCCACCTCACAGTGACTCCCCTGTGACTGAAGGCCTGACAACCTCCCACGCTCTCCCCATCAACTCCCCTGCTCCTGCTCCTCTCGCCTTGCTTTAACTATACCCTCACCCTTCCATCCGCTCTCTGTCCCTTGCTTTCTGTCCCCCCCCAGCTCTATTTTTTTCTTCCTTTTTCCTCTGTCCACTATCTTTCTTTCATTTCACCAAGCTCCTTTTTCTTTTTGCTTGTTTTCATCTCTCACCCCCTCATTTGGTGTGTGGGTCTTCCCTGTCTTTCGTCATGCTCTCTGCACCCGCCGTGCTGCCTCTCTCTGTCTCTATGGAAACCCCGAGTGGACAAGAGTGGCTCAGAGGTCTGGGAGATGCTGATACAGACGCTGTTAGATCACAAGCTCCCAGACAGCCACACGCTTGCAACCTTGCACACACACAAGTGCAAGCCTATACTATGTGTAAATAGATGGTGTGTGACAGTGCCACTACCTGCCATCACACATGAGCCTCCCCCGGTGCAAAGAGACATCCCATCAGCCCTTGTGCTCATGACTTATCATTGCTGTGAAGTGAGAGGAAAGAATGGAGGCAATGAATGAGTAAGGGAGTAAGGGAGCCCTGTTGTTTAATTACTGCACAGGGGGACGGTCTGATTCTGCCTCTGAGCGCGCACACACACACACACACACACACACATACACACACACACGTGTAAACAGACTGCTCTCCTTTCCCCTCCTCTCCTCTCCCCGTTCAGTCTCACACCTCACAAACCATATTCTCTTCACATTTACACATTGTTGAGCCTGCTGTGTTGCGTAGAGCGTGCGTCATTCGACTCCAAACACATCTAAAGGACAGGTGATTTGCGATAAGCGTCCTCACACAGACAGAATTTCACAGCTTTGGGTCACTCTCCTGGGCACCATCGTGATTTGACGGTCACACTTAAGTGGATCATTGCACAGCGCAGTCATGGGGAGAACATACGAGCTGTGCAGCATGTCCTTTTGGGAAAAAATGGAAGGGGGTATGAATAAGAATGAAAGAATTAAATTTCTGTCACATCTGAAGGTTTGTTGAGTTTCCCATTTATTTTTATCAAAATGTGCATGAATAAACTACAACAAAGGACTACATTAAAGAAGACATCAAAACGGGCAGCAATAACAGGGGTCAACTACTGAAAACACACCCAACCCAGCCCCAGGCCCACCCCATTAACAGCCCCCAGTGCAGTGAGATAAGACATGCCAATGATGTCTCACATTTAGGCACTTGATTTTCCCTACCTAACCATCTTTGGTCATAGTTGCCGTTGCACAGCTTTGAACTTAGATTCAAACAGGTTTGAGGTGGATTGGAGCTTGTTTTTTATGTTGGTTCTGACTGCGTGAATTAGAAGATGCTGATTTATGCTGAGAGGAGTCACGCAAGTTCAAAATGCAATTCCTTCGGTGTAGACAGATCTGTGTCTGCCATGTTTAGAGATGACCCAAAGATGGTTATAACCTGACCACCTCCACAGAGTAAACTTTAGGATTAAATAAATTAACACTAGATGGTACAGTACTTCACATGATTACAGAAAGGACTCCACAAGGGAAAGGAATCAAGCACTACATTTTAACACAATTTACCTGAAAACAATGCAGTGTATCCCCACACAATATACTGTAATCAATACTCTGTACAGTCTATTGCAAAGGCATTGTTGTTGGCATTTTTCTGTAAGAACTAACCAGTCTGTTTACCACTGAGTATTATCTTGGAAAGTCTTGCAAAAATAGATCCATTTTTATTAAATTAAAAGCCTTTGCTTTGACTTCAGAATGTGATATATATTTAGCTACTCATGCATGTCAAACGTTGTGTGCATACAGTATGCTGTATGTTTGTTTGCCTGTATGTAATTGTGTGTATGTGTTGTGCATGCATGTGTGTTATAATGAAAGTACTGTACACACTGGTAGACGTGTCCCTCAGTATTTTTTTCAGAATACATCCCTTCATTAAAGGATTAACAAAGTTACATTAAACTGGTTAAGAAGCATTGTAGTCACACAGTATTTGGCAGTGAGAGAACAGTCCTAATTTATCCATGCACAATATCAACCACAGGCGAGGTCCACATTCTGAACAAACCCATTGAGAACAACACAGTAAGAACATGAAAAGAGTGTACAAGAATTCAAGAACCTGGAAGTGTGTTTTGTTAATGTGTGTGAATGTGCATTTGTGTTTGTGTGTGTGTGTGTGTGTGTGTGTGTGTGTGTGTCTGTGTGTGTGCATGTGTGTGAATGTCAACAGCACAGTTGGTTTCCTAGGGAGACCAAAGGGCTATGACTCATGCAGTGCATACAGCATTTTCTGGAAATTTAACAATATCGGAAGAATTATTATTTTCCCACAAAGCCCAGATAATTAAATATAATCACGTTAGAACCTTACAGAGTACTCTAGGAGTTTACTGTAAAAACCCACTCAATCCCACCCCCACAGGTCTATTATAGACCAAACAGTTTATCCCTGGATTATATTTCCATTCTTCAGCTCTTTCTTTATGGCAAGCGCCTTCCCCTTGCTTGACAGTGTGTGTTTTTTGTGTAATTATGTGTGTGTTCGTGGGTCTCAGACTAGTCCAGTCTGTGTGTGCAGGTGTAAGGGGTACGGTTGGTACAGCAGAGTCGATCCCCCTTGGGGTATGTAGTAGCTGCAGTAGCTGGGTTCTGCTAAATAGGGGGCACTGTGCTCAGTAAGATATGGGGCAGGCTGGTAGAAGCACGTCACATGATCTGTGTTGGGGATAATGTTCTGCTCTCCTAGAACTTTGAGTGCCAGCACTGTGATCATGTTCAGGGTCTGACGCCTCTCATGTCCCATCAGACAAACTGTGCTGTCATCTACCACACGACGCAGCGTCATCAGGTACTGGTACTTGCTTCGCTCCTCGCCAATAAAGTGGTTCTTCAAGTAGGATAGGATCTTCCTCTGCTGCTCCTGCACGTCAGGAAAATCGATGAAAAAGCGCGAGCACATGTAGCGTTCGAGCGTCTTTATCTGAGTCTCACTGGCTGGTCTGTAGTCCCTGACCAACAAGTTGCTGTATTTCAACAAGCCACCACCTCGAATTTCTTCAGGGTTCCTGGTAGCGATTAGGCGGTAGCGCAGGTGGTCCATGGCAGCCTCAAAGTCACCATACATGCTCTCTGCCAAGACCTCAACTGCAGGAACCAAGTCAGATGCCTGAGGACCGCTGCTCAACTCAGGCATTTCTCTGGTAACATCAGTGACCTCTTTGTTCTCAGGTACAAAGCTGGATGCCTCATTGGCTTCAGGAGGGGTAGACTCCTGTGGGCCTCCAGACTGACATGGAGGAAGCCCATGCGAGGTGGAGCTAGGGATTGTGATTGGAAATGAAACAGGTTCTGCAACCTGAGGCAAAGATGAGATGTAATCTTTTTCCTTTTTATCCTCCAACTGTAGGAGAGGAATTCCTGGCTGAGGGGAGGACTCTTTAATCTGTTCCTCGCTGTCTGTGTTCAGTATCAAAGGCTCCATTTCTGAAGATACCTGAGGTACAAGGTCCTCTGACTCCACCGGTGGAGTGAGGCATAGGAGGGGAGGGCTGAGGCAAGGAGAGGGGGGGCTTAGACAGTGTGGAGGAGGGCTGAGACTAAGCAAAGGAGGGGTCAGGTAAGGGGATGAGCTCAGACAGGATGAGGTAGGGCTGAAACTCTGGGGTGGAGAGCTGGTAGCAGGGCTGACGGTGCTCACCATCTGAGATGACAGGCAGTGAGACGGAGGGGTCAGACAAGGGGGGGGACTGAGGCTCGGTGGTGAGGGAGTGATGCAGGGAGGGGAAAGACTGAGAATTGGCGGGGTAAGACAGGAAACAGGTGGGGTGCCACAGTGGGGGGAGGAGGGTGAACTAAGTGCGGTCTCTTGCGGGCTGCTGTTTGGCTGATTCAAGTTCATGTTTTTGCTTTGTAGTTCTCTATGTTCATCTTCATCGCTGAGATCAATTTCTGAGGTATGTACAGGTTCTTGGGTGTCTGAGTGTGACATAACAGTGTGCGAAACTAGCATGTCCACTGAGTCAAGAGGCTCTGATTGTTTGGGTGCCGGGACAGTTTCTGTGGCAGATGGGTGGCTTTGCTCACTATAAGCCACATCTGCAGACTCTGTCTCTTCTGGGCTCTGAGTACTTGTCTCATACGAACTCTCTGTGATTAGCTGACATGGTGATGGCTCCTGAGGTAAAGCAGACACAGGATCCACAGTAGATGTGGAGATTACGTCAGGGGTTGAGTCAGGAGCTAGGGTCAGTTCAAGGTTTGAAGCTTGGTTACCTGTAGGGTTGGGTTCAGGCCCAGGGTCTGTTTCAGCAGAGACACTGTTAGTTTGGGTGGTTGTAGGGTCTGATCTGGGAGCAATTGGCTTTGGATTAAAGGCTATCTCAGGATCAGGACTAAGACAGGGGTTTGGATCTAGACAGGGTGTAATGACTGGTTCACTTTCAGAGACTGGATTGGGGTAATGATTGGGGTTAACCTTCCTACACATCCTCCGAGGGGGTTTGGGAGAGGAGTGTTTGAGCACCACCATGTGAGATAGTCTATCTGAGGCCTTACAAGAGGAAGAAGAGGAGGTTTTTTTGTCAGAAACAAGGCTGGGTGGTGTGGGTAAAATATCCTGAGTATCCGGAGGGCTGACGGCATCAAGTGTGTTAGGTGTTTTATCTGAGTTATCTGTGTGTAGTGTGCTGTGAATCTCTGGTGTATCCTGTGTGCCAGTAGGCTGTGTGTTGTGAAGTGTAAGAGATATGGAAGAGGTGGAGCAGGAACAATCAATACCCTGTGTGTCCTCTGTGGTTTTTGCTTCTGATGCTAAAATCTCCTCTGTCACTTCCCTTATTTCCATGTCATTTTCCCCCTCTGCTTGCTCCACTTTCTCTGATTCTTCTTTTTTCTCATTTGCTAACTGTGTCCCTGTCTTTGCATGTGAAGATGTGCTGGAATCTTGAGCAGACACATGTTGTGTTTTATCTGTCTCATTGCCTCTCTGATCCTCACTGAAACGCTCAGAGATGTCTGCACTGTGCTGTTCTTCTGCCAGGTTGAGAGACTTTGCCTGGGTTTTGTTTAGAGTTGCTGGCGGCTCGGACTGTCCCATCTGCTCTGTGAGTTCTGTCTGTTCATCAGGGGGTTTTGTGTCGTCACATTCTTCTTCCTGGCCAGAGAGTTCTTTGTGATTTGAATGGGCCGGTTGTTGGCTGTCACAGGGCTGGGTTTGCTCTGGCTGTTCTACCTTTACAGGGCATTTGATTTTGCCCAAGTCTTCTGGCTCGTCTCTGAGTTCAATCTGAGCTGGTGGTTCGGCTTCCTCAGAGGTTTGCTTCTTTTGTGACAAAAGGTTTAGAGGTGTCTTGTCAGAGAAGTCTTTGTTATTTGAGTTTTCGCTGTGTTCTGACACTTCTTTTAACTCTGCGGGTGTTTTCTCTTTGATATCTTTTTCAAATTTGGAGTTTTTTGCCTGATTTGAATGTTTAGTTTGTTGTGAGAGCTCTGTCTTAGACTCCTTTTTATGCACCTTATCTTTCTGTTGTGCCTGACTGATCTGAGACCCCTCGTTGCTGGATAAATCTCTACCAGCGGACTTCTCTATTTCTGGAGCAGTGGCCTGTTTGAGCAGAGACGGTGAGTCTTTATTCTGATTTTCTGCAGGCTGTTCCTTGAGATCAACAGTGTTAATTTTGTGCTGTGATTCCTGCTGCATGTAGGATGTGAGGAGACGATCCAGAATGATCTGGAAGGAGTCGACGCTGAACTCAAACTGCCGCCTCAACACACTCACAAATTTGAGCTCCAGGTTTTTGCCGCTGTTGTTTGAGAGTGAAATGAGGCTCCAGCGGTCATGCTCATTGAAGACTTTGACCATTTTCTGGACATAGGCCTCCTTCATTGTAGCACTGCTGATCCGCTCCCTGTTGACCCCAGCAGGTAGGCAGTCAAGCAAGCAGCCCAATACTGACTCCTTGATCACCTGAAAGGAGAAGAGGTCAACAACATGACAGCTATAACCAATGACTGAAATCTAAGTGCAATTTTTGCTTGTGTCATTGAAATGAATATTCTTGTGGTTCAGTTTTCTGTAAAATGCAACCTAATATGAAAACCAGTACTAGATTTAGCCTTATGGTAAAATGTTCTGTAAATACATTGTTGGGTGGGATGACAATAACATTATTATTATATGTAGCAACTTAATACTGTAACATCCTTGAGATAGTAGATATGCACTCAAGCATAAAAGAAACTCCTGTGCTCAAGTCTCATTTCATTGATTCGCTTCCCTTTCCTAAATAAGCACTTTAGCAATCATACCTGAAACTCCTCCTGACTGGGCAACTCCACTCCAAAGATGATGTCGAGGTCCTTGTAGCTTGTTCCGTTGTCACGGACCAGGACGTGGCTTGCTGTGGAGCCATTCAGGCGAACATCTCTAACAGTGATTCCCTGCTTCTGCAGCCTGGCCCGCACAGCTATGATGATGTCTCGAGGACGCAGCTCCAACGTGGGAAAGTTCCCACGGCCGTGGATTGGAACCACCTCTGACAAAACCTGATGTAGGACCTCCACCTGCTCAGCGCTCAGGCTGTGGAACCGCTGACTGGATTTGGTTTCAGACATGCTGCTGCCCTGAAGGGAGGGATGAAGAACAACAATGAGAGATTATTACAACTGTGTGTTTAACTCTCTCACTCTCTCTCCCATACATACACACACTTAATACCCACTTGCACTCATATGCACACTCCCTGCCAGTTTGCTGTCTGCAAGTCACAGCTTGGCTGACAGCTTTTCCACAATGTTAATGTAACTGCTGTGTTGACAAGCTGACACATGGAGTGATCTACATAGATGCACTTTGCATAAATATTCCTCAACCAACGACCAACAAACAAGAGTACATGCCTGACTGGAATCAGTTCTATGTGCTTTAGTGTGTAACACATTATAACACATACACCCAAGACAAATAAATTATTCTCATTATTTATTAGTACTTTGAAGAGCATTATATAGAATAATAATAAAAATGTACTTAAACTGTGGTAATAATAATAATAATAATAATAATAATAATAATAATAATATGCAAAGGCTGACTAAAACCTTGTTTATTGATTGTTTCTTCCAGAGGAGCAAGGGTTAAACTGAATGAGTCATCACCAGCAGACTGCATTAATCACACCAACGTCACTAATTAAAGACACATCTGTTTTTGTGTCTGTGTGTGCAGCACATGATGTGTATACATTACAAACAATGACTCCCGCACATATTCATGTGAGCGCACACAGGCTCTCACACAGCATATTTGTCAATTGTAACACAAATTGGAACAAAGTGTGATCTAATATCAGCCTATTATTTTTGTTTGCCTTTCACGTGTAATCCTCCTGGCATTTACGCATGCAACCTCTGCATCCAGACTTCATCAATCAATCTCTACAAACTAGGCACATTTTTCCCATAAACCAAACAACATTTGCCTAACCAAGTCAGTCAGAAGAGTCTCTGTAATGTGACTGAGTGTGTGATTGTGGGTGCATATAAAAGTGTTTCAGGCAGTGAGTGTTTGTGTTTGAGTGTGGAACTGTGGTTCATAGCAGCCCATTATGATCTATTGTTTGCTTTAATCAATAGATGTCACTCAGTGCTACAGCTGAATGCTGCTGATTGCTATGATTTGTCAATACTAGCAGGGTAAACATTAGGATACTAATGAGCAGTAATGGGATGTTTTCTGGTAGCAGTTTGTCAGACATCAGAGGGCTTCAGTCCATAAAAACCACAAACAATCTATTATAGGGAATGTTTGTAAATCTTCTATTCATGTTGCACACATTTCAACAAATAGAACAGTGCTTCACTGCATAGAATTTTTAAAGCTGCAAAAAGCACCTCTCTGCACATTCAAAAGGATCTGAGTATGCTTACCGGAAGAAAAAGAAGTTGAGTCTGAGAATACAAAGCATCTAAAACCTAAAGCGGACAAGACTTCCATCTGAGCTCCAGTTTAAAAAAAAGGGGGACTTCAAGTAGCAATGAAAGCAAGCATACAGCCAGAGGCAATAAATGCTGTTCCAAATGTTGAGATTGATCCTATAGTATACAACTAAAAAATGTGATGAGGAGGCAGAGAGGCACTGCGGGACTGTGTTCCAGCTAGCCCCTGTATCTCCCCCTCCCCTTTCGCACTCTTGTGCAAACTTGCAGCCCGAGTGACTCATCCAGGCGTATCAGCTCAGCTCACACATAATCTATGGCCACTAAAACCCCAACAAATCAGTGATACTTATATTTATTCACTGGACTAAATCTAAAAACAAGTACAAAAAACAGTAACTAAAAACTAAGAAATCTCCATTATAAAATATGTAAACTGGTATTCTGACAAAAAGCCCTAGATAAAGCCAGAGCAGCTCTATGTTTTCTGAACTTTTTTAAATTTATACAGTGATCTTGTATGTATTTAAATATGCATTTTTTTCTCTTCCATTTGCTAAAACTTTGCTAAAAAACTTGATCTCATTAACTCGTATTCATTATTTAATATCTGTTGTCATAGCCAGCAAAATTTAATTAAAACGTCTGCTGATAAGAAATGTTGTCTATAAGTCTAAGTATATAAAGTATAGGATATTTAACTGCAAAGATTATATTTAATTTTTTCTTAAAAAAAGAGGAAACAAAAGAAAAGAAAAAAGTATCAAAGAAGACAGAAAAGAAAAGAAAAGAAAAGAAAAGAAAAGAAAAAATGGTTTCCCCATGAAATAATTTAACCATTATTTTGAGGAATAGTTTACTCTCTGTGCTGTTTCTCAGTCCATCACTATCAAAATTTATTTGAACTGATCCAGATCTCTGCTGAATTTCACTATGCTCTGCTGGTTTCTCTCTAATCATCTCACCATGCACTTATTTAATCCTGAGACACCAGGTGAGGGCAATTAGCTGCAATTAAGTGCCTGGCAGGATAAAGGGCAGATGTACTTAAGAGAGCCGAGATTAAAAACCCAGTACCGTTGAGTAGCCCATGAACCATGCTGCCACATAAAAAAAGTGAATTATCCAACTTTATAGAGCTGATTCTTACCTGTTGCTGTGGCTTTTGGGGGAGCAACCGGCTCCTGGCTTGACGCTAGAATTAAACCTTGAGTGTCTAATCCACCGAGCTTCAGTTTCGGAGAATCTGCGTCTCTTGTACGTCGGTTTGTGTCTCTTCTGAAGTCCTTACCCTCTCCGGTGAGGCTCGGTGCTGATGCTGATGCTTTGTCCCTTATAAGGCATGTGAGGCTGGAATCTGTGCGCGAGTTCATTCGGGCGCTGTCCAGGAGCTCGCGTGGTGCTGAAATGAAGACTGAAATGAGTCCTCGCGCTCTTGTTTTCTCCTCCGGCCGCCCGGAGCGTAACGCAGTTTCCATGGCGACCTGCCGTCATTCAGTTATGATTGGGGAGCGTGTGTGTGCTTTGTGAGTGCGTGTGCACAGCGGGCTACGGTCACAACAATGCTGGTGGAGTTGTGGTTGCGGCGCGGGGGGTGTTAACAGGTGTAAAATAATTCTTCACAATAAAAGTTTAGGGGCTTAATTTTAAAGAAAATTGGGAGTAGGATCCCTCTGCTATAGCCTTGCGTTGTACTGTCTGAATGATCGACTGTAAAGACTTAAAGGGTTATTATAACCAAGGCTAATAAACCGTCTGGATGAAGGAGCACTTTATTACCAGTTAAAAAAGACTAAAACACATAGTCGCCTCAAATTTTACTCAACAGCTGTGCTGAGGTTGAGGACAGTACTTTGAATTTGCAGGGAGCTCCAACCTCTGGCGCACGAGCCACCAGAGGACCCTGTTTCACAAACACCTACCGAATTTGTAGGTTAGTTTTAATGAACAGTTCTTACACACTTCTCATTCAATTCTTCATTCTCCCTGACAAATAATAATAGGCCCATCTAGTGCTGTGTCCATACACAATATCAGCAGATAGCCCACAGGATGAGTCATCCATGCTGCTCCCTCCCCCTGACCCAGCCGTTAATCCCCCCAGTCTCAGCTCCCATCGGCTGGCCGCTGCACACAAACACACACACACACACACACACACACACATATATAATTTTTCTCTCTGGACAACCGATGATTTCTCCTTATGCTATACTTTCATGTCGTCTGTTCCATCTCCTTTACACCAACAAGTCCAAAATCCCTCGATGTTCTCCTCAGGTCACAGACCTGCGTAAGACTGCCATTTTCTACAAGAAAAATGATTACGAATGTTACATTGGCCCACATGCTTCACAAATAAAGTGAACGAAACACGGCTGAAAGCATCAAGGCAAATAGCGAGTGTCTCAGTAGAAAAGGTCAATTTACTCCTTCTCCAAAAAAGCACAAATGACGTCACTAGACATGTACCACAACCTACCGATACCGGGTACAAACTATTTTTAGCCTGGATGGAACTTGTCTGCTTTGGACACGCGTGCCCCTCCACTTCTCTAACAGTCGTGACGTAGGAAGCGCGAGCACGCCATGCAAAATCGTGACTTCGTGTGACGACGATGAAAGGTAGACAAAAGTATTCAAAGATAAAGATTAGTCAAGATAGTTACTTTATTATGGTATATCCACGTGAGTATGGGTGCAGCCATTGTTTAAGCGATTCTATAAATGCGCATTCACCCCATAGGAACGACAAGTCTTTGTACTTACAACCACCTATGTCTAATATAATGCTCATTATTTATATACAGTGCAGAGTGTTTTAACACAACAAAACATCATAGATCAAACAGCAAAGCTTCAGAGGAAAGTGAGTGTCCTTATTATCTATTATCTCCTTACGCTTGTTCTACATTTAGGTACTGCGCATGCGTTACAAGAAAATTCTTAATTTTAAAACGTTTCATGAACGGATCAAAGATTTTTTTTCTTACCTGAATAAATCTAAATATCTAATCCGAAGGAAAATTTAATTCCAGTATTATTGCGGCAAGGTAGTTTTCTGCTCTATGCAAGACAAAAACGAAACTTCTATTCAGCGCAACTGATTTTAAGCAAATGCGGAAGTAAGCACAAGTGAATCCTCTTGCCCAGCTACAGTGACAACTGTCCGTTAGCTAAAAAAAAAATCAAAACAAGCTGAGAGTGGCTGGATGCTAATGTTACTTTTTTAGCTGCATATAATTAGACTGAGTATTTGTGTCAGAAAGAGACCTTCATCATGTCGAATATGGAGAGTATCCTTTTCTGTGCAATCATAATACATGCATAAAGGTAGATACAGTTTCCTGGCAGAAGCAGAGCTGATCAGATGTAACCAGGTTCTGTTAGCCAGTGTGAATTTGATATTGCTTGTAACTTCTGCCCAGTCATTCACTGCTGAAGGAAGAGCATGAGCGGCTAACTAAAACTAGTAAGATAAAAGGCTAGCTAGTTTTAGTTAAGCTACAACTTGTTCAAGAAATACAAACAAACACACAAATTACCTCGCTTAGAATGAATAAGGTAGAGTTGGCTAGTTGTCTTAGGATGCTTCTGTTTGTATTCAGTTTTTTATATAGTTTTAAGCCGTTAGCACGAAAATAAATCATTCCATGACTAGTTTTACAGAACACTTGTTCAACCTCAAGTTTGCTGCCAAGGACCTACAACGCAACTCCAAGAAATGTGACAAGGAGGAGAGGGCAGAAAAGGCTAAAGTGAAGCAGGTTAGCTTGCTAAATTGTGAATTTACCAGAAAACAGGGTCCAGGTACAGGCTTGGTTATAGTGCAGATGTAGCCTTTATGATGTATGTGTATGTATGTCTCTTTCCTTTGTTTCTCAGGCTATTCAGAAAGGTAATATGGAGGCAGCCAGGATCCATGCAGAGAATGCCATTCGTCAAAAGCATCAATCCATCAACTTCTTAAGGATGAGTGCACGAGTGGATGCTGTGGCTTCTCGGGTCCAGACAGCTGTTACTATGAACCAGGTCAGGATTGCAGGTCAACGGTTTGTAGCGAGCTTGCTTTGTTTCTTGATGCTAAGTTAAGTCAGCAAACAACAAGCAGTAGAAAACATACCTGACATACTGTATTTATTGCAGTGGCATCCCTTCTTTAAGATAGCCTCTTATTAAAAGTACTGACAGTTCATTTAAACTAGTGAAAATTTGCAAAGATCATAATAATGATTCCATCATGTCATATCACCAGCCCGGTCAACAATGTAACTATTGCTGATGTAGTCATTATTTTATTTTCTTGTAACACTATCACAGAATTCAGTTCCCTAGAAAGAAAATGTTTGTGGCAAGATAATTGGCAGTTTTGCCGTGATACCATGTGAAGCATTATATGGCTGAAACCCTAGTCCCCAGCTGGTTTAAATGTTGTGATGTTGTAGTCAAACAGTCAGTACTGAACTGCAAAATCATAAAGGTACCACACTGTATCTTCTTAGAAACAGCAGACCCAGCACCTATCCACTTTACTAACCCAATTACCTCCGGTTTTCTTAGTAGCATGACCACTGTGTCCACAATCAAAAGATGTAGAAATCTTGTGGCTAGATACGCATATGTATAGAAACTTGATATTACACTGTGCATATTTTATTTGTAAGTGCATATTTTGAACACATTGAGAGAATCTTATTTCAGAAGGTGAATAGCTGAGATTCTACCTGTTTTAGGGTGAAAAGTCCAAAGTACACTTTCCTTAAGATTCACTCAGTCAAAAGTCTAACACAAAAGGAGCCAGAGGGAGTGAGATTGAGCAAAAGAGGATAGCAGACATGCAAACAAAAAGCCACCAATTATGTAATGTCATTAGTTGTGCTTCAGACTTTAGGCTTTTAGCTCCTCACTCTTATGAGAGTGACATCCACTTTAAATTGCTTTAATTTAGGTTCACTGCAGGACAGGCATTGTATCTAATAGAAAAGAACTTAATGGTGCTTATAGAAATGAAGGCACAGTGTGAAAAGATATTCCTGAAAACACCTCTAAGAGCTTGTCCATGTTATTGTAATACTGCTCCCTGTCTCATAAAACATTACCACAATAGCATCAATAATAAACCCCTTTATACTAATTATATCAACTATTAGTAGGTTGGTCATGACAAGATTAAAAAACATTAGGGATGCTTTTAGGATGAGAGGTAGTCATGGCAGTGTAGTCTAGTTAAAATAGTAAAAGTGACACCTAGTGGGAGTATATGGGTACAGCAGTTTAAGCTTTAAGAGCCATCTCAATGTCTGACTTTGGATGCCTTGATCCTTCTTTGAATCCCAACAAATTAGACCAGTAAACAGTGAGAGGACTATGCAGACCTTAACACTTTATTCTATGTTTGTTTTTCCCCCAGGTTTCCAAATCCATGTCTGGGGTGGTCAAGTCTATGGATGCCACGCTGAAAAGCATGAACTTGGAAAAAGTAATGTATTAAAGCATTAAAATGAAAAAACAAAGTGAAAGAAGATGTTTAATGAGATTTATGGGGTGTTGTTTTTTTGTGTCTTTCTTTCTCTACAGATCTCTGCATTAATGGACAAGTTTGAGAACCAATTTGAAACTCTTGACGTACAGACAGCTCAGATGGAAGACACAATGAGCAGCACCACCACTCTGACAACACCTCAGGTAATTAACACTTTGCTTTAATAAAACTTTGCTTCTGTTGCTACTTATGATTACAGACTTGATCTAGATAATAATTCAAGAATCAAATCCTATGATGAGTATATTTTGAAATAATTGTTTGCCTGGTTGGTCCCTAGAATGAAGTGGATATGCTGTTGCATGAGATGGCTGATGAAGCAGGGTGAGTGTGGCCCATATCTCCAAACAACTAGAAAATATAAATAACAATTACAACAGCAAAAGTGAAAAAGAATAACTATAAATGCAGGGAATTAGATAGTCATTCATGTTAAAATAGACAGATTACCTTTGAAAAAATAGGACACACAGATAATAATATATCATATATATCAAGTCTTTGAGCAAAGCTCTTGCACTGTTTTTTCTTTCTTTAAAGGTTGGAGCTTAACCTGGAGCTCCCCTCAGGCCAGACTACCTCAATTGCTTCATCTGCGGCATCAGTAGAGCAGGTAACTCATCCACTAATCCACCTTTAGGTGTTTTAAATCCTGGAACAGAAACTTTGTTGGCTCTGCCAGTCTCATTGTTATATGTGAACAAGTGCCACCCAAATGGAAATTGAAAGTGATGCTCCACAGAAACAATCTCATCCTTGACGATTTAGAGGTGACTCCTCAGCATTTGTTCTTTGGAACAGTGGCTGTGGTCAGCTGAATTGTGCACTGTATTTAGTTTCTAAAGGTGAGGAATGTTTACAGTAAATAAAAATATTAAAATATACACCAAAATGTCTGAAAAATAGGTAACCTGATATTTGTCTCCACCCTTGATAAGTATGCTTAATATGTTTAATCATTTTTTCCACCACAACTGACAAGAAGACACTTCCTCTGGTAGAGTTTTCCCATGTCATGAAGAAAGAAAGTGTGACAAAGAAGCAGCAAATTTGTCCTTTTTTCCACCTGAACATTTATTTTTTTGTAACACTGTGATCATGCATATCAACAGTGTTCCAAAAGGTGAATTACATAGCAGGAAGTGCTTCAGTCATTCCTGAAGATGTTTCGACATTTTGACCATTATGAGAACTCACCAGTGGAAGCTTTTAAAAGCAGCATAAGTCAAGCTGATCACAGCAGCTGTCTGCTAATAATAACAAAAATCTTTATGCCTTCACCTTTCAAGCCGGCAAAAATTGAGTGGTACAGTGACACTTCAACACTTCAAGTGCTGTTTGTCAAGCTGCACAGTTGACAAATTCTCTAATAAAAGACAGATGTTTTGAGTTTTTGAACCAGCTCACTTCAAGAGAAAATATTTGTCTCACAGTCTCGTAATCCCAGTCAGATTTAATCTTTGGCGAGGCCTTAGCCTTACTGTTTTACCTGTCTTGTGTTGTTATCAGGACGAGCTCTCCCAGAGGCTGTCCAGACTGCGAGATCAGGTCTCATAATAATGCAGACAAATGACAAGATCAGGGGGGAGAGAGGAGAGCAGAAGAAGCAAGAGGAGATGGGAAGAGAAAAAGTGGAGATAAACAAAAACAAGGTGCTATGTGCCTGCAAGCTCGGTGTCTCCCTCTGCTCCAGGTTTGTCCTTTTGTGACAACAAAAGGAGAAGAAAAAAAATTATATCAACTTCCTTGTTCTAACTATTCCTTACAGTCCTTCTATATTAATGCTCATTTGCACACTCAAATTTAACATGTATTCCAAATATATATTATCTGAGTAACAGAACACTACTGTGCTGATTTGTTTCTTTATTTTAAGGTGGCACACCTCGATATACTCGGAATGGGATTTTTTTTACAACTGTTGAAAACAAAAACAATGGAGTGTTGTTCAAGTGCTAATACCTCATAACGATATATAGAATATATAAAATGCAAAGTGCAATATATTTATTTATTCATTGTGTATGTATTTATTTGTTTCCTGACTGACTGCTTGTTGTTAAGAGCATGCTTGTACTGTAAATGTTATGCATGTGTGAGGATGTTGGGACCTCTTGAAATGTTGCCTTGTCTGTTTTTGTTTTGGCTGTTTTGAGCTGAAACTCAAACTTATTTTACTTTTTATAATTTACCAAAAAAAAGAGGGCTTTGGTGTAAATGTTTGCCTTGTGTGCTTTTTGACGAAAGCTGAAATATTCTTGAATTTCTGTATGTTTTGGTAACTTCCCATGCAAAGAAAGAGTCATCAAAAGAGTTTTTAACACGATTTACTTGTCAAACGTTTTGGAGAGTTTATTGCTGTGTTTAGGGCAAAATATGCATCCCTGCATACCTCTCTGTCCCTCCTTTTTCCATCCTTCCCCTCCTCTTTTTCTCCTCCAACTGGGAACAGATGAGAGGTCAAAGGTGTCACCTGTAGAGGAAGCGGCCTTCTGTCGCTCGCATGCCAGTGCCTCATTACACACATACACACACACACACAAAATTCACCATATCCCAGGGGGGAACATGAGACTCAGCTGGGAGCCATTACAGGTGCTGTCCATGCGCACACACATATCTATACATGAACACACCCGCAGCCCTTTAGCTGATGGGAGTCTTCCAGAGTGACACTCAGCCACCTCTGACCCTTTTTGCGTCCTTCCCAATCATCATCAGCACACACTTAACTGATTTACAATCATCATCAGTGCCCCAGACTGACACAAGTCTCTATTTTTCCTATTACACACATACTTCTTCAAGTTCTAAGACCTTAGAATCATCCAAAACACACTGACCCCAGTGAGCCAGCAGCTGTCAGTCATTTCTGCCAGGAATTAGATCACTTGAAATTAAAATTCCATTTCCCTCTATTTGGTAAGTTTTGTTTTAAATCTATTTTTAACCTTCAGTGGCCATCTCTTTAAGTATGATTAAAGCAGGGAGAGTCTGCCATGGCCTATTTTTCTCTCCGCTTTGTGTATCTCCACATATGTGCCGGGATGCTTCTTCCAGATGTGCTAGAGACAGCTTTTGAATGAGCACTGCTCTGTGTTTGTATATGTGTGTGTCAGGTGTTGATACCTGGTGGCTCTCTTCCCTACTCACTCCTGGAGGAGTGATACTTGCTGAAAGGCAGTGATCCGGTCTGCCGGTGGTCCTGTCCCCATGACTGACCTCTGTTCTCCTGCATGGGAGTAGAGCTGTTTGGAGTCACACTTACACTCACACACACACACACTGTTTCAATAAAAATCTCTAATTTTAACAAGGGGGTTAGTTAGACTTTAAAATGATTCACACGCAGGATATTAAAGAGTCCAAGATTCAGCAGCAAAAGACACATGTTGCTACAGCCCAGTGTTTCATCTTGAGGATAAATTTGTGTTAAAAAGTTTCTGGTTTCAGTGTCAAACATTAGATGATTTGTTGCTTTTATTTATCATATGTCACTGTTAAAAGTGTGTCTTCTGCTTTTTGGACTATTGGTCAAACAAATTAAAACACTAAGACCAGTTGTGATGGACAATTTTGCACTTTTTTTTGACTTATTATATATCAAATGATTCATTATAAAGTTCTTTCCAGGAAACTTCCAAAGAATTTATTAGGAAAAATTTAGAAACTCAGTGATGACCAAAAAAAAATTATGTAAACTTAAAGTTCACAAAAATCTTCTCACTGCATTTCTAGTGTATAATTTAAGGCCAAACTGATACAGGGTCTAAATATTTTAAAAAGAGAGAAAATCCTGTACAAAGATTTCAATTCATATAGGAGTAAATACTATATTTTTGTTTATGTTTAAAGTTGTTAGTGGACAAAGAAGAGACTCAACATCTATTTAAGGTGGAGTTAGA
>JAPZDZ010000026.1:5955348-5977175 GCA_029783805.1 Acanthurus tennentii | reverse complement strand
GCTGAGTAGATGTGACAGGGCCCCCTGATGGTTTGTTTTAAGTTGGACCCTGATGCTGAGCAGTTAGTGTGTGTTGTGCGTGCATGTTTGTGTTTAAGTGTGTATGTGTGTTAGGAGTTATTCTGGGCATGAGCTGCTGCAGCGGATGCCCACTCACTGCCAAACGTCAAACTTCCACCACCGGTCCGCCGAGACATATGCAGAGTGTTTGAATATAGAACCCTGCAGACACTTAGTGCGTTGTGGCACTAATGGGATGTGAGTTCTGGGACATGAATGAAGGCTCACCTGGAAAACACACTCTACACTGAGACAATGATGTGCTAATTGTTTCCAATGCTGGTTACATAAATTTGAAAGCCTATTCTTCAGCCAGGGTTTCAAGTAGCATCTGGACTGTTTGTTATTTACACATTTTGCTGCTGGCTGCTTCTATCTTTTCTAATTTAAACAGAGTGCCACAACATCTTGAGCAGCTGTGAAAGAGAGATGAAGAAGAAGACGAGAGCAGAAACAGAACCAAGTCAGCCATTCAAAGCTTTTTACAACATGACCAATTACAGAGTGACAAATTCCTTTGACCCTGACATGTCATCAGCTCCATGGTATGTGTGTGTGGATGTGTGTGTGTTAGTGTAGTGTCACATCTGCTACTCATAACCTCCCTCTTGTCCCTCTCCTGGGGGGTACAGCTGTCTGAGGTCCACAGCGTCTCTCACACTGCCGGGTCCCTGCAGGGATTCACCCTGTGCACAAACAGTCTCCTCATGGCTCCTGCAGCAGTGGAAGAGTTAGTGTGACTGATCATATCCTTCTCTGCCTATACAAGTTAACTGATAGTTTGCCAACACGCTTACATCCTGATTTGATACTGAAAAGAATCCAAATTCTCTCCTCCAATCAGCTTTTACTGAGAAAAAAGTCTGTTTAATCTGATTTTGCGGCTGATGACAAAGAGGAAAATCAATCCATGTGAACCGCAAGAGTTACGGCTGCATCCTGCCAGGTTCCTATGTTATGATCAGTTTCACCAGAATATGGTTCTTTTACCCCCTCCATATTCAATCAATCAATCAATCAATCAATCAATCAATCAACCGATCAATCAATCAATCAATCAATCAATCAATCAATCAATCAATCAATCAATCAATCAATCCAGTTATTTGTACTGGATATGTCATGCTGGTTGATGTTTTAAAATGGCAGACAAATGAGACAGTTACAATAAGAACAGTAACACAATATGTATACAGAGATATTTCAAAAGAAATACAAACATTCTAACAACCAAAATAAAATATTTTTTTAGAAATCAAAAGCAATAAGAAGTTAAAGATGAAAGGCTCTATTGTTATCCAAAATCGGTTCACATCAACTCAGACTGCTGCGCTGGCTGATATGTTCATCACATGGGCATCATAGTTCTTTCTGATTTACTCCCACATACACCATCCTGCCGCCAGAAATACCAGAGCGCCAAACCAGCAGCTGTAAATCATCCCTAACAAAAGCTCTTTTTTGAGTTAAGTTGATTAAAATCTACAGTGCCCAGCTGCTTTAGGATATTATATGGCCTTTATAAAAAGGATTTCATAAATATTTTTGACCTCATTTTAAAGCTTTAGCTCTTTGGTAAGGACCAGTGGGCGTGGAGCTGAGAATCAGAGTCAGGGCAGGAAAGTAATAAGAGACAGACTGAGACTCTTTAGAATTAATTGAAGCCAATTTATGACTTGGCAGGCATTACAATAGTCAAGGTTGAAGAGATGAACATGTAATTAGTTTTTCTGTGTCGCTATCCAGCACCTTCTCCTTCCCTCTGTGCAGCACCTCTGCTGTCTGGGCTGGCAGCACGTGAAGAGCCTGGGCACCAGGCCTGGTACTACCGCCTCCCCCTGCCCACAGTGTGGGAAGATTTAATGGCTCATGTGCCACGGCATCCAGCCTTTACTGGCTCCCTCAGCCTCAGCCAGGCCTGGGTGGGTAACGAGGGATGAGGGCAAGAGGAAAAGAGGAGAAGAGAGCAGCGTCTCTGCCAAGAGGCAACCTCCTCCTCTCACCACAAGTGTGTTGTGAATTATCTTCTCCATTTCCCCCGTTTTCTCTCTTTTTCTCTCTCTAAGCCTAAAGTTATCCCTTGTTACTCCCCCTCTTCCTATCAAACACATATAGATCTTCATCTGTCTTCAGTGCTTTCATGAAGCCTGCTGTGAATGCAGCTCCGTGGTACATTCATCTCACTTGTTTGGTTAGCTAATTCTTTTTGATGAAAATTGCCCTTTCTTCTTTCCTTCTCCTCCATTCCCTCTCTCCATGACTGCCAGTAACTGTGTGGTTAATGGCTGTGGTAAAAAGAAACAAAAACAGCCATAATTGATAATGAGAGTCAGACCATGGGAGGATCCCAGTTGAGCGCCTTTTCTCTCCCCTCCATCTCATCAGCTCCTCGGACTGACGGCTCAGACCGGCAGCTCTGTGAAGCAGGACTTTTCCAAGAAGGATGTCAAGAGATGGAAAACTAATCCGCAGGGTGTTCGAGTTTAATTTCCTAACACCATAATGTGTAACTAGCCCATTATGTTGTACTGTTTGGACATAAAAAATGCATAAATGTTAACAATGCTAGCAATGAAACATAAACACACTTTCTGCTGAAAAGCGTTTAGGGCTCCTCTTGGTGTTGTTAACATGCATGGTGAGGGGCAAGTGGTAATTATTTATGGGAAAACCATCACTTTGTCATCAAGGGACCCCACAGTCACACACATCTTTTGTCATATTGAGAGCAATCGTTCCAAACACATATTTTTTTATCAAAGCCTCACCACAGTGGAGGGGAATTATTTTTAGATTGCCCTGATAAATGAGGGGTTTCATATATCTGGATGTGGTCATGGGGAGAAGAAGAGTGAAAATGTAGGAGAAAAGAGAGAAAAAAAAGTGGCTTACAAAAAAAAATCTGGCAGAGCAACAAAAGCTTTTAAAACAACATGTGAAAAATCTGCAGTTCTTTAACAGTTAGCATGTCATTTTTATTTGCCTCTTCAAATGGTGGCAGCGGTTGTCTTTCAGGCAGTGCCAGCTGGGATTGGCTGTTGGCTGGAAGGCGCAGGCCTGGCCTCGGGTAGCATTCTTATTATCATCACCACACACTGTAATTCACATGTCAATCAAAGCTCAGAGCGGTGCAGGGCTGAGGGGAGACGGGCTGGTTAGAAGGGGCCGCCGACTGGGGTGATGGGCTGGGTGGGGCGGGGGCTAGGCACTGAATACTTCCAGCAGGCCCTAATCGGACCTTTCATCCCTCATCTCTGCAAAATAAGCCTTGATGGGGGTATGATTGGTTATACGGGGCTGGCCTGGATTGAAGCAGGAGGCTGTGCTGGACTGGCTGCTTGAGTGACCTCTGAGGAAAGTTAAAATGTCAGAGTTTGGCCAGTGTGTCCTGGCTCGAGTTCGACTCCAGCTGAGGTGGACAGGATGAACTAGGCGAAGAATGAGGATAGTGGAAACTGTGTTAATCTTGCAAGAATTCGGCGTTTTTTTAGCCAACGGTCACAAAGATTGATGCTATGTTTATCTGATTGCATAGACAATTGCGTGCATCACAAGGCTTTGGGTGTTGTGTGGGTTGGAGAGGTGAAGGAGTGGAAGAGATACCAGCAGACAGCTGCTGATGATGATTGCGTTTACAAGAGAGTCTGGGGCAGAGCGGGGGGAAAATCTGGGGATTAAAAACAGGATTTATTTTCATTTCAACCGTCAAACTCTTACAAGTAATTAGAAAAACTCACTTTTTTTGAGGGGGAATGATGGCGTCAGAAAAAACAACAACAGCTTTGTTCAAAAACCCTAATAGAAGCTTTGGAAGATCAAAAAGTGATGTTCAGTAAAACCATAGTCCAAGTTAAGACCAAGTTTTATTAGGGCACAATGTTTGACCCAACAAAAACAGGCCTGTGTAAAATGCATAACAGTGGTATAAAATGTAAAACAGAAGAAAAGGCGCTTGTTTTCTGATGCTATGTTACTTTCTGGACCTGAAGTGTGTTCACATTTAGAGAGGTCCTCTGAGATTACCCCAGTCTCAATCATAACCATGATGCATTGATGAAAATAAAAGGAAGAGTTTGTAAAAGTTGATTTGCCAAAGCAAGAAAGATGTCAGTTTTTTGTTGCTTTTTTTTTAAAATTAATTTAGTTATTTATGTGTAATGGTTCTTAATGAGGGCTGGAGAAAAGTTTGACCTTTAAATTGAAAAGTTTAACTTCACCGAGTTACAGGCTTATACCCACAGTCTACATCTTACTTGCTGAATTGCAACATTTTGCCTCCCACGAACTAGTTCTTGTGTAAAAGATTGTTGTTACTTATTATGTACAGATGCCAGTCATCCGACAGAACTAGGCTGAAGCTAATATGACTCGTGTTAGCTAAAAGAAGTTTGTAACCCTAACCCACCCTAACCCGAACCCTTGTATAGAACTACTACTAACTATGGAACACATATTTTTTTAATTGATAAATATACTAATAAAACAAAGTAACCTAATTTCCACAGTAACAAAGGATCAGCACTAAGGTTTACCAAACAGTTGAACTGTTACTCTTAGAAAGGTAGACCATGCTACAGTGGGCCGTATTTTAACCAATAAGATATTCTTTAAGTTTTAATGGTGCTATACAATTTGGTAGGCATCTAAACTAGCTGGGAGGGACCTTACAAACAAATTAGAAGCTGGTGAAAACCAGGCCTCTTGAAATTTCCTTGAATGCCATCAGCAGTGATACACTATGACAAACATCTGTGAACATCAAAGTCCATACACGTGTTAAAGGTTTTGATACTGTTGTTAAAGCTGGAGACACTAATTAATCCTGCTGCTGCACCACTGCAGTTGTAAGAAAAGTCAGAGTCATTCAACATCCCTTCAGTCATATTCAGATTGTCCTCACATGTATTGAAAAGCATTTCTCTTTACCGACTTTATATCCACTCCAAGAGACTTTCTGCTGCTCCGTGGAGACACTATAATTTAAATGCTGCCGAAACGGGAACTCAAAAGACAACATGCTATTTCAATCAAAAACCCAGTTCGAGCCCCATCATCCGGCCTGCCAAAGCATAGTGTTCACACACACACAAACACACACACATACACACTTACACATGCAGAGAGCTGGCCTGCCAACGTGTGGTTTGCATTCACAATGCCTTAATGCCTTGTGGTTAGTGTTCTATCAGAGCCATGAGAAATGATTTATTAGCGGCTCCCGCCTGTATTTATAGATAATGAGCCTCCGTCAGTGTTAATAAAGAGATCCAATCTCAGCCTGGAAACACAGCACCTCTTTAAGGGATTACTGTCACTAGTAAACAATAGCTGGTCCTGCACTAGCCTTGTTGTGTGTGTACTGAGCAGTGAGTAAATGTGTATTCATGCATGTTGTGGTAGGAGGGTTAAAATAGCTACAGGCTGCAGCAGGATAAACAATCCCTCTGTCCTTCTGTCCCTCACAAGGCAGGTTCACATTCGCATTGATCCTCACACAAAATAAGTTGCCTGGTGTATTTAAATATTTAGAGATGAAGTTTTTCAGTCTTCTTTTCTGACTCTCCACTGATCAGTTTTTATAGAAGCTGGTGTTGGCAACAACCTTTTACTGTGGACAGATGTTGGAGGAGAGCGAAGCAGCATGAATAAGTGTTTCCCTTGTTGGCATACTTTTGCACTTTTATCTGTCTATGTGTCAGTCACATACGAGTGATGAGCATGAGAGGGAGACATGGAGACACATGAGCGCTCTGGCAGTGAAATGTGTTCATGTGACATCATTCTGTCTCCCTCTGGTTCCAATCAGCCCATCCTTCCCTGTTAATGACACCTGATAGATTAATGACTGATAAAGAGTGTGTGTGTCCAGATGTGTGTGTGTGTGTGTGTGTGTGTGTGTGTGAGTGTGTGTCTTTGTGTGAGGTTGGTAGGGGCCCAGAGAAAGCCCGCAATCAGACGGCTCTCAAATTAGCGCTCCATAACTACATCCTGACCGGGCTTAAGACTTTTGAAGCACAGGAAAAATCCTTCCAGACAATCAGACACACACACACACACACTCGCACATATACACAAACACACAGGCTATCACTTTCATCCACAGTATATCACATCACATTTGTCTTCTTTCTAGCATGGTGAACTTTGACATGTGAGAAACGAGGGTGGTGTTGGGGATGTCATCAATTTTAGCAGCTTACTCTTATATCCTCCAACCTTTCCCTTCCATGAAGCATGGACGCACACACACACACATACACACACACACAGAGCATTACTAGACAAAAATACAAAAATGCTTTAAAGTATTTCAAGTATTGCGGGTTATGTGAAATACCCCAGCCCCATGCATTTAGCATAGAAACCGGACACAAATAGTTATAATAATTATGATAGATATATTTGTTGATACAGAATAAATAAGATCCAATGATTACAAATTGTACAAAACAAAATTAGAAAAAGGAAGAACATTAAAAATATAAAACATTAAGTGATATATAAACACAGGAACACAAAAGAATAAGATCAGGAAGAAAAAATAAAACTCAAGATGGAGGGAACATAAAACTCACTCAAACATTTTAAAACTAATATGATTTCTGTCTAGACAAAAATTTTACTACTGTTTCAGAAATAATCCTCCACCATAAAAACATACTTATAAAACATATCACTGGACCACTGAAGTCCAACGGGCATCAGCATGTAAGTAAAAACAGAAGTATGAGGCTTGGTTGCTTAGTTGCTAAAATACACAGGAGCGAAAAAGAATTATCTGCGTGGGCTGATGATGAGGAGAAACTATTAGCACAATCAGTGAGGTCGGCTTTTTGAATACATATTGAATTAAGCACTGCTCTTTGGAGATATAGACAGGCTGTTTGTTTCCCCCTGTGAAAAGAATAAGGTGGTCAGGAAAGATAAAGTGAATCAGGAAAGAACACATGACTGATAAGATCAAAGTGGAGAGCAAACATTGCTGTCTAAAAAGTATCTGTTTTCCTCCCATCTGGACATTCAGACAGGATTCCCTTCATGGGTCTACCTTCGCTGCAGGCAGTAAAGCCTCCTCCGGCAACAGTGCAAACAGCAGCATCTCCTAGTACTCCAAGCTCCTACTTCATGCAAAGTTACACAGCTGCATGGCTCACTGAGCTAACAAGGAGCTAGCAGTTAGCAGCAGTTGGCAGCTATTTTAGCCACAGGTCAGGCTATCTGTGGATGAAGCGACTCCAAAAATCACCAAGATCTGAGGCAGAGCAGCTGGAGGACATTAAGGTAAAAATCACAAAACAAATTATTACATAGAATAGGATCCAGTTGAACAAAAATCAGTGAAATAGAGAGTGAGTTTGAGAAAAGTAACCCTGAACGCAAGTTACATTGTGCAAAAACAGACACTCAAGATGCGCAGTGGGGATATTAGAGGCACCTTTTTCCTTGTTACAAGTCAGTGTACCATCAAAATGTTTTTCAAGCTGTTGTTTTGAAGTAAAAAGGCCCACAGTGTTGCTTTTATCCCTAGACTATTAATTGAATGCTCATGCTGTATAATACTGTATTACCCACATTCACACCTGAGCTGCAAGCTTTCAGTGCAGTCGCAGTCTTTGACCCTTGTACGAACAGTTGGTATTTAATTGTATTTCTCAGTGGCACATCAGCAGTAGTTGCTGAAGAAAAGCTTGGGATAGGAACCAGAGGCCTCACAAAGTCTTACCAAGGCCTCTTCACTAACCTATGCAGGCTACTAAATATTATTAGGGGCTTTTTAGAGGCCAGGTGGGACTGTAGCCTCATGGCTTTCAGCCATAAGAGTTTCAGTCTGTCAGTTCTCTGCTGTACCGCGACATGATGTGAGGATAGTTTCTCTTTGAGTTCAAATAAGAAGCTGGAATAAAAAGCCTTGAAACGACCTCTGTGTCATAATTGAAGAAAAATACAGATGAATGTTTCGTCCTCTGGTGGAAAGGTGCCCTGTGTGTCTGTGAATTTGCGTGTGTGTGTAAGTGTGTGTGTTAGTGTGAGTTTTCTGCTCCTCCTGTGAACCTGACAGAGGTGACGTCACTGTATCTGGAAGTGATTCGACCAGGCTGTGATGCTATTGGCCACGATTCATAGGGGTGTGTGTGTGTGTGTGCATGTGTGTATGTGTGTGTTTGCTGTGTATGCGTGTGCATGTCTGTGTGTGTACATGTACGTAAAGTCAACATCTCTGAAGTGTACACGTACCATTCTGGAGCAGTCTCATGATGATGAGGTAATTTCCCCAGAGTTTAACCCTCAGGAACATAACAGACACGCATCCATTTCCATCCCTCCGTTCCTCCGTGCACCCTCTCATTCTTTCTCTTCCACCTTCACTCTTCTTTTTCTTCTCTTTCTACCAATATCATATGTTCACCTTGAATTGTCCATCATTACATACATGTGTTAGCTACCTGCACACACACACACACACACACACCCAATGGCTACCTTCCTCCTTTCTTCTAGCCCTAGCTCTTTCACCTCTCCTCCACTCCAAAGTTTTCTCCTTTTTTGGTATTTTGACCACCTCTTTTCTTTATCAAACAGATGAAGCAAAGAGGTGGTCAAAATATGATAGATCACAGGCAGATGAAAAGACTACAACATAAGGGCACGTGTTTAGAGAAAAACGTCCATTCCACCTCTTAAATAGTCTTAGCAAATAATGTATGTCATGTTACATCATATACTGTTCAAGCCTCAATAAATGATGTCACCAACCCTTACAAAAGGGCATTCAAAGTCATTGCTTCTAATAAAGCGTCTATCAAATAAAACTTCTCAGGATTTACCTCTTTGCCATGTTGCACCAGGGCTTTGTAAGTTCATCTTTTCCTAGCTCTCATAATTTACTCATGGGAGATTTGCGGTTCTCTAAAAGAAGAGCTGCACCTCCCAGAATTCTCTTGTAGAGATTGTTTCCAATATTTACACCCAGTGACTGTTATGTAACCCACTGAACTCTTGACAAAGCTAACATTAGCTTGACGTAGGCCTGTGACCCTTAAACAGTGTAGAATGAAAAAGATTAGCTGTTATGAAATGTGGTTTAATAATAATGTAAACTGGAACAATTCAAATCACTGTTCATAGTAATCACATGCCTGAAATGACCAAAAAAAAAAATTCCAGTGCCAAGCTTGTTCTAACTGCAACACACATAAATGTTAAAAGTAATATATATCCTCTTACTGCAATATATGCACTGTACAGAGCCCCCTAGTGTCAGCTGGATAAAGTGCTATGTTTGTGTACATCTCTAATCTTGATTTACAGATTTGCGCCATCTGATGCACAGTCTGCGCTGAGCCACAGTCTCAGATTGGAAATTTGTGAGCATGAATTAATATCCAAGAGCACAGTTTACAAACCATGTGCACAGATTTGCAAATTGAGAGTACAGTTTAACACATGGCTCTTCTTTTTGTTTGACACCAGGGCTCTCTGTAGCGATGCAAGACTATTGACAATAGTGAACTTCTGTTTAGACTTCTTGCAGCCTTGTTTTTTAGCTAATGATTTAAACAGTGGAGCAGCTTAAACATTTCTTTGTTGTTATTGGCCCAATGTGCACAAGCTAGCTGTCACCTAGCAAGAACCCCCCCACCCGACATAAGCTTCTTCAGTGTGAAATTAGAACATTTTCCTGAGGTGAGCCAAGCTGAGAGGATGAAGACAGGCGGACAGGCGGTGCTATGGGAGAGAGAAGGTAGCGTTAGAAGTTGATACTCACAAGACAGACTCATTTGTCACCCTTGTCTAAACGCCACATGTGATTGCCAAAAGTGTGTGTGTGGTGGGGCAAGGATCATGAGAGTGTGATGCATGCTGACTTTTTTTTTCTGAAAGAGGCTTTGAAGCAGCATCACTGCCGTCCACCAAATACCATGAGATCTGCTCCTCTGTTTCTCTCCAACATTTTCTCTATGCCGAGATCTCTCTCTCTCTTTCCCTTTCTCTCTCTTTCTTTGACCACTAAATGTTCTCCCACTCGGCACATGGTGATTATGGTGGGTCCACATGAAGACATGTCAGTGACGTTATGAAGCACTGAGCAGTGTCTAACTTCTTGGTTCAACGCAACTCTGCGGCCAGCTGTTACCATAGCACTTTGGGGTTCAGCATGTGTGTGCATGCGTCTGTGTATGCATGCGTGTGTGTGCACATTGGTCTGTCCATACCATAGCTTATGAAGCTGACTTGGCTCGAGAGCAGTGAAAGGGACAAAGTCATTTGTCACTTGTGGCTTCACATGTCTGGTATTGAAATTGATGACAAATCTATGAGGTGTGTGTCTATGTCTGTGTGTGTGTGTGTCATATTTGTTGGCTTGGGTGTGGGTGATGTCATGCATGAGAGCTTCTTTTTCTCACACTTTTTTGAAGCCAGCCATACTATTGCAGACTTTCACAGTTTGCTGACATCGCAGACAAGTAATGTGTGTGTGTTTGCGTATACTTGTGCATGTATGTAGTGTGTGTATTTTTATTGCTGTTTTTGGACGTTCGCTGCAGACCACAGGAAAACATGGCTTTCATACTCCATCACACACGCCTGCCATCCACCATTAGGATGCCCGCACCGTCTGTGTGCCTGTTCACAAAAAACATGGGTGTTCATTTGTGTGTGTTGTGCTCTTTTTTCAGTCTTGAAGGCACAGAAACTCTACCTTGCAGGCTTGTTACAAAGTTTGAGATGTAAACTGGATGGACGGTGAGTTTAATCTGCCGTTAATCAGCTCCTCGGAAAACTCACTCAAGCATCAGACACTGCAGATTGCTCTGCCTCTTCCTGTTACTCCCGCTCTGTATTTTTCCCAGTCATCACTTTACTCTCCCCCAGAAACACTCCATTTCACTCCCACCTGCCCCCCCAATCATCCCTTGTTTCCTCTGGAATGAAAGTGCGGTTGCCTTCTCGCTCCCTCCTTTTTTTTCTCTCCTCTTGTGTGTGTGTGATGCTGAAAAGCCTTCAGGATTAAATCTAAGTCTTTTGTTTATCATCTCAGCTATTACTGCTAATGCTGACTCTCCCTCTCTTCTGCTGCATGTGTGTGTGTGTGTGTGTGTGTGTGTGTCCACGCATGCATGTGTGGGCAAGCTCTCAGATCAAACACAGCATAAGACGAGCCCATAAACAAGCCTTCAGGACCACTTAGGATTTTCAGGGAGAGTGGGTTTGGAGGGGTAAGTGGAGGGGGGAGTAAGGTACAGAAATCAGCTGCTCTGTTTATGTACCTTTCAGTGGTGATTACCGGTCCAATCTATCTGTTTAACAGCGGAAATATCATAGCCTCACAGAGTGCGTGTGTGCTTATGTGTGTGTTTGTGAGACCCGGAGATGCATATGGCACAGTTGCAATGAAGAGTGCTGGAGGGATGCCACAGAGTTGCATGGAATTAGAGCACTGGTGCAGCAGTAAGTGTTTATTTACTCATACATTTAACCTTAACTGAGTCAAGAGAGTGAAAGCAGAGAAAGCAGAGGACCACCACAGACCCGAGGACTGGGCATACGTGTCAGACATACAGTATATAGCCTTGGCACTGGCCCGGGTTTCCACACAGTGCAGTGAAGGCTGTGCACTGAGTGTGTCAGTGTGAGTGGGAAGACGCACTGGCAGGTAGTACCAGGCCTGTAGGAGGGAATATATTTACAGAGTCAGTTTACTGAGTGGAATATTCACAGTGATGAATAGGCTACTTTATACACTCCAAATATATATTTCATTAAATTACAAAATGGAGTCATGTTTGTGTCGTGTACTGTACAGAAAACAGCGAGTAAAGGGAGACAGGCTTAACTGAAAGTGTAAATAGTTCAAGTCTTGTGCTGTTATGTTCAATGTACTAACTGGAAGATGACTTTTCCTGATGGAGAGCATTTTCTGGAGAGGAAAATGAGGATGGTTTCCACCTGCAGCCACTAGATGGTGCCAGAACTACAGAAATCAACTCTCTGGAGAGGCTTCTAGAGACAATAAATGAGACAATAAATGGTTTTAGTGGTAAGAGCCAGACCAGCAGTCACAGGCGTCTTAATTATCTCGGGCTCCAGCTGCTCGTATATTTTATGCAGCATAAGGTTGAAGGAGTTTCTCTGGCTTCCATCTCGGATGCCATCTTAATCCCCACCAGCCACCGGAAGCGCTAGATAAAGCCGAGGTTGCAAAGTGCGTCACATCGCGGAGCTGCTGGGAGTAAACGGAGCCTGCAGTCCAGCACCCACAGTCTTCCCTCTCCTGTTTGCACAAGAACCCAGAGCTGACGCTTCCTGTCCAGCATGGTGAAGATCGCTTTTAACTCGGCTCTGGCGCAGAAGGCGCTGGGCAAAGAGGTGCCAGCCGCTGTGACGGTGAGCTAACCGGGCTTCAGAGCGGTGTCTGAACCCGGTGTCTGTTTTTGTCTGGTAACGTTAGCAGGCCTGCACCGGCCGCACGCAGTCAGCTGTGACCGTGAACTTTACTTATGCACATTTGATATACTCGCTCTGTAGTCTCTTTCTATTTTCATCTTAAGATTTTTGCACGTTTATTTCCCCAAAATGCATGCAGGGCCATGTTGCATCTGATGCAGCTCGCAGTGGGACCGCCCATCTTCTAAACAGCTGTTCTGCAGAGGCCAGACATTCAATGGGATTATAGATTGCTGAGTCGGAGCTGAATGCGTTGAATATAGTTATTCTTGCATGCATAATTATGAATCACTGCAGACTTGCTGACAGTTTTGCGTACATGTGCGTGTACGTGTGTGTTTGTGTATATGTGTGTGTGTGTGTGTGTTTAGGATCCTGAGCTGGGCACTGCTCCAGCGGGTAACGAGGGCTCTACAGGTCGCTGTCTGCTCACCTTGCTGGGCATCGCCTTCATCCTCAGCGGGCTCATCGTGGGGGGAGCATGTCTCTATCGATACTTCACCCCAAAGGTAAACGTGTGTGCGTGTGCGTGTGTGTGTGCGTGTGTGTGTGAGTGTGTGTGTTGATTTTGTTCGGTACTGGTGTAATCACCGTTCTTTATATCATAATAAAATGATCATTGTAAAATGCTCAGAAACTTTTGATCCACATTTCAGTCATCATCAGAATAAAGTACTATACACAATCACGCAAATGTGCTCAGTTTTTCCACTGAAATAATTGAAGCAGGTCAGGAACATTGGGTGCCTTCAGCATGTGAGGTGTTCTTTCAGCTGTGGACATCTGTTGCATGGCATACTTACCACTCCTATCCTGTTTTTTCCTGTCTGTATCTATACGTTAGAATGTAGTAAAGGTAAAGTAGCATATTATTAATTTTTTTTTATTACTGATATTATTTTAGGGTAGCAGTCCAGTGTCATTCTCTCAGTTTGTATGTATTTGTTAAACAAAAGAGACTTTATTGTCATGCCATGTGTAGACATCGCAGTATAGTTTATAGACATAAAGGAGTGAAAATGTGCAAACATTCAGCTGAAGTGATGCAAACATTGTGACTACACATTAAGTGCAAACAAAATAAGACATAAAGCAAGGTACAGACGAATAGTGCAGTACACAGGAAACTTACACACAAGAGTTATAGTAACAGATAAAATAATAAGATTTATAGTTATAATATAATAATAGAAGAGTTTTAATATAAATAAGTGTAGAGTTGAAGTGTGCAGCAGTAGCAGTTATGTGGAATATTCACATCTGTAGATGTATGTCAGGTGGTTTTATAGGCCACATAGAGCAATTTCAGACTCTTTCATTTAATTCTCTGTCACTCTGTATTGACTCATATCAGGCAGGTGTGGGGGTGTATAACTTCAGTTTAGGAAGAATTATTAAGGCTTATTAAGGCTTCGGTAGGAAAACAAAATGCAAACTCTCACTTTCCTCTGCCTTCAGAGAAGGTGTAGACTTTGCTGTTATTGAATTTGCTGTTGTCAGTGGGAGTGTTTCACATTCAATACAACATCTCCACGCCGTGCTTCTCCCATGCAAATGAGGCAAAGTCTGAAATGTCTTGTTAAACTGTTAGTACAATGTAAAACTCCTTTCAGTTAAAAAGAAATTCTTTTTTTTTCAAGAAATTCATCTGACTCACACACTATGATGTTAAAGCTGAAAGGGAATCAAAATTTCTGTTTGCATTACTTGTACTAGTTTTACAGAGAGATCATTTGTGTAATCCATAGTAACTGTACTATGCAGTGTGATAAGACCATGAGCTTGAGTTTTTCCTTCGGTAAAACAACATATACAAAGCATACATGTTAAAAGGTTTGTAGTAATAAAACAGATATAAAAATACACAAAATTTAGTATTGATTATGGTTACCATGGTAAAGAAGTTTTCCCACTGATCACCAATCAAAAAACATTGTTCCTTATTAAGATACTACTGATGAAAACAGAACATTTCCTTCTGCAGCAGCTTCAAATTATATGCGTCTGACTTGGCTATGATAATAGCCTGGTCACGGAAAATGGATTTTTCAGTGATTGTAGCACTCACTGCTGTCCCTCATTCAAAAATGTGTTTACAAAACAAGACAATTGTCACGTTTATCATTTTTTTACACCAGATCAGTTTGAAATGTTGCAGGTAATAATTGAACAGGAAGAAGCAGCCACAGTGAGCTGGTAAATTAAGAGCTGCAGCCACAAGCCGCAACCTCTACCCCCACCAGCAGGGGCAGCGTACAAGTCATGTAACCACTGCATGCCCGCACACTATGTAACAGCAGTAACAGACTACTGCAACAAGCAAAGTATTGAATGTATTTTCTGCCCTCTAGTGGACAAAAATCACTTAGAGCAGCTTTAAGCTTCATAATCACTTCATTTCAGACCAAATAATGTATGTTTGATGTAAAATGATTCTTAAAGATGTGTTGAGCTGTTGCCACTCATGAGCCAACTCTTTTATAGTGCATCCAAACTTAACAGTGTTTGAGCAGACAGGAAGACGCTGCTGCTCAGCTGCTCAGCTCCAACACCAGCTGAGGCACTGTGGAAGAAGAGGATCCTCATCATCATTGTGCTGGGCGATTAATCAGATTTTTACTTTCACTAAGGATTTTGGCTTTTAATAATTATGAAAGCAGGATAACAAAGATAAAATGATGATTGTGTCACATTTGATAAATCCAACACACCTCTCTTCTCAACCTTTAAGAAGTCAATTAAAATATGATGTCACAAATGAACATTTGTTCATCACAAACCCCTGATATCTGCAACATTTCTTCCAACCCACTATATTTTTCAACTGCAGGTGGTTTTTTTATCTCTGTATTTGCCTTTTTGTACATTTAAGTGATTTATTTTTTTTCTTCCTTTGGCGTTTGTCCTCCAGAGGCTGTATCACGGTGCGATGCAGTTCAGTGATGTGTCAGCTGGAGCTGGTGGAGAGAGTCAGCCATACTACCTGCCACGGGTGGAGGAGGAGGTGGAGATCTCTGACAGCATGGCTGTCATCAGCGTCCCGCCACCCCGCTTTAGACCTGGAGACCCTGCCTACATCCTCCATGACTTTAACAGGGTAACACTCACATACTGATTATGCCACACATTCAAAATCCTGTTAATGTGGTGTGAGTTCTTCCGTGATTAATTTGTGTGTGTGTGTGTTTGTGCGTGTGTTTGTGTGTGTGTGTGTGCGTGTGTGTGAGTAGAAGCTAACAGCATATCTGGACCTGACTCTGAGGACCTGCTTTGTGATTCCTCTGAACACCTCGGTGGTGCTCCCACCTCAGGACCTCATCGACCTCTTCTCCCAGCTGATGGTGAGCAGTGATCAGCTAGTGATCAGGATCTCAGGACGCAGCTGCCATCAGAGGAGAGCTGTCTTGGTTAATAGAAGAACAACTAGTACCGACACAGCACTCTCTCTCTCAAGCTCATGCATAAGCCTTAAAATTAAAGATAAAATAATACCTGGGGAAATCCAGGGATTTATAATAATTCCAGAGATTGTCTCTGCTTTAATCCTGTGCAAATCTGGCATATCTGTCATTTGTAAAGTAAAAATTTCCAGCACACATCACCTTCCTCTGTTCCAGACAGAATGGGATATTAGTAACTGTATGAATCAGACTGAGTAATCTCCACCAGAATTTAGAGCTCAATTATTTTTGCCCTCTTTCATTGTCTTTAGGTATGCGATGAGTAAGGGACTCAGTAGGACATTAGTAAAATATGTAATAGAAGATCTTAAATTAGATTTTTGCACAAGTTTCTAGTTTTATTAAATTTGCAAAAGCAGAAAGTCTGCAGCCACACTGAGGCTACTTGGGCACAGCTATGCAGTAAGCTAAACGCTAACATCAGCATGCTAACTTAAACACTGCAACAATAAAAATGAAAACATTTGCTAGTTACTAGTTTGCTTTACTAAACAAAGTAAAGCTGAGGCTGATAGGAATGACATTAGTTTTAGTCATGAGCCCAAGTGTTTGCTTGTTAATTACCATTTTGAACTGATGATGGCGCCAAATATATATTAAAGTGATCAGGCATTGCAATCATTTAGAGCCATGATGCCTACTGATTGACTAACTTTGGATGACAGACAGTTGTTTCTAGGCATCAAAACAATAATTCATTAAAAATACAACTATTTTGTTTTGACTGGTGAAATAAATGTAACAGTTAGTATTTTTTATTATTTCAAAGTTCCATTTCAGATTTTGTCAGGTACTTGATCAAGTGCCTGTAGAAAATTTGTTTTTTGGAGTTTTAATGACAGTAGAACTTTGTCAGCAGAACCAAGTTTGAGAACAGTCAGTCAAGAGATTGTATGTAGGCACTGAGAGTTTACTTGGCTTCACTGAATTCTCCACCATGACAGGTTGGACAGCATTTGGCGCTTTGTGGGTGGCGGTGGTGGTGCAGTCACCGAATTTCATTATCCGCTGTTAAAGTGTTTCACAAAATGCAGAAGTTTGAGGCTCCTGCCCACTCTTTGTTTTCTCATTTAGCTGCAGTTATGTTCGCTGAAAAGCTTTTGTTTTGAAGAGGACTAAAAGTGGGTTGAACATGTATTGTAACTCCTACGACATCCCTTGTTTTTGTCCCAGTCTGGTTCTTACCGCAGCTACTTGGTACACGAGGACCTGGTGGTGACAGAGCGTATTGATGATATCAAGCCTCTCGGCTTCTACATCCGCCGGCTGTGCGATGGAAAGGAAACTTATAGAATGCAACGCCGCTCAAGCCTGCCAGGTGTGAATCCACACTGTACAGCTAAAACTGACATTTTGTGATGTTTGTTAAGTTTCATTTACATTTATAAAGAATTTGAATACATCTTAATTGAATGCTTTTATCATTTAGACTCATAGTTGCACTTTTCAAGTGTCAAGTAGTTTGTTTTTAATCGAAATTCAAACTCTTGTCACTCAAGCCTCGGTGGATGGCTTTTACAGTGACAGTGATTGAGTCATATCTGACAGTATGAGATCACATCAAAGTAAAAACTCTCCCATAACACAACAGCATTCGCTAGTCAATCAGTTAATCCAACATAAGCGAAACACAGAGAGCATCTTGTATTACATGTTACATTACTGCTACTTCTATGCAGTTTCACTCTGTGAACACGCCCACAGCATCTTAGGGTGTCAAAAGTGCATGAATGTGGCATGAACTCTGTGTCACCTATGAACACTGGCACGGGATGTTTTGTCTCCCTTTCTTTGCAAGCCCACATCACCTTTTTTTTTTAACAGTCATTTTAAATATCTGTCATTTTTTTGACAGTCAGCTTGTAGAAGGACTAGTTGTGCTATTAAATTTGTATTTCACACACAAAATAGAAGCTGATTAGCTGTAGCCTCGAATTTTTAGCACCAACTAGATCTCCTTAATGCTCTTTTTCTTAGCATCTACTGAGGTGTTCACAACTACTGCGCTCTCAGTTGAGAGAAGGTCAAAACTCATTGCAAAGGGTCATTTTGCCATCTTTGCACTACAAACATCAGCTTAAGATTGGTATCCCAATTCAATTGCATTAATTCATAGAAGCTTTCGGAGATATTGGGGAATGTAGGAAATGTGCAGCTTTGGCTGGCAAGCTTGTTTAACCCTCATAATTCTTATGATAAACTATATTTTGTTTCTGCCAACACAGATTTTGCACCGTTACTTTATAAGTACTTACAATTTATACACCCTGGTTGAACAATAATGTAAAGGGGGTTGTTACAGAAAAAAAAATTAACTCAAAATTTTTCTTTGCAATTACAGTTTTGGCCAAAAATTGCACGAGTCAATGCAAACAGGAAAAATACATTTGTTCATTTCTGCAAATAACTTGCAGGAAATGTATGAACTCTGCAGTCACTCGCCTATTTAAGCACTAACAGTCTGTGTACATCTTTGTGTCTGCCAGGTGGAGGCATCCAGAAGCGCTCTGCTGACGAATGTTTCACCATCCACCACTTTGAGAACAAGTTCGTGACGAAGACCAGTATCTGCAAGGCTTGATGGGAAAGCATGGGTGTAGGTCAGATTGTGAGTGAGAGGGAGGGATAGACAGAGGCTGAGCGACAGAGACAGAAGGAGAGAGAGTTAGGATGGAGAAGGCAAAGGAGGGAACAACCTTTAGCAGAAAGTTACTTTTGTACAAAACTTTAACTCCAGTTTTTGGCTCTCCTGCTTTAACCCTAGTGATAAGTGAATTTAAGTTAGCGTTATATAGCCTAACCCCCTCCTCTGCTGTATGCCCTTGAACCTGTATGAGTCATAGCTCTCTTACTCAAATATTCACTAGCTAGTCTTGTACTGATAACCAGCGTCAGCCTGCTTACTAAGAGTATACTAAGTTTCATTTGTTGTGTTTGTTTTTGTTCTGTTGCTGTAGCTCCTTGCAGACTTACTGTCGTTACTGTACTCCGACATCCACTCACCTCCAGATGGGTGTTGTTAGTCCTACTGAATATCCCGATGAAACTGAGAAGTCATTTATATCAGACCTGTCTGTGTGTCAGCTTGATGTTCCCACTAGAGCAGCCTTGACAAGATCTACTATATGTCATAGTGTGATATAGCACACGTCGCCCTGCAGATGTATGGTACAGTACAGTTACAGTGCACACGTAACATGGTTGTCAGTGTCAGTTTTATGAATGCTACCAGAGTCGCTCAAACACTGAGCTCTCAGTCACCACTTTTGTAGATATTTCCCAGAGTGCCCGGCTGCTCCCAGGACTCTCTGCTTTCCTGCTGTGTGATGACTTTATGTAATTGATTGTGTCATACCTGATGGTGAACAGTCCAGCACTCTATATGACCAGTGTTTGTGTTTGTGTAGAAAAACTCATTTGTAACAGTTACGATAATTGAAGGATGATTGATGAGCTAACAGAGTGAAAAAAAGGGAAATATCCTCAAATTTGAAAACATTTCCTGTCAGAGTTTTTCAAGTCTTATCTATGAATTTGTAGTCCGATAACATGAAATGAACTTCACTGAGAAAGCTATAATAAATATTTTATTACAACTGGCTCCAAGTTTCGCAGAACATAATACATTGAAAATTCTCACAGGACCGATATGTTTCTAAAAATGAATCTGTATTGAACACTTGTTGATATTGAAAGCCCTGAAGAAAAGGCTCGGAAGTATAAAAAATATGCCCTTTTACCAGAAAGTCCTTTTTTAGTGGTTTTCTGCTCGATGCCTGCAATCGAGAAAGACAATCAGACAGGAAGTATGCTTGTAAAAATGTGTTTGTCTCAGCTTTTTAACAACACTAGATTAGATAAAAAAAACACTGTTGTGTGAAGCTACTGAAATGAATTCACTTTGTTGCTGAATAAAGTTACATTTCTTTACCTACTAATTATTTTAGTTGCTTGCTTATTATTATAGGGCTAATCAAAGTATCATAAAGCCAATACTAACCCCTTTGTAACCCCTGCAGGCTGTTAGCCTATTGTGAAAATTGATGTCGAGGAAAATGTAGCTGAAATAGTTTTTTGCATGTATTCTGTATTTCCTAAAGCTTTTCAGAGATATTGGCACTGATGGCAAGTTTCATGTCACACGGTAACATTTCACTCTTCATGTCACAATTTTAGGAAGAACAGACAATTTTTATTGATATATAAATAGAAACCACCACATTTTCACATACTGTTTACGTGTAAAATACATTTGTCTAGTTTGGAGGAATGCACAGATTATCTCAGGTTTAGTTGTCGAGATCAAGCTGCCCTTTAAAGAGACTTAACTGGAGTCTAGTCATCCTCTAAGTCCTCTCTTCCACTTATACATGACAGACGTCTGGTAAACATCATGCTCTCTGGTATCTCAGGCTTGCTCAGCCGCCTCCAGAACTCATCAGTTGTGAAATAGTAAATGAGTGGGTCCAGACTGCTGTTCAGGCTGGCCAGGCAGAGTGTGACAGGGTGACATCTTAAAATGAGGTCCCTTATGCTGCAGCTGCTTAGAACGTTGGCTTTAACCATGAAGTCCAAGGGCATAGTGATATGGTAAGGAGCAAAGCACACGAGGAAGACCACAGCACAGCTTAGCACCATCCTTAGTGCCCGCCGCTTCTCCCCTCTGTCAGGAAAAGCCCCTGCTGTCTTCTGCCGAAGGCTCCAAGCAGTCAGGCAGGCGCAGGCTAACACCAGGACAAGGGGGAGGATGAAGCCCAACAGTTCAGCTATGATCAGGAGTGCCCCGGCTGCTGGCATGCTGACAGTCCTCATGGGCAGTTCTGAGAAACACACCATGTGGGGGCCACTGGAGTTAGAGTTCAGTTCACTGCTGGAGTTCCTCAGCAGAGGAAAGGGCAGACAAGCCAGGAACACTAACAGCCAGCCAAGTGCACAGATACACCAGTCACGTTTTTGCCTGGATGTGTTGTACGTCAGCGGACGAATTATAAGCTCACAGCGTCGCACACTGACACACACCAGGAAGTAGATGGAGGCGTACATGTTGACATACTTAAGGTAGAAGCAGATCATGCAGAGAGCGTGACCAAAAGGCCAGCTGTTGATCAGGTAGTAGTAGATCCTCAGAGGTAAAGACAGCACCTGAGGAGAGAGAAGAGTATCAAGATTATTATAAACTTCTATATATATGAATAGAAGATAAACAGTCATTAAATAGTTTGTAAATTATGCTATGACACACTTTTGTAGTTGTATGCTAACATAACTATTTTAAGAAGTGTTAATTTATGTATTTTTTAGCATCTGCTAAAGTTAATGTGAAGCAGAAATATAAAAATAATAATGATTAATAGGATAACTGTAATATGAATATGTCATGAAATGTAACCATTTTTTTCATTTTTTTAAATATGTATTTATTTATGATGGCATAATGACTTTTATATTTTTTCTGTATTAGACCGACATTTTCCATTTTTAACTGAGTGAAATGTCACATAGATGTATCAGCTCAAGTTATCAATTATTCATCAAATATTAACACACTAGTTATGGATGCTTTACATGCAAAGTTATAGTTGTTTGCAAATACATAAAAAACACTGTAAAATGTCCTTATATCTACTTAGACTACATATCTGTGTTTTTTTAAATACGTGGTTCCTAAACTTTCACATGTCAAGGCCTCTTGATTTAACTTTATTTTTTAACATAAGCTTACAGTCTTGTGACCATGAGTTTGTGGAATTTTAGAGCCGGGCTGTCAATCTGCCTATTGAATCTTTATTTCTTCAAAACCTTGTTCATTTTGTTGTGAATGAGCAGATCAGCTTCATCACAGAAACTGCCTGAACCAGT
>JAPZDZ010000026.1:5941711-5953337 GCA_029783805.1 Acanthurus tennentii | reverse complement strand
CTTCAGCATAAGTATTTTTGACTGTTTGCTTCAACCTACGCAAACTATTTAAGAGCACACAGTGTTTAAGAACAGACAGTGTTTGTCATGGAGATTTATCCTGTTTTTATACAGTTTTGTCTTTTTGATTTGACTTGGACTATTCTGTTCCTAACTAAATATGGAACTGAAAAAGAGGAAATAGTTTTATTTTCATCTTTCACACACTGTAATTTTACACGTAGGACAGTTGAATTGATGACTTTATTAATCAGTGTTAAAACTGGCAAAGCAGGCGTGCTGCTGACAGGTCTCTGCTTTAAGAGACATTTCAAATATCCTTAAAGACTATTTCATCATCCAGCACATGAATTTAATTCTCTGGTGACAAAATGAAAGTTCCTGTAACATTTTTACTGTTCAGGACATCATTATTAGGGAAGCGTGACAAACAGGAAGGAAATAATGTGACATAAATAATACTGATGATGCACATCTGCTAAACATCTGCTCTAATCTTACAGGATCCATTTCAAACAGTTTCAGCAGTAAGTGCTCAATGAAAACACTCTGTTTTAAATTATTATTATTATTATTATTATTATTAAGTCATTTATTAAAAATCATTCTTGAGCAAAGTACAGAGTACACATACTTAGAATATTCAAGTAAAAGTATTATATATACATTATATGATTTGAGTATTGATGCTAAAATTTTATTATGTACACATCATTTTACTGTGTAGCTGGTGAACTATCTGCCTCACTGTAGAGAGTTCATCACAGGACAGATTAGGATTTACGAAACTTTTTACTTCCAGTTTCAGGTAGTTAAGCCCAGTGGTTCCCAACCTAGGGGCCAGGACCCCTCAGTGGAGTCACAAGTAACCTCTGAGGGACATAAGATGTTAAATGGCACAGGAGAGAAAAAGACCCTCTGTACAAATTTGCATTAATTTGACATCATGAGGAGCTATTTATGGGAACCACTGGTTTTATCTTTAATATTGTGTCTTATAAACATATCATATATTTTTAATGTCAAATCTTAATCTGAAAAGTAATTTCAGTGTCTTGAAAGACATCCAAAAGGCTCAGACCTTCGCCAATGCACATAGTCTGTTATTGTTTCATAAAATGCAAATCTGCAAACACAACCTCTGAACGGTAGGTGTTTGAAAAATATCCTAAATACTATTAAAATTTATTTATTTTTGTCAAGAAAAGTTAAATTATTTGGATGATTTTGTATGCTTATGGTGGCATAGCTGCTCTTTAGCTCAAGATAAAAGAAATCTTACAACCACAGCTACTTTCTGTGTAGCGTCTGAAAAACTAGGTGTGTATGTTACATCCCTACAGGATTACTGATACCTGTCAATGTGGATTTTGGTATTAGAATTTTTTACATTTAACTCTACTTTTTCACGACTAAACTTAACTATCATTTTATTAGATATCAGGATTTGTGGCATTTATTCCCAAGGACCTTTATCGTGTTGTTAATGAAAAGTGGAAAACAATTGGTGATTCTGATCCGCCCCAAATCAAATTTGTTTTTCACGGCTCATGCTACATCCTTCCACCAAGGTTCAGGAAAATCAGATCTTTCAGACCGCTGAAAAACAAACACAAACTGAACCAAAAACATAACACCCTAAACAGAGGTAAGAATAACAATTGATAATAATAAAAATTGGGTGAAAAAGCTCAGTTACTTGCAAATACTCAAAAAAAGTACAAGAATACCTACTTCATGAATAAAGGGACCCTCCACACATGTTTTAGATATGAAATCTCATCATGAAATTTTGGATCTTGTGCCTTGCCTACCACTGCTGCTTGCGCTAGGTTGACTGATGAAAGAACAGTGCGCATTATGGCTAACGTTAGCGTAAAGGAAGCATGAGGAAACTCAGTCAAACATGTCTGAGCCTCAGTCAGCCTCAAATGAGGGGTCTGTTGTGCACCATTTTTTTTTCAACTAGCAGATGAATCACAATGGCAATTGTTGTTAGCATCTTTTATTTGTTTATGTTGTTAGATGGTAAGTGGTACTGGCTCACACAGCGTTAGCAGCCGCGCTAAAGCCAACTCCCACTCTCTGACCTGACAAGGTCCCTCTGTGCTGGAGGTTTTAGGCTTCTTTGCCCATGATTGGCTTTCTAAAGTGACGTACCAAATTTAGTTTGTCTTGGTTATGTTTGATTGTAAGATTTTAGGGAAGTGCGCAGCCATCTCCTTCAGTAAAGGAATGTAAAAGAAACACTCGAACTACAAACTTGGAACAGATACAAACAACTCTAGTCTAGGTCTGACATATCAGGGGAAATAAACATATGAAAAGCACGTCTTTGAGAGGAGGAGATCTGAAACTACAGTACTGCTCTGTACTTTCCACCACTCCTTCCCCGAGAGAACATTAATGAGCACAAGAATTTTAAACAAGTGAAGAGGGAATTTGCTTTGAGAGCAGTTTGGCCTCTGACTGCCTTTATCCCACTTCACAGCTCTCAGAAGGATCTCCCAGCAGACCCTTAGTCCCCAGTCTTCCTTCTGGCTCTGCTAACCTTTGACCTATGTGTGACTGTTTTAGTGTTATCTGTTTCTCATTACTATCACTTTTGCACATACTGTATGCTTATGTTAGAGACTATTTATATGATCCCAAAAGACTTTTTCAAGACTGCCAATCACTTTAATGTCATCTATAATGTGTACAATAATGACCTATCAATAACAGTCTTTACCTTTGCGGTCCAGTAGCTACCTGAGCTTTAACCCATTCTGACAGAAACATCATTGTATGTCTTCATATCCTGTTAATATCAGGTTTAGGGTCAGGGTTGGTTAGAGGTATATGAATAGTTAGAATGAGATGAAATTTTCTCTTCACAAAAAGAGCTGTACCCCACCTTATTATTTGAGTTTTAGTCCTCCAATCTTGCCAAAAGAAACGCATTATTTCATCCGCTGTGATTCATCTCTTGGTGGGCTGTCGGCGCTTTACAGCTTTTCCACTTCGACATGGCAGCTGGCCTCGTGTATCAGCACCCAAAATGTTGGCAACAAGTCTCCAGGTCCCTACACGTGTGCTGTTCCGACACATAAAACATGTCATACTCCTCATCCCGGTTTATACACTACACGCTGTCATGGACACATAGTGGAACACAGAGACACTTGCCTACAGACACACATTCACACCCTCAACATAACAGACATTCCTCACACTAGAGAAACATGGGAGATCCCCCATGAGGCATGACTCCACACTGAAAGCATCCGGCTGTTGAAGTCTCCACACAAAACTCTATTTTTTATGAATGATATATAAGATCGTTAATTCATATCTCACCTCTGTGTCCAAACTTGAAGCTGCGTAGCATCAAAAAGCAAGCCAGTGAGGCATCAGCCGACACATATGTCATCCACTCCCTCCACCCCCTCAAATACTATTCTCTCTCTATGTCCCGCCTTCCCTTTAACTCAGTCTTATCTCTCTTTTTATGTCTCTTGTCTTCTCTATCATAGAATTTAGTTTCCTACTTGATTTTTCACTGTGTCCTCTGTATATCTCTAGCTGTCTTTTCTCACAGTGCAAAGTGGAAAAAGCACGATGCAAAGTCTCTGCTATTCTGAGTTTTTTTAGTAAGCTGGGCTTCCTGTGAGTGTGGAGGTGTGGTTTACACGAATTTTGACACCACGAGTTCTGCTAATGTGGCCACTTCTTTCCTAGTGGACGTTTTCTATCTGCCATGACTGTCATTTTGATGATGGGAGAGAAAGGTTGTAAAGCATCAGAGCGGATACTCATTACCAAAACCCAAAACAAAAAGGTTTTTTGGGCCTATTTTAGTCCGCTTTTTTCCTCACGTTTCACACAGTAGTTTTGGTAATTAAACATCAATGCAATTTGATGCTGCATTGCAGGAAAAGAACAGCATGTGGGTGTATTTTGGTGGGTGAAATGACAGTTCCATCATAGGTGGGCTGCATCTGCCTAACGGTGGGAGTACTGTGGCCACAGAATTGGCTCAGACTTCAGTTTAGCAGATGCAAGAGAGAGTGGGTGTCAGTTAAAAAAACGACCTCAGAGTGTGGCAGTTACCGGCTTTCAGAGCCGCTGCAACTGCTGCCAACTGTTCTTTATACTTTGCATCGTAAGGGGGAAGTACAGCAAGAATGAAACAGCACCTGTTTTCATTGTCTGTCACCCAGAGGAAACCTCATCAGGAACAAATAGATACATAGAAAAGACATCACACCACCGGATGAGACAAAAAGAGCCGACTTGCTTTTATTTACAGTGCATTAACATGCATTAAGATACAGCTTTGACATTTGACATAGCTTATTCAGATTTTTTGCAGTTTACTAAAGCTTACCAAAACTGAATGTTTCGTACATTAAGTAACTATGATATTGTGTCCTACTCATTATGAAACAGACATCATTTCAGCCGCAAATGGACAATTTGTTTGCTCTCATGTGACTTCCTTGGGGATGTCTCTCACACTTAGGTCAGAGCTATTCGGGTCAGTTTATATTCAGACAGCTGTGACATTTGAAATCACCTTATTATTCAAATTAGATCATGTCAGTCTGCTCTCAAGTTCAACACAAAGCATCATGGAGACACGTCTGCTTGTCAGGTTTAGCTCCCTAAAGATAAACAAATCTGGTTAATGTTACTCCCTACTACTAATGCTACTTTCCATGCTCATGAGCCTGTGTTGTGCAGGACGCCGTCTCGGGGAGGCGATCGGGGAGGAGAGGAGCGAGGAGGTGAAGGAAGAAGTGCGTCTGGTGAGGTGCAATCTGAACTCGGCTGTTAGGAAGTAATAGAGCAGAGGGTTGAGGCAGCAGCTCAGGCTCGCCAGGCACAGAGACACAGGGTGGAACTGACGCACCGCCAGCCTGGTCGCACAGTGGGACACGATGTCCTGCGACACCATCAGGTAGAGCATAAAGTTGAGGTGGTAAGGAGCAAAGCAGATCAAGAAGAGGGTTGAGCAGCCCAGCACCATCCGTAGAGCTCGCCGCTTATCACCGCTGGTCTGCTTTTCATGATCCTGACAGTTGGAGGTGACCGACTGGAGTCGGCTGCGTGCTGAGGGGTTGAGAGCAGAGGAGTTTTGCTGATCCTGGTTGTATTTCTGGTTGAGGGATTGTGCGATGCGGATGGAGCTGTAACCAATGCAGGCCAGTGGAATCACAAAACCAAACATCTCAGCAAAAACCATCATGCCGATCGCCAAAGAGGGGCGCAGACGGCGCATCGGCAGGTCCTTAAAACAGCTGCCTTTAGAGCTGGAACTGGATGCGCTGAGGCTTGTATTCACAGAGGGCACATAGAAACTGGTGTAATCTAAGGGATGTTGGGTAGAAGTGGCATTCAGAGAATAGGACATATTATAGAGTGTCTGTGTACTGTTGCTTGGGTTGGTGTTCCGCATCAGAATGAAAGGCGAGCAGGCCAGACTGACCGCTACCCACACTACGATACTGATCATCAGGTCATAGCGTCGCCTCCACCGGCGAGCAGAGAATGGGTTGAGCAGGAAGACACACCTCTGCACACTAATGCAAACCTTAAAAGAGAAAAAAAATAATGACATTAAATCAGCTACCAGATTCAGAGCCACAGGAAGTACATTTTCTCAGAGAAGTTAGGCTGGAAGTACTTTCTGTTATTCCAGAGTCACACATTGACCTTTGATTTATTTGAAACAGATGAGAACCAGCTAAGCTGCCATTTAAATTTCTTTCTTCTACTATCTTCAAATGATTTGGGTTCATTTCCTGCTTACCAGAAACACTATAGCGGCGTACATGTTGAGGTATTTAAGGTAAAAGCAGAACAAGCAGACGCCTTGTCCAAAGGGCCAGTCATGGGTGAAGTAATAATAAACCCTGAGGGGCAGAGAGAGGATGTGGGCCAGGTCTGCAAAAGCCAGGTTTATCATGAAGATCACCGTCTTGGTCTTCTTACTGTGGAGTAACATGGAGAACTGTTAGCCACATCATGAGCGTTTTGGAGACTTAATATATGTGTGTTTTTGGATGTGTACCTAATATGCCTGCAGAGGACCCAGAGAGCAGTGGTGTTGAGCAGCAGCCCGGGGATGAAGAGCAGCAGGTAGAAGTAGGTGTACATTTTCTCCATGCGCTCTTCCCAGTCGCTCATATTGTGGCCACATTGTAAGGAGGGGGTGGCCAGGGACTCCTCCCATTGTCCAGATATATTATGAGACATTTAGAGTTACTCAGACTCCCATTACACCTGAGAGAGAAGAATAACCAAGGACTTAGACTCCAAAGAAGAGGTAATAACATTTCTAAATTAATTTATTTGTTATTATCAGTTTATTTATTGTCCTTTTAAAGTAATACGAGAGCTTTAATAGAGTTTACAGGTTGTAACTAATGACTTCCTAACATTTATAAAAAGTTTAGTAGTGTTTTATAGACCTGATAAGCTCCAAGTGAGGAAAACGCTTTGGTTGCCAGGTTATGTTCTCTGATGGGTGGGTGGCAAAACAATTTCAATCACAGACATTTAAACACATCACAGAGTCTTCACCAAAATGATATAAAATTGTATAGTGTTCTGAGTCAGATTTCCTGAACATTTTAGCGAGCTGAAAAGTCAAAAGTTAGAGGCTGGAAAGTTCTCTCATGGCCTTGAAAGCAGCAGTGGGCTTTTAAGATTGTTTTGCCAACTGCTATTTTGTGTGTGTGTGTGTGTGTGTGTGTGTGTGTGTGTGTGTGTGTGTGTGTGTTGGGAAAAATTAAAATAAGATTTAACTTTTGATCCAATCTCTGGATGGTGTTTATTCTCCTTTTTAGCTAGCTCTTCAGTTCATCTTGAAGACCACTCCAATGGACTGCTGAACCACTTAACTTCAGGAAAAGACTGCAGGACGTTGACACCATACGCCCATTTTCACTTGTTAGTATTACAGCTACAGTCTGGATGGGCTGTTTTGAAGCTACTTATCTTTTAAGAAGCCTTAAGTTCTTCAGTAATAGCTACAGATACAGCTGGATACAAAATAAATACAAAGGCTAATTGATTGTTTGCATTCTAAGTAAACAGTCCTGTAATTTGTGCTACGTACATAGCAGTCTACAGTTGTTAATGGCAGCAAATTATTTAGGGGAAACTTATCATATCTCCAGTTCAACTCTGCCTTCTAAATTCTTGAGCCATTAAAAAAGATCTGCAAGAGGAAGGCTCAGGTGAAGGCTCGGAATTTGCTACTGTTATCATAGCATTAAATTATAGAATATTAGGCCTTCCCTATTGAGAGAGAGAGAAAAATACTGATATCTTGTACTTCCTTAATGCAACAGGAAATATGTCACAACCTACCATAAAATTATATTGTAGCTCTTATCTAGCTAGATCATAGCTTATTTCAAGGTGTGAAAATCTTTCTTTTGTTTATTTGCTGGATGCCACCTTAAACATGTTGATGAAATACTGACAAAAAAGTGTATTAAATCAGAAATGTCTTTGTGTGTAAAAAAGACTGCGGCAGGAAGCATGCCGAGGACAGAGAATTGAGCCTACTTATCACCCAAGCATCACCCTTCCTTTTGCCATCCAGATGAAACCACACCCTTCCTCTAGTTGGCCCGGGTGGGGGGTAAAGAGAAGAAGTGACAGCTTTTTGGCCGCTTTTCTTTCATTTTGACCAGCAAATACTTCTGTTCCTATTGGTTGTTAGGGCTATTTGTCTGCTGCAGTCAACCAACAGATCCTCTCACGTCACCTGTGCAGTTAAGAGTTGTGCAACAGTATGTCCTCAGACTCGAGTTTAAGGAAGTCGCACCAAGTCAACTTTTGTGGGAACTTATGAGGATAAAATTGGCAACTTGCATTTTCTGAGCGTTGTGTGGAAAAACAAGCAAATCTAACATCTGACAATTTTCTTGAACTTGACATCTTGTTTCAGTTAAAATCATATTGCTAATGACATTTAAAAACAACTAATATTGTACCATGTATAGCATTAACAGCATTAACAACAAGAGACCAGAATTATTTTCTTTTGTACATTTTGCATCTAATTTGACTTAGATAAAGTTTCTAACATGAACTTTAGTTCGTGCATACTGATGCATTTTGATATGACATGAGCTTCTTAGTAAAAGACGATTAACAACCAATAGTCTGTCATCAGCAAAATTTGAAGCATGACTGTGACCACAAGTGCTCTCATAGAACAGCGCAACGTGACCAGCTCGCAGACATTATTCCTCAAAATAAAAACAGCATTATTACCTTGGGTTTCTCCTTTTATGATCAGCGAGGTGGGGAGAGGTCAGAGCCAGGGGTGACCACTCGTGACCACATGTTCCAGCAGTTTCACACTCCTCTGTAAACAGCAGGCTGACTTACAAACACACTCTCCTCTTGATCTGTACAGAAGCAAACAGGGTCACCAGCAAACCTTTGTGCCACACATTAGCAGCGAAGAAAACCAAAAACCTCCTCTGTGTGTATTAAACCGCCAATGTATGGTTTCTGTTTGAATGTGTAGATGCACTGATGTCTAGTGTGGGTTGTTCTCTTATTCAACTGGCTCTCAGTGTCTTAAGCAAGGTGATGAGAGGAAGGGGAAGCTCTGCCCTCACGCATGTGAGTGTTTTTCTACCATCTGTGACGTCACTGAGTCCCTAGCAACACAGCCGAAACGTAAGACATACGCAGTATTGGGCACACAAACAGGGTGCAAGTGTGGTTAAGAAACCAAAGTTACAGAGTTCATAAAGATATTTATCTAAATGAGGACAGACGGACAAGGAGGAAGATGTTACTTACTCTTACCTCTGAAATGTTGAAAATGTCAAACACCGATGATCCTGTCACCGGAGACAGCACAGCCTGCAGACAACTGCACTGCGATGCTGAACAACAGAGTTGTGACAAAAATATAACTGTCTATCTGCTTCCCCTATCAGATCCTGCACTTCCCTTTTTAATGCTGTTGCATATTAATTACGTAGATAGAAATGCATGTGGATTTTTCTCGTGTGAGCTAGGTCTCTGTAAAACCATTCCTTTATTCCCCTGGGCTTGCTGTCTTTTTTCGGTGTTTACTGAGAGCAGAGTGCTTATTTGCAAGTTTGCAACACAATTATGGTTTCGGTAGATTGGCATCTGTAGAAAAAAAGTTTTCACGTGCCTTCAAATGCAAAACCGCGGGTCAACCAAATGGCTGTGGTTTAATCCTTCTTGTTAGTTTCCCACCACCAAGTGCATATGAAGTCACACCCTAACAGCAGACTCCTGTTTCGGGCTTCTGTGTGGCCTGTGTGATACATCCTGTGCTGTTGCAGTGTGGTTTCACGTTGACAGACACATTTCAATACAGGGCAAGGACTGGCTTGTTATCAGTAAACATGCTGAATTCAAAGAAACACAATAGTTACCGTCAATGGTGATATTTCCAGTGTTTTCCTAAAATGTCTGTTCTAACTTATGGCCACTAGAGGTCAGAGCAGACCATTAGTCATTGCTCACTAAGACACATTGGTGCTTCTTCTTCTCCAGGCAGAAGGGCAGATTGCTCCTTTAAAGGAGACATTCGGAGGGTTGAGTGTGTTCTGTTACAATATTTTGGCACATTCCTGACATGAACCACTTGAAGGGTGAAGGCTCGTTCTTGGCATATTTTTTTACACTCCCACTCCTCTTATTTCCTGCTCTAAAGTACTAATCTCAGCTCTTGTATACAAGTCCTCCTCTCTGCAACCCTTGACCTCAAATTTGTGAGTCCATCTACTGCTGTCTCTCCATCTCTGCTCCTGGATGCACATGGTCACATCACTCACACTACCAGAGAGGCCTACGAGGATTAGAGGATTTTTTTGTGTGTGCAATGTCCTCTGTGCATGCTGCTGCTGCAGGTATATGGGCTTATAACATTCCCAAGTATGACCATAAATTCCCTAACTGAGTATGGCTCCATGGAAGAATGGATAAACAACTTGTACTAACATCCTGTATAATGTCCCACACTCGATGTCTCAAACTGGTTCTCATTAACTGGAGCCTGTGGTGCGCATACAGAAGGATATAGAAGAATTCAAGGGTTTAAATTCAATGCACTGTCACAGTTAGGGGCTAATATGTAAGGAAACCGGGGGCAACCAGCGCTAAACAGCCATAATAGCTCCCTAGACTTCTTTTTACTCTCTATTTACTGTGCATTTGATTTCCGGCATTTTGTTTACAGGCAAGTGCATTATTTCAAATATTCAAGAGTTGAAGAGAGATTCAAAGCTTTCTAAGGTTAGCATACAATTGCTTAGCTAGCAAGCTTGTTAGCTTGGTTGCAAATAGAAAGTATGAGAATTTGCATCATCCCCTCTTGTTTCACAACTGTTTGCAATCAATTGCTCTGTTGTGAGGCAAGTTTTACTCTCAGAGGAGGGTTAAAAAAAGTGGTGCAATACATGTGATAAGCTTCAAAAGTTTTGCTCCCCTCCATCAAAGTCAAAATGGTTTTCTATTGGTTCACAAAACATTTTTTGCTTCAGAGTTAATCAAAGTTGAACATGACGCCATAATGGGAACAAATTTACCAATTAATCTGATTTTATTACATTTTTGTGATTGAAAAGCTAATAAAAAATGCTGATAAAAGTTTTCTGCACCGATTGCTTTTTTGAAAGCCTTTCGGATTAAAGTTTTCACTGAATATCGTGCAAATTCAGCAAACTCTTGAATCTGCTGATCAATGACAGTGCTGTTGTGTGCTTCGTGCCATGTAACACAATGTTTTGGGGTATTTAGTCGACAGTGTTCACTCGTACTTTGGAGTGTGTGCACATTGCTGTGGGTAAGATACTTTGAGCAGATCTGCAGTCTAAGGCCAGATTAAGACAGAGAGACCTCATTCAGAGGCAAACAATGGACCATTGCTCCAGTCATAATAAGCATTTGGCCTGTGACACAGCACAAAGGCCAAGGTCCCCAACTGGATCTGACCTGCACTCGGCTCCGAGAACAGGATCTCACTGGCTCAATGAAAATGAGGAGAGAAGAGTAGAAAAACTCTCCCATGAGCCACAAAAGCAATTCAAAAAAGACATTTTAATGGCTTCAAACTTCAACATGAGACACATTTAACACAGCAGGTCAGCGCTGCTGTTATAAAAACAATGGGTCTCAGAACACTAAAGAGTGTCATAACATTAATGTCTACAATGATATAATGTAGTGTAAAAGCTGGAACTTAACACAATAAAACTTCAGGGCTCAGTGTGTTACAAAAGTACTAAACAGCATATTTTCACAATGTGGACAGATATCGCCATCTTATTCACAATCCAGTGCATTTGTGAGTGTTTGTGTGTGTTAAGCCTGAGTGATGATACGTAGGAGTCTCTTTTAGAGGCTCTGCAAGTCTCTTGACATTAGTCTCAGAGTGGCTGGGTCTCTGGTCCTCTCTCTGGAGTATCACATAATAAACACACACAGATACATTCCTTTGCTCTCAAATGGTTGATTAATCCGTAAAGCCCAGGCCATACCTCCGGACTTACCTCAGGACTTAACTAATCTGCTGAGTTATGTGTTTGTCGCTTCCAAACAGCAAAACAGCTGATTGGTTAAATTTCACAAAAAA
>JAPZDZ010000026.1:5928450-5941611 GCA_029783805.1 Acanthurus tennentii | reverse complement strand
GAGTCAGAACTGACTCTCAGATGTCTTTGAGTCTTTTCCATTGCTGGCCAGAGTGTGTGTGTCTCTGGGGAGAGTGTTTGCTGTGTCCTGGGTCTCAGTATCGCTGCGGGGGATACTCTCAGGCCTGGAGCCTGGCCCTTTGCCTCCCATGGTCAAGCTTTTTTGGAAGCTCTCAGAGGTGAAGTAGTAGACCACGGGGTCCAGGCAGCAGTTGAGGCTTGCGAGGCACAGAGTGATGGGGTAAAGAGTCCGGGCAAAGCGCTCCACAGCACAGTTAGCCAGGGCCTGGGTCCGAACCAGGGCATACAGGAAGAGGATAGAGTTATAAGGCACAAAGCAGATGATGAAGATGCCCAAATGGACCAAAATCATTCGTAGGACACGTCTCTTGCTGTCACCGCCGTGGCCAACAGTCACAGGACGTCGTAACGTTCGTAGAACAAGTGAGGAACATACCAAGTTGGCCAAGAGGGGGAGAAGGAAGCCAACAATCTGGGAAATAAATAAGAAATGTCACAAAACATTGCATTGTGGAGCACCACTGCTGTGTCATGGCAAAGCTTACAAACAAAATTGTTTAAATGGCTTATAAGTTAACAGGTACAAATAACAAAGCCCGTCTCTCCTTACTCACCTCAATAAAGATGGTGATTTTGGACAGGTAAGTCCTCCAGGTGCTCTTGGAGAAGCCCTCAAAGCACGTGGTGGCCCTGTTTGTGCTGTTGATGGTGGAGAAGAAGGTCACCGATATTCCTCCCCCTACGATGGTCAGCCACACAGCCGCACACACCAGAGCCGCGTTCCTGCGCGTGCGGATGGAGCGCGAGCGGAAAGGGTAGACTATCGCCAGGAAGCGGTCTACACTGATGCAGGTGAGGAAGAGCATGCTGCCATAGATGTTAGTGATGAAGGCCGTTCCAGATACCTTACACAGTCCATCTCCAAATGGCCAGTGGCGGTTAACGTTGTAAAAGACCTTGAATGGCAGTGTGAAAACAAATACTAAATCAGATAACGCTAAATTAGTCATAAACATCGTGGTCTCATTGCGCATCTTCATCCGGAAGCAGAATACAAAGAGGGCAGCACAGTTGGTGATCAGGCCTAAGACAAAGACCACACTGTAAACCACTGAGTACAAGTTGTACTTGAAGGAGTCGTCAATGCCGCAGTCCTCCATTCCTGTCTCGTTTAGCACCAGGCTAGCCATTGTGACAGCTTAAACAGAGAAGCAGGGGCTGCGCAGAAAACAGGTACACCAAAAGTGTCAGGAAAGGGGGTCTGTCACTGCGAATATCTGGGGATTGGGGTTGTCAGCAGGGAATCCACCAGTCAAGTCGCCTCCAAGTCATCTTGAGCACTCAAACACACAAGTGGAGGCAGAGATGGTCAGGATGCCCGCCTGCAGGGGTGACCAGTCATCCTGTGAAGAGAAAAGGAAAAGAACACAGTCACATCCTCACTATAAAATTTACAGACCAAGAAGAAAACAACTGCAGTTCTCCATGAGATGACGCATATGGGGGACATGTGCATCCTAACCTTTACACCAAGCACAAATCAATTATGTTTGGTAAATGCGTAGTACAGACGGTACAAATTTAATTGACAAATGCAAATTTAAAAAAAGAATCTCAAATGTCCAACATGCAAACTTCCCTTAAATTTCCAGGTTAATTAGATTTCATTAAACTATTTGACATTATATTTTTGACTTGGACCAGCATCTACATAGGTTGCATCAATTACAACCAGCTGACAAAGGTGCACTCATTGTCTTTTCTAGGATTAAGCAATGCGTTTTTACAATAAAGCAAAGAAAAATGGTGTGCAGTACAATCTTAATTGTTCGAAGAAAAGGAAAAGTTATACATTCAGTTTATTTGCATGTTAGTCAGATTGTCACTTTTGCAGTTAACTTGTTATTGGTCCACACAGGTTAAATCTGTTCTGTGCATAGGGTTTTACTTCACACGGCACTCAGGCTGTCATCAGGACTGTGAGAAGTAAATGGCTGCCAGAGACAGAAACTTGTTCTGCAGATTAGGAGGCAAACCGCACTTCAGCTACATTCATTAATGAACCACTGTACAGAAAACCTCAGAGGCTGAGCTCCAGCTGGAGGAAGTAAATAAGTCAGCATGTTGGCTTGGTACAAAAGCACTGCAGAGCTGCTCCCACCATCACAAAGCAATGCTGTCAAGAATCACAATAGTTGTGTTGTCAAATGCGAACAATCAAAATAATCTGACATTGTGAAACACAATGCATTTAATGCTTCTTGAAGCAATATTTATGCGATGTCAGAACAGGAAGTAAGATTGTTAAGAATGTGTTGAGTTTGTTGAGTGCTAACTATCTTATCTCTATCACAGTAAGCTGGGTTATGTGAACATACTGGATATTCATCTGTTTTGATGGCCAAAGAGTTATTACTCCCATCATGACAATGTATGTTGTGTTTGTTAAAGGACTCAACTAACCAGAGAAAAAGGATAACATATTTCATTCAACACACTATGTATTATATACAACAAGTGGCTGAAGATTTGTATTTTTAAAGGGTAGCAGACAACATATATTATTGTCTTATATGTTGAATTTTTATGATTTTATAGCATCTTTTAAATCATGCTAACGGCATGGCTGTATTACAAAGTGGGAAATATTCAAACAGGTAGATCAGCAGCACAACAAACTTCTGTTTTAGAGGGAAAGCCAGTTGCACATCATCTCATCAAACCCACTGTGCAGGTAAACAAATTCAACACTTTGTAGCCAAAACTTTCACAAACACTGACACACTGTAATCCACAGTGAGCTCTCTCAGTAGTTTTTCCTGGCAAATAAGTGCTTCACAAACCAAACAAATTATACAGTATTGGAATGAATCACTGGGCGTTTAAATGACTCAGCCAAACAGAAGCAGAGGTAATTTTCCGCTCTTACCATAATGTTCAGCCTTTAAACTAAGACTGCACCAATTTAACACAACAGTTTTTAGTCAGCTTGTCATGAGGAGGACTACAAAGCATGTGAAAACAGCTGTATCCCTCACGTGGTTCTGAAATGATCTCTTTCAAATCAGATGACAATGAAGTTTTAAAAGAAATACCATATAAAAACAGAAGGTGTAAACTAAAATACGATGCAATGGAAATACATTTTATTACTAAAAAACATGTTTTATTGTTTTATTATTAGTACATTTATTTCCCAGGAACGGATTTTACAATTAAACAATATCTTGTTCCATTGCAAAGAATCCATATTTTTAGAGCATGATCCACGGCATGTTATAGACTTAAACCTCTGCTGTATTGATTTAGATATTTTTTACCATCAGAGCAATTCTAAATCCCTTCAGCATGAGTAAACGAGCTGAACTGGCCTCTTCTTGTGTTATGCAACAGAGCTAAAGCAGCAGCGTGGTGGAAGGTCTTTGACATTGCCTGAAAAAATCCAGTGTCTCCAGATAAGATTTGAATAACGATAGATCAGCATAAATAATATCAATCCATGCCTGCACTCAGTAGCCTGAAAAACAAAACAAAAAAACTGCAGACAATTTCCATTTGAATCTTCAGACACACCTTCAAGCAACCTTGTCAGTGTTGCTTGGGAACAGCTTTGATGCTTTCCCTTTAAAATTTGGGAGGGTGCAGAAAAAGTTCATTTTGAGTCTTGTACCATAGTATTTGTAAATCCTGCTATTAGAACCCTGCCCTCCTTGTTTGTCATCAGCATTTTATATCAGCTATCTGCCGGCCTGCTCTCTCTCAATATCAGCACAGGCCTTAAAAAAGCCACATCGGTCGACCACTGCACTATATGTTTTTTTACCACACACACACACAAAGGCAATGCTGTGAATGCAAAGCAGTCCATCAGCCCTGTCCTGTGCCAGCTGCAGTGTGACATCTTTACTGCGTTTTCACACGCTTCCCAGAAAGGCCCTCACAATGCCCTTACTGTACCCATCTGCAGCAAACACATACTTACAGTGCACAAGTCTCCGCACGTGCACACACACAAGAAGGCAAATACTTACATGTGCCAGTCCTCAGACATACACACACACACACACACACACACATCCACACTGTAAGGTTCTGTATACTGTGGCTCCGTCCCAGGACCTCTGACAGTGCCGGCTTCATATTCGGCCGATGTTGTTTCTGCAGGGAGTCCAGTCTGAATTAACCAGCCATACAGTTTAAGTTTAAAAGAAACAAGAACCATCTGCGGACTTTTAGTAGAGATATATTTGATGATGTTGTAGATTTCTAGGAGCCCGGCAGACAGATTTTACACATAAGTGTGTGTGTGTGTGTGTATGGATATCATGTACAGGTCGTGGACAGCTGCACAATTAAAGGGTTTCCCCCCGCAGTCGACTGTGGCAGTGACAGAAACAGGCCTCTGGGACCCGCTGATCTGAACGGATCGAGTTCAGGCTCAGCTCACATCCAGCTGTTCCTTTCTCTCACTTGCAAGGAGGAAAACGGCTGGGAAAGTTGAAGGTGGAGGACAACCAGGCCTACAGTGGACATCTTCAAGTCTCACAGCCAGGAGAGCTTATGGAGTTAGTTCAATAGAGTAGGTTTTAAATCAGAAATTATGTCTCACTTAGCCAATATCTTGATTACATGAAGACCAATACATACTAAAGTTTTAAGTTAATTACTTAATAACACTGTATAATATTAAGTAATGATTAGTTGAAGCAGACAGCTAATAATCAAGACCATCCCTTATTCATTTAAGCAATTTTGATTAAGTGGCTCTCCTTGTAAACTTCTGATGGATTGTTGTGCAGGTTCTTTAAATATGTTTGGGTTTTGGACTGTTGAAAAACAAAACAAATAGTTCAAAAAATTCAACTTGGAAACACTTTTAATTTACAGACCACAGGATTAATATATTATGTAATTAATAATCATGCAGCCCTAAGTATTGTGAACATGAATACATTTTTAGTGAGACGGAAGGAGGGGGATCGTGTGCTGGCTGGAATGAAATCGATCAGCACCTCATTCTTGAGGCCTTTCTGCAATTTGCAGTAAAGTCACAATGAACTGCATTAGCCTGTAGCCAATTGAAATGTGCGTTTTGTGCCCTGAGCACGTTGGTTAAGCCTCTTGATGTACATTAAATACATTACATTATATCACTTATAATGTGCATTTTCTATCAAATAGGTTCACTTGCACAGGTGAAAAAACAAGGTCACAAAATTCTACAGTAGATTGCATTAGCCTGTGTAATTAGGCAGTTCAAAGCCTTGTCACACACTGTAAATCTAAGCATGTACACCCTGTAGAGACAAACTTTTAGCTACAACTGGTGCAAAAGTGCAAAAGTTGCGGCTAAATGAGCCGCGTTCTCATGTGGAAAGAAGCTTTCCCAAACTTTTCCTCAGCTGAAGACAAAACATGTTTTGACCAGCTATTCACAAAATGTTTTTCTCTGAGGACAAAGCAGAGAGCACTTACTGGCAGTTGAATGGATGGTGACAGCTCACCTCCTGGTCACTGATGTTTGTCCGCCTGGCAGAAACGCAGCTGTCAAAGGAGAAACTTCATACTTCTCAGAAATGTTTTTTTGCTGCTTAGCCAGCGCGGAGTTTCTAACTTAAGTCTGCACCTAAATATCTGTCTTAAAGCTGAGACAAATCTTGCGACTGAGAGTCCTTCAGCTGGTTAGGACGACTCGCTCCGTCCATCCGCTTGAAATGAGACCGCATCACCACAGCGCCTGCTCACCCGGGCTGTTTGCGCGCGCGCGTGCGTGCGTGTGCGCGCGGGTATGTGGAGGGCTGCTTGCACGGCCACAGGAAACGAAACAATAGCACCTCGACTGAGCAGAAGAGAGGAGGAGGGGGGTGGCGGGGAGGGGTGTGAATAAGGGTTTGTTGAGAGGGGGGCGCAATATAGGCCGGTGTCATCAGCTGGAGGGGTCGCAGCACTAGTGGACCACAAACACAAATTATTCAAGCCTTATTCGCTGTTTATTAACCTCACTGTGACATATATATACATGTATGAATATAGATTGTGTAGTCTATACAGACTTCTCGCTTGTCTGTTTACATATTGTAACTAAAGAGACAGAGAGAGTGCGAAGGAGAAACAACTTCACTCTCTCATTCCCTTGAGATATCTATATATATATACACATATATAAGTGTGTACACACATATATATGTGTGTATAAATATAAAGAGATACATATAAATATACATACATATGTACAGTTTATATACACCTTATCTTTACTATATATAGTATAATATGAAGCTTACATGCCGCACTATCACCTACTGTATGTATTGTGCGCTATAAACAGCCTATAAGTTAAAAAAAAGACAAAATTATGGTGACATCCCTAAAGTCTCTGTTAAGTTCACAGCACTCAAATACACTGTGATGTATGATACCTCAGAATAACAGCATAGTCCTATTTTGGCTGATCAAAGTCCTGACACACTATTGTTGTGATACAATTTTCATGTCTGAGGCAACCAAAAGAGGTATTTTTAGCCAGGTGACAGGGCGGTGTTGGACAGGTTCCCATTGTATTCAGGCTGGCATGGGGCTTTGTGTGTATGTGTTGTTGAGTGGGTGTGTGCAAGCGACAGAGATAGGCACTTGACAGAAGGGAAGTGGTCTTTGGGGTTGCGTCTGGCAGGCTGACCACTCCACAATAGCAGCAGGGAGGACAGGACATCCTGCTTACTGCAAAGGCTCAACTCAGACACACCACACACACTCACACACACACTCACTCACACACACACACACACTCACACACACACACACAATATCCACACACCTCCAGATGACTCTAACTTCTTGATTGTTGGTGTTCAAGTGCCTCTGTATGAGTCCAACACTGAGATAACAACATGTTTCCTCAATGAGGTTTTACAACATGATTCCAATATTGTTTTTTAGTTAGTAAGCATACAATTGTATTTCTTCAGTAGATGGAAAGTGTGAGTCTCTCACAAGTTTGATAAAGACATCTTTTCAGGGTTGTTATCTGGATTAATGTATTCTCTTATTCGCTTATTGCTAAATTTGTAATGTTAGCATGCTCATAATGACAACATGTTGATATATAACAGGTTAAATGTTCACTTTCTTGCGGTGTGTTTGAAACCACAAACTAGATACTAACCATACTAAGTATGACATTAATTTCAGTATGCAATGCGTTTCAACTGTGTAGCATGTAAATTTGTGTATGGGAGAAATGCCTGGATGTTGTACAAAATTGCTTGGAATTAATGTAGTGGCCCAAAATGCATCAGAGGACGAAATGGCAGGAATGGCAGACTGTCCCAGCCAGCAGCAAGCAGACAAATGTAGTAGTGCTATCACTCAGTCAATAAATCTAGTGCTGGAGCTATCTGTCTTTGGATTTATCGGTCTATCTATCTGCCATTATCAAATAACTGTACAAAATGTTAGGATTATTCTTGCTATAGTTCTTGATTTTTTTTTGAGGGCAACACAAATGCTGCATAATTATATCGTAAGGTATTAAAACCCCTCCACACTCCCATCCACACAGACACACAAATACAAATCTTTTGAACAACACATTTTTGTACAAAAAATGTAACTTTATCTATTTATGGTAAGTTTTGGCTCTTTAGAGGTCCTCTGTCAAAAGACTAGTTTGTACTCAAAGGTCAAATCAGATATAATGTGAAAAATGGTTTTGGTCCATCAGTTATTAAACCATTATCAGGTCTGAAAAGGTAATTATACATCATATATTTTACACATATAATGCAAGTTATCTGCAGCACGCTGACTGTCTGGGCAGCCAACTGTGGTGAACAAACAACATGAATAAAAGTAAAGGTAGAAAAGCAAAATCTGTGTTAAAATTTCATGACTGGATGAACCAGATGACATGTAAGGTTTGATTGGGTTGCAAAAACCCCAGTCCCTCAGTTCTACACACATACAAACACACACATACACACATGCACACGCACACACCCACACACGCACACACACACACACACACACACACACACACACACAATCCTCCCTCCTTATTTTCTGTGTTTGGTAACTAAGCTGTGCTGCCCCAACGGAGGCTTTGTGAGTCACACCAACCAGAACAAAGACCCCATTACTGCACCCCCCCACCTCCACCCCCTCTCCCTCCCTCCATCTCCTCTCTTCCTCCACCCTTCTGTCCTGCTCTCCTTTAATGCAATGATGAGTGTATTTCCTTTGCTTTCCTCCCCTTGCCTCCGTCCATCCTCTCATTCATTGGCTCCAGGAGGGTTTAGGGGCAGCCCCGTCGTGCCATACATACCTCTGCCCTGACAACAGAGCCGGACAAAGGCAGAGAGGCAGTACAACGCAAGAGTCTTGAGCTTTATAGACTTTATGGACTGATATTAACACGACTGCACAAAGTGTGTATGTGTATTTGTCTATAACTGACCTTAGCCCCTGTGAGCCAGCATTCAGCTCTGACCTGATTAGAGACCAGCTCATCCAAAGCAGAGCAGAGCAGAACTGGCTGGGATCAATGCTGCTGGCTGTGACTAAGGCCAGAGAGGGAGGCCAGAGACACTGCAGCTACAGAGATCGAGCAGCGGCTGTTTACCCCACAGCACTGATAGGTGCAGCATGAGCAGCCATGGGTGAGCACTCGTTCTGCAGACTGAGAGACGAGACAGACAGGCTGACCAGACTGACCCCAGCCTGCATAGACAGAGCCTGGTGATTGTCTCTGTGATATAATGGGCTACCTGATGTACCTCAGGGTAAAATACAGTCAAGAGCCAGCTGTCAAGGATTTGATTAGTTCTATTCCAAACATGGTCTCCTTGGCAAAGTAATTTATTTGTTGAGCACATTTCAACAGCCATTAACATTCAAATTGCCTTAGAGAAGCAGAGAGATGGAGCAGATCTCAAGTTTTCTGGAAGATTGTTCAAGATATGAGGTGCATAAAAACTAAATACTGCCTTTTCATGTTTAGGTTTGGCCACAGGAACAGTAAGCAGACCCAACCCAGACCATCTGAGAGGTCTTAGTCCATGACTACACCAAAGTTTCTGGCCTGGTTTGTGATCTTTAATGCCAAGGACTGAAGCTGAGCAGTAACTTTTTATTATTCTTTGGCTCTGAACGTGATTAATTAAATTTTATCCTTGGCACATTTGATCCTGACACCACAGTCACCTAGTTATGCCATTGAAGTAAATAATGCTGTTTCCATGGCTATGCTAGGATATATTGTTGTTTTTCTATCATCTGAACTAATGTAGGTATGTCAAAAATAAATATGTTAGCTTAATTTTCCAATCAGGGCCTTTGACTAAGGTAAAGTCATAGAGCTAGAGTCAGTCCCCGGGCCCTGTACAGTGACTGGGCACCTCTTCTCATAGAATAGATGCAGAGAACAAATTTCACTATGTTGTACTGAGTATGTTGTACAATAAAGATTTCTTCCTTCCTTCCTTCCTTTATCGTGTAAATGTTGAAGACAGAAGGTCTGAGAATGGAGCCTTGGGGAACTCCACATCATTTTTGCAAGCTCAGATGTGTAATTACAAATCGACACAAAGTGATCCCTTTCATTCACATAAAATTTAAACCAGTTCAACATTGTGCCAGAAAGTCACACCCAGTTTTTCAGTCTGTTCAGTCATATGTTGTGGTTGAGCATGTCGCATGCAGCACTGGGACCTATAAATACCAAGTCTGAAAAGTTTCCACTGTCTAAGTTTAAGGCCATTCAAGACCTTGACATGAGCGGTCTCAGGGCTGTAGTGTGGTCGAAATCCTGACAGGAAAACATTGGAACAATTGTGTAAGGCCAAGACAGTCTCTAGTCTAAGATAAACAACCTTTACAATGATTTTACTTAAAAATGGGAGGTTTGATGTGGGCCTATAACATTCATTGGTGATCTCTTAGGGGTGGTTTATTAACTACAGTTTTAATACTTGTTGCAAATAGAGAGTAAAGAATTGATGTGTGGCTTGAAGATCTTATTTCAGACAGTTAACACACATTTTTAAAAGCCTGTTAAAAGAATATTAAAAAGCAAAGTCTGCATGGAAAATATTGTTGAATTGAAAATAATTATTAAACAAATAGCAAAAGGCTTCTCCACCTTCTTTACTATGCACTCTAGCTGTGTCATAAAAAGATAATAAGGATGAAGATGGAAAGGGTTGATTCAGAACTGCTACTGTTTGATTTTGCTCAATAATTAAATCTCTAATTGAAAATTATTTTACTGCCAAAGACCTGAGGCTTAGAGTGCATGAGAACATCCTCCTGCTGCTTCCGCACAAATTAACCAAATTTGATGACTGAATAAAGCACGCCCTTCTTTTTTCTATCAAGACAGGAAAAGCAAAAGCTCAGGCGGGAAATGGGTGTGACTTGAGAGAATGTCTGAATTTATTTTAATTCTAATCGGCCCAAATGATGTAATACAGCAGTTGAAGTCCAGATGTTGTCATTGTTGCTAACAGCTTAACAATATTGATGTCAGAAGTCAAAGCCCTCTTCACTTCTTATGAGGACACAAAGTAAAAAACTTGTGACAGTTGCATAATTTGCTAGAAAAATGTATTCTAATACTGTATATAACCGTCTCAGTACTTTCTCCATTTCCTGATTGGTACAAGATTATTACCTGAAAGAGTATTGAGAAAGAGATACAGATTACATGATAATTTCAGTAATTTCTATAATGCAGTGCAGTCATGTAATCAATCGAGACAAAAACAACTATTTCAATATTTTCATGAATTGCACACTTTCTGCTACATTAAACTGAAATCAGTTAATCAAAATAAAGGATGCTGTGGTAGATGTTGATGTTTTTAAGATAATAAAACTACTTTTCACAGTGTTGCTCATATTATAATACATTCTAAATCTATATAAAATATATATTTAAATACTATGTTTTTGTGTTATTAAAGAAAAAGACTAGTGTAAAATTGTCAGTGTTTTAATAATGAAATTATTGGCTGGTAGACATCGGTAGTAGAGTACCTGGAAGATTTATACATGTATATATGTGAGTGTATTTATAGTTATAGTCAGAAAGATAGCATGACAAAAAGTGATGGATGATGGATGCTGGTTATCATCCATCTTCTTGAATTTTAACAGACGAACTCCGACAGTCCAGCACAGTAAGAGGACATACTGTACTGCACTGTTCTGTTCATGGAGAATAACATGTTTGTGATAAACGTAATAGTTTATTGCTATTCTCCTAATATACTGGACTGTACACGGTTTTAGAGAGAAAGATCTCTCACTCCTTTGTTTCTTTAACTTATTATCACAGCACATGGTCCTCTTCATTGGTCCTTTAAAGGCTGAAGTGCACAAATGAACCTTGACTTGCTGAAGAGAACAAACAGAACCTATTGTTATTTTTAAAAAGTCTGACCTCCAACATTGTTTACTTGTAAGTGAAAGCCCCACTGCCAAAGTCCGCTGGGCAGGCCTACTGCTGCCAAGCAGAGAGCATGATGGGAAGGAAGCTGCCACCAGTGTTCCTCACTCCTCTTCACCCTGTTGTTCCTCCATATTCAGCTTCAATTGATTAGTTCCAGGAACACTTGAAATAGCGGCTACACACACACACACACACAAAATTACAACGTACAAACGAACGCACACACCGGAGCAGACATTTCATTAGCTCAGTACAGCGGCTCCATCCTCTTCATCCTTTTGCATTTTGTCAAACAGGACATGAAAAGGGCTGGTTTGGCTGCTATGTGCTTCCCTCTGCTGGACACAACTGACGATACAACTATAAAATCCCGAATAACTAATGACTAAAATAAAGCTGTTCATTTTGTTCATTTTCACCCTAACCTGCACCTTGCAGCAACTGACAGTCTTTTCAAGATAGCCTTATAGGCTATACGAAGTTTTTGTCTGGCAGAGTGTCTGTTTTTAAAAGCAAATACTTTTCAATAGTGACTTGTATGAGATGTGAGGGTGTACTTCGAAGCGAGATTAACGGGTTAATGTGCTACGTTAAGTCTACAGCACAGGTGTCTTTGTTACGAAGGCGGCACTCTTGTAACCCGGTTAGATCACCTCAGTAACTTATGTTGCGAACCTAACCTGCTCCGGACCCGGTTATCTTCAGAGTTTCAGTTTAAAACCGACCGAAAAGCGCCTTTCACCAATTAACTCCGCTCTTATCAGTCAAGGAGGGAAACAAAGTCTCAGCTAACTGTATATGTCATATAATAAAACTTGTTGATCAGAACGTTACATTAGTAATGCCACTGAACGAAGCTTTGCAGTCACAGTTTACTGTTTTTAAAAAGTTACTTTTTTTCGTCACGGGAACCAAAATCAGTGAGGCAGAAAATCCGATGGACAATACATTTTATACAGGAGTGTTCTTGCTATGACTGAACCTCTTTTTTTAGTTGCTAGAGGCTATTTGACCACATTGGCGATAAAAGAGGCCTGCTTTGAAATCACAGGCAACTAAAAGTTCATAAATGTATTAACCAGTTGGAAGTTTAGGCTACTTTCATATAAAATATTGTGTAATTTCTTAGCTTATGTTGTTAATGATTGGCCTGGGGTTTATTTTACACTGCTTGTATAGCAGGCCTACAGCTGATTTAAAACCGATTCAAAAATTGATTAAACTACCTTAGTAGATACAAGTCATTCTGATTTGTCCAAAAGCTGAATTCACAATGGGACCTAAACGCAGCTCTTGAGTATGATGTTTAAATTTGCTGCACCTAGTAAAAAGTGTAAACGCTCAATAATGCGATACTGTCACGCTCGGAATAAACCGCTGAGTGCAAATTAATATAGGCCTGTGTATGTAAGAATTTGTTTAAACACTATTTTTGACAAGCATTTCTCTCGTGTTAATTGCATAACTAGGCTTTGCTTCAGCTGTATAATTATTTTATTCCGTTAATTTTCGTAAGTAGGCGGTTCAATCGATTCATTTTGTGCGACAACAGGTTCACATGACGCATCTCACGCTCGCTGTTATGGGAGCGCGTACTGATCCTTCAGAAGAAAGCCGAAGTCAACAAAGTAAAACGATAACCACCGTCGTGAAATCTCTGACTTGGGCCTTTGGGTTTCGTTGAGCTAGCTCACT
>JAPZDZ010000026.1:5916172-5928350 GCA_029783805.1 Acanthurus tennentii | reverse complement strand
AGTCAACAAAGTAAAACGATAACCACCGTCGTGAAATCTCTGACTTGGGCCTTTGGGTTTCGTTGAGCTAGCTCACTCAAAGAAAGCTTGGCTCTGTTCAACTTGCACCCCGTGGTCACAAATGCTTTTCAAACGTTACTAATGCAAACTGCTTGTGCACAGGATGTAGATTGCGCCTTTGATCTTGCGCATCAACAGCGACAAATTTGTCTATAGTAAGGACGATTGTAGTGGCTGATAACCTGAATTCAAGTTGCACAATGCCTTCATATCTACTTTCAAGCCTAAAGCTCCGTTTGTGGCATTTCCCTTATCATCATGAGCAACATCTGACTTGTAAACTCAGACAATGCTTGTTTCCTCTCAGTGTTTGTATTATCTGCTCTGTAACACTAACAAATGGCAGAAATGATTAAAGTTAAGCTTAAAAAATCTGTCTCCTCAATCATTCCAGTCTGTGTTTAGTGACATTTTTCTGTACAAAACATAAACTGCAGGAAAAAATGTAAATCAGGCATTAGTAGTTAAACAGCAAGCAAGTGAGACATGATTCACAAACAGAAAACGACAGTAAACATATTGGAGAGCAACATGAAATACTTGAGAAGTGGCTGTGTTGACATACCACAAGCATATTGGTGTTGTGTTTTCAGCAGACATATTTTTCTGATCTGTCTACCAGATAAAACAACTGAGAGGCTGCACAATAGGGGCATGTTTTGAGAATGAACCAGATAGCTAATTCTCTCTGATAAAATTTGAGATAAGCTTATTTTAGAGGCATTTCTAATATAACCTGAGGAAGCTGCTAAAACACATGAATACTGTAACATTGTGATACATGTTATCACTAAGTTTTTACATATTGTTAAAATACATACTTGTAGTTAATGTTTTTGTGATACGATAAAGGAAAAAATATTATAGGTGTCTTTTTGGAAATGTGCAAAAGCAATAAATGTATTAATTAAGTGTATTTGTCTGTGAAATATACTCAATGGCTTTTATACAACAGCTTTGCTTAACCTGGTGTGTCAAGTAGTTTATTGTGGCTTGTGTTGGCTAATTTAGCAAACTTTGATCAGATACATATTATCTCTGTAAAGCCCATATAAAGGTGTGAATCAGAGTAACTTCTATGCATAAATTAAATATGGCTTTGTTATATAAATTAAATTTAGAAAGTGAAAAAATAGACAACATTTTAGGTTAAAGTCATGCTTTTTTCCATTCAAAGCTTTCAATGAAAAAGGCTTTTTCTCTTCTGTGGTTTACTATAGAGGACAGCATAATGGAGCCATAAATTCACCAGCCACAATGTCTTCCTCAGGCAGGACGAGAAAGCCAGAAGGAAGGGAAGACGCACCAAGTCCAGAGGGGACGTTGGTGTGTTTTGGAGTGTGAAAGCATAATTTAAAAGAGGTCTGGCACCCTGAAAAAGTTTTAGGTAGAGTGAAAACAACAGTTCTATCATCACAAGTATCCAGATGAGGCTGCAGCTGAGTTGAGCCCAGCGCGATGTCCTGAATCTGCGAGTTTGAAGAGGCCAGCGTGATACCAGCGTGGCCTCCAGTCCCAGCAGCCCCAGCAGGAGCAGAGACACCAGGTGATGAGCATCAAGCAGCTGCTGGCAGAACAGGTTCAGAGCCACCCTCCACCAACATGGATCAGGCTCATCCATGGGATCCATCTCAATCTCACAGTCCGCCTTCTTCATCCACCAGGCCAGAGTTGCCCCCAGCTGAAACATCCAGTGCAGCACCACAAGGTGATCTGTGAGAGCCAGCTGGCCCAGGAATACAGTGGAGGGCTTGGTGGAGATGTGAGGGGAGCGGAGCAGCAACAGGACCCGCAGGCTGAACATACAGCCTACCAGCAGGGGGAGGCCTGCACTGTGTGGGAACAGCAGCACAGTCACCAGCTTCAGCAGCAAGAACTGACGCAGCCGTCCTTTACAGGCCGAGAGTCCTCCTTCAGTCCCTGAACCAGGCCAACACCAAGAGCATATATCCCAGACTGACTGATCAACCTGGTTTGATCTGCAGAGAGTTCAACACATGGAGCTCAGTGTGATTCTTGTTTTAGTGTAAAACAGTGTGAACAGTCAGGGTGTGTCACTGTATCAGCCATTAATAAGTGCACACATTCACACACTCACTCACACACTCACACGCACATGCACGCACGCACACACACACACGGCTTATCTCTTCCACATAATTCCCTCCACACCTTTCTTCCTTTAATGACTAAACCACGTGTTGTGTATGTAGGCAGAAGTCCAGACAGGCAAACAAGGATCAGTAAATTCCTCAGTTTTACAGTCATCATGTTGAACATGTTCGAGTTGAATCTCATCTGATCTTATCATCTCTAAATCCTATTACAAAAGCAGTTGTTCGGCCTTTATTTCATTTGAAGATAATGAGGCTTTATAAACAACATATGGTAAACTATGGCACTCTGGCCGATAATGAAAGCAAGTATAATTCAATTTCTGAATGGTGGAATAATTGTATTTGTATCAAGCAATGGGATGAAAAACACTAACTAACTAAGCACAGGACTTTACACATGACAAATCTAACTCTCGCTCATGTGACATCTTTAAATTAAGGCTTGAATCATAAAATACATACATTTTTTATGTTTCTGCCACCTAAGTTCTCCCCATCAAAATAATGTAAACAAAAGATGTAGTTTGAGTAGAAGTAGTAGTTTGTTTCATCATCATAGCCAAAAATAATAATAATTATAAAATATGATAAAATATAATAGCCACCATTGCAGAAGAACATCTGTTTGAATGACTTAGGCAGAAATGCTCATGGATAAGGTTAAAATATTATTCAAATAATTATGTAAGTTTTATTCACATTCAATTATTAATGTTTGCCAACTTCCTCCCCCACTCTCTGACAGATGTTACTCTGTAAGTTAGCAACAGGCTAGAAAATGAAACACACTGTTACCTTTAAACAAAATGACAGATTTCTATTATGTTTGAAAATTGATGGAAACAGTTGTGATAATATTAGTACACAGCTTAATAAAAGTAGAATTAAAAACTGAATAATTTTTAAACATTGAAATGTGAAAATGTTACATACTGTTGAGTAGAACTGAAGACCTTTAAGCTTTAACACCTTTAACAGAGATCTGAATCTTATTTGTGTGGGACTCACCTGTGTATCTGCAGGAAGTTGAAATTGAACGTCATTATCCTTGTTTCACCTGAGAGTGGGCCGATAGCTTTTGTTTTCCCACGTCAGCCCCTCTTCTCAAAGAGGCTGAGTGAGAGTGTGTGAGGAGTCCCCTCTCTCACTTCTCTTTATAAACTCTAGTTACTTAAATGTACCTGGATTTCAGTCTGTAAATGTCATAATGTCTCGTCTGGAGAAGAGCCAGACTGCATCTGACTCATGTTGTTGGAGAATCTGAGCCCGAGGGGATTCCTGATATTACTGGCATCAGTGCAGACCTGTAAGTCAGTGCAAACAAGCTTTGTGAGGGAGCTGGTGCCAGAAAGAGAGAGTAAAACAGCTGCCCTCTGTACATTTAGACAAGGATCCACAAAATGTAAATAGCTCCTCATAATCACAGAGCTAATGTGAGAAACAATCCGCAGTCTATTGTCAGGATTTACAATGTTGTTTTAGCAAAGCTGTAACACCACACACATGTTTGAAGTAATCAGGATGCCTTTTAGTTTTTTAAGGTAGGCGGGGTGAATACACATACATAACCGTTTCAATGGTAACTAGGGTGTGATCACTATGATCACTTGGCTTTGTTATTGCTGCCATACAATGTGACTCTCCTCTAAACTGACTAATCACTCGACTCACTCTGACGTTACCGTTTGCATTGCTCATTAGTCCTTGCTGCAGCTCTCTGATGGTCGACTGGGAACAGTTGGCTCTGGTTTTAGCTCAGAAACACACACATGGAGGTGTTTAAGAGGCCATGGCTGTGAGTGTGTATTGCACAACATTAAAGAATTTTTGTGCAATCTGTTATATGAACACAAATGCCACATAGCGTGTGTGCATGCATGCAGAAATGTGTGTGTGTGGGTGTGTGTGTGCATTTGCGTGCGTGCATGTGTGCGTGTGGGGGGGTGTTTGCGTGTGTGTGTGCATGCATACATGTGTGATTTAATACAGTGCATCTTCATTTTACATTAAATACATTATATTTGATTAGACTAACTAATAATTGCTTTCACTGCCTTGTCAAATGTCAAACTGAACAGCTTAAACAGGATGTTGCATTTAGCAGGAAATGGTAACGCAGTTAAACCCAGTTGAGTTTTTGTTTTTTGTGAGAAACTTCTTCTTTTAGTGTTTTTGTGAAGTGTGTTTAAACAAGGCCTTTTGTACTGTAAATCTCCAATAATAAATGTTTAGCATCTATACAGATTTTGAGCAGCTTGTTTGTCAGTTAATTTTATGTCGTACATTTATTTTGCGACAGAAAAAAACTCATCATTGCCTCTGAATAAAGTAGGCTATGTAGGAAACTAAGATTGCTTCATGACTAAGTTAAAAAAAGCATATTACATTTATTTTTTAAATAATAGATTTCTAAATTTTGTATATAGATAGAGAAAAAAAGCATCGTGTCTGTCATGTTTATGGGCCTGACAACATAAATAAAAAATAATGGTATATCTTAACAGTTGTAACGGCTTATTATTTAAAAGATCAGTTTTAGAACTGGAAATTACAAACCTAAAAAGATATAGACACTGAAACAAGAGAAGTATTGACAGATAATCAGATACATTTCCTCGTGTAATTTGTAATGTGGTCTACTCATTCATATGTAATACAGCTGCGGTACCTCAAATTATGATGCTACTGCATGGGCTCTGAACCAACACAGATGACTTCATACAGTCACTGAAAGATTGATAGACTGCCTGTTTGCTCACGTCTCAACCATGATCAGACTGTTTCCACAGAATGAACTTCCTTTGCTCTTTTGTAATTTGAACCACAAAGTCTTAATAAAATGAAAACACTTCATAGAGTGCACATCTTCAGATAAACAATAATGGGAAGTTTCTACCAGGTGTACTCTCAGGGGAGATGAACATTTCCCCTTTTGCTTTTTAAACACTGTCAAATTAGATACATCTGTGGTGCGTGTTTGTTTGCACGTACTCAGCTATTTTAGTTTCATCTGCTGTAAAGGTGTGTGGGATTGTCTACACAAGGCCTGAAGGCATTCATCTGGTGAATGGCGTAAAACTTGGGCCTCATGTAAGTAGCAGCAAAGTATTGTTTTAATACTTTGTGCGATGTCAAGACTAAACTGTGTTTTTAACTCAATCCATTACTTATAACTGTTTATCCTTTGGAATATTCTGGGGGGCTGGAGCTGATCCCAGCTGACACTGGGCAAGAGGGCAGAAAACACCCGCGACTGACTACCAGTTCACATAAAGACAAGCAACCATTGACACCAATGGGAAATTACCAATTAACTTGCATGTTGTCGGACTGTGGGAGGAGGAAACCACTGAATCATCATGCTGCTCTCATTCTTTGTGATGTTTTTGAAAATATCCAATTAAGTGTTAGTCTACAATATTTAGCACAACTTCTGTACATATGTAGTATGTGGTACCTGGATAGTCAGAAGCTGATGTTTCTACTAACCTGAAGCAACCAGGATGGAAATAACAACATCTGTAATTTCTGTAATATCAGCTAAAAGACCTTCTGTTCTCCTGCATGTGCAACCTCAGCAACTGGGAAACCACAAAAGTTTTATTCATCATTTCCAAGCTGTTCAGGTCTTATCTCTGAGCACTTTTGTGAAACACTAACAAACTGCTGAAATGCATAATACATTTCAGAGACAGAGCGACCTACATTGACATCCTTGCCCGCAGGGTAATACCATTTCTGCAGAGCAACAGCCATTTGAATCACAATAGCTCTCAGTGTAAGAAGTCCACACAGGGATTGATGGTCTTTGACTCAAATAAGCCTGTTTTTGTTAGCTCCACTCCATAAAACGTGTCTATTAAATCATGAAAAGTGTAAATTAACCAACTGTATTTAACTTCCTTTTGCAGTTTATATAAGGGGGTAGTGTTAAGGATCTAAACAGCTTCCAAGAAGAATAAAAAGATACAAGTCATGAGAATTATCACATTGTGGTAATTGATGTGTGTCAGTTGAGGGAAACAAACTGCTGCTCTTACTTCCATGAAAGGAAAGGCAGAGGAGCTGTTGGGAACAGGTCAAATATGCATGGTGTCTGCATCCAGTAAACAAAACGTACAATTGTTTATACTGAAAAGACTTAACAGGCAACAAGTCAGTACATTCCTAACCACACATAAACTATGAGCACTTTCTAATCCACCACCTCTGTGGTTAACACATTGAGTTAGAGTCCAAGAAGAGTCCCAGTTTCAAAGCTTTAAGCATTTCATTGAAACATTAAAGCTGTTTATCAGTAGATTTATAGTAGCAGTAGCTCCTCATGTGCACACAAACATGACTCCAAATGACTGCTAATGTTGCTCTGTGTTTATCCGATCAGTTACAGTAATGGGCAGCACCTTGCCTCATAAACTACCATGTGTTTTAATGTCGATCCCTTGAGCAAAGTACTTCTCTAAACTGAGGAGTTCATTTAGGAGTGCTTCAAAAAGTGTTTTCTCAGAGGCTTTCACAGTAGTTACTGTCATAACGCAGCACATGTGCACTGCGGTTATCATGCTAACACTCACTCACTTCATCTAAAGCAAATTGAACCCAGTCACAACAACTACACACAAACAGAAGATGTGGTGGGAAGTAACTGAAAAAAATCTGTGCAAGAAATCTTTCCACCAAACAAACCACAGATGAAGTGTTGAAGAAAAATGAAAATATTACTGGGATAGGAGGAAAAGAACTGAACAACTTAAACAAAGGACAAGAAAAACTGACAAGTTTTAATAAAAAGATACAAAGCTAGCTAATATATGAGACACTTATAAAGGTTTGAGTAGTTATCTAGAAAAATCAGAGTGCCAAAATTAACATTACATTGTTGACAACCACTATAACAGCATTTAAAGCTGGTGTCCAGTATGTTTTTTCTTTCTTGAACATATGTCTTAGTGTCTCCATCTCTTCATCAATTGCCATAAATTTGACCATTGTCTTCTGCTTTGCAAATTGTCTTACTGAAATCAACTAAAATGACAACAGGAAAGGTTTATTAATGACCCTCTGGCAATACATAAGGGAATACTTAAGTTGCTATGAGCAAACACTCATAGATCAAAGGGGAAATCCAAATGAGGATTTACTTGTGTTTTTCTGAGAGGATAAGTAAAAAAAATGTATGGGTGCCCATAGCTTAAGTGATTTTATGCCACTGGACACAGGTTAACTTCTTTTGTAAATACAGCCTTTTCACTGGTCACAAGTGGCCAAAAAATGCATTCAAAAAGTGTTTCACCCCTCAGGCCTTCAGTAATCTCCATTACAGAATGACCCATGAAGTCAGAATGTGCAAAGCTTTACTTCTTTTCTCCAGTGATCTACAACTTGCTTGAACTTTTCATTGTCTGTTATTTTTCTGTTACACAAAAACATAATCAATGCAGTTTCAAGTTTATCTGAAGCAACTAAAACCACCAAGTTAAGGAAACAAAGGTCGAAGATTAGATTCACAGAAATACTCATGTTAAGCAGAAACCAGATCAGTGAAAGATAGCATCCAAACCACAGTCTCTGCTTTCAGAGTCACATTGTTGATATCCATCAATGCCTTACTGTTAGATGTTTGGCAGCAATAACAACATCATACTCTAACATGTTGCTTGCCAGGGAGGATAGTTTCAAAGGGGGTAGCATGTTTTCATTTTTTCTTTTTTTTTTCTTAATTTCCCTCTTTTCTCACGGCATGGGTAGATCACTTATTACTGCCACCTCCCACTGTTACATGCACAGGTTATCTGATGTTACAGATGATGGATGTTGTTCCCAAACCAGAAAAACTATTCACATTTGACTCCTTTTACCGACAGTAGCAAATGTCCTGGAGATACAACACTAGCAAACAAACCATTTTAGTCAATCGTTGTGCGATCCAAAGTGAACGGAGTAAATTCACTCACAAATAACAACTGGATGATGAATGGAAGGATGGACGCACTTAGTGTATCAAGCGTTTCTTCTTCCCACCCACATTATTAGATTTGGCAGATTGCTACAAGTATGATATATTTACAAAGGAAACCACATCAGCAGCACATGAAACTGCTCTAAACTTCAGCATCATTTCTTTTCTACCACCTGCAGATGCAAACAGACTGTATTTGTGATCTGTGCGCCTGTATTTGCTGATAAGTTTGAAGTACTGCTAATTGCCTTGTTTCCACACAACTCTTTACAAACAATAACACATAAATCTTAATGCATTCATTAAACAATTATGTGGCATTAGCTGGTTTTGCAGTGAACTTAAACTGGGATCACTCACAAACTATAAATGCACTTTTAACAGCTCTTAGAAGTATTATTGCAGCTTTTTATTCCTGCAATTCTTCTTCCCAGTGCACTTAATGCACTATTAAGCTAATAGGTTGATAATTCTCTGATCATGTGAAAGCTGTTGATACAGACAACTCCTGAGTGCAAGTGGGGACTGTTTGTCTGTATTGGTGCTTTAACAATAAATGAGTCACAGATGAATTATGCTGTTCTACCACATAGGCCTTTCAGCTGCAAAAATGAGTAGACCCATTTCCACTGCATTATCGGCACTCCATTTACTAACTCTGACTCCAGTCATCATCAGCATTCAGAGGAAATTCTGTGGAATAAACCAAAGTTTTTTATCCTCAGTCGGAATAAGCTGTTATAGCTCACTAATTTACCTCTTGTCGTTCATACTGTATCTCCTCATACTATCTGTTTTCCTCTAAAGGAGCTCATTCTTGACTTGTTCCCACAAAACAATGAACTGTACCAAATTTCAAAGATATCCTAACGTGTGTGCATCTGAAGTGGCACATTCCTAACATGGATCAATCGTCTTGTACAGCATTACAACAGGATCTTATTGATTAAAAGTAAACTTTTGTGAAGACAATTCAAAAGTGACAAGACTGTTGACAGTATGTATGCACATTCTAGTAGAGTAGAACAGGTTTGTATTTTGTATTTGCAGGTAGAACAAGCAGATACAAGCGAATGAAACTGAAATCAGATAAATGATTAAGGAAGAATCTTAGTTTGTTTTGCAACTCACTTCATCTGGTAGAGCAACATGCAGTGCATTCAGGACAAACAGGTCTTTCAGACAGGCAGGTTCAGAGAGGTCTGACTTCGACTGTGGCAGAGAAAGATTAAGATGAAGTTTAGGCTAAAGTTTTGATCTTTAAGACTAAAGATGTCTGGAACAAACAAATAATGAGAGCAAAACTATAAGAGCTGATGCATCCCTTTTTCTTGTATTGTCTTTTTGTTTACCGTCACTTTCCGGTCATTCACTGGTTGGTTGAAACAAGTCGAGAACTTGATGCTGTAGGAGAGAAAAAGATCAGAGCCACCTGCTGCATTTCCCTCCTCCCACCAATGATGTGACATCTGCTAGACGAGGCAGAGAGGTGGAGGAAGCAGAGTGAAGCAGCATTGCTCTTGTGCACTTCTACCAAAACAGAAAGATCAACAGACCAGCTGCAACACTCTGGCACAAGACAGGAACTCAGGGGTAAGGCAAGCTTGCTGAGCCTGATTTTATCACGCGAAAACTTTCTAAACTACTTGCACTTTTACACAGATATAGTTTAATGTATAAGGCTATTAGTTACTTAAAGTTACAGCATACAGCTTTAGTGTAACATGCTACATCTGTAGTGTTTAAGCATCGTTAACATTTTCAGTTTGTACATCAGAGAGTCTCTAAAGTAAATGCATGATTTATTAGCACTCATTTAGTTACTCAGTACACTGTACAAGAAGAGCACTAAACAGTTAAAGATGTTTGCAGTAAAGCGTCTTCACTGAATTATTCATTTTTTTAATATCTCTCACAGGGACAAAAGGGGGTTTTAAAAATTATGTATGTATTTTCAGTAGAGGCTGTTATCAGTCTTATTATCACACTTGCAGTCTGTAGAGCTCTAGGTTTTGTTTTTTTAAAAAAAGATGTTTAGGTGGTTAACACAGTTTCCTTAACTGACACGCTCTCTTTTGCTCACATCAACATGTCACTTCTCCATCTTCAGCTGCAGGCGTGGTCAGAAATGGAGCAAACAAATGTGACAAACGGCTTTGAGAGCAACTCTACTGATTGTCCGTCCATCGATGACTTCCGAAACAAGGTGTACTCCACATCCTACTCCCTCATCACTGTGTTTGGCCTGGTTGGAAATGGCTTTGCCCTGGTGGTGCTGATCAGTACCTACCGCCAGGGCTCAGCCTTTCATGTGTACATGCTGAACCTGGCTGTGTCTGATCTGCTTTGTGTCCTAACACTGCCACTGCGAGTTCTCTACTATATGAACAAGGGCCAGTGGAACCAGGGGGATTTCCTCTGTCGCATAAGCTCCTACGCCCTCTATGTGAACCTCTACTGCAGCATTTACTTCATGGCTGCCATGTCCATCACACGTTTCTTGGCCATCGTCTTCCCAGTACAGAACCTGCGTCTGGTGACAGAGAACCGTGCTCGCCTGGTGTGTGTGGTTATCTGGGTTTTTATCTGTCTTTTATCCTGCCCCTTCCTGTTGACTGGTCAGAAATTAGACCCACTAACAAATAAAACCAAGTGCTTTGAGCCTCCAAAGGGTCAAGGTGTGAAGAAACTACAGTGGCTGAACTATTTGTCTCTGGTGCTGGGCTTTGCTCTGCCCTTCCTGATAATCCTGCTCTGCTATGCTGGCATTGTCCGCACCCTGCTGTCCCGCACCAACACTTCCCAGCGCCAGCGGGGCACAGGAGCCAGAGCCATCCGAATGATTGTCATCGTCCTGCTGACCTTCTTGATCAGCTTCCTGCCATACCACGTGCAGCGCACCATCCACTTGAGGTATCTGTCAGGAACCACCTGTGCAGAGACGGTTGCCATGCAGAAGTCTGTGGTGGTGACACTGTGCCTGGCTGCTGCTAATTCATGCTTTGACCCTTTGCTTTATTTTTTCTCTGGGGAGGCTTTTCGCAGTCGCTTGTCCTCCCTGCGCAAGTCAGTGTCGGGCAGACCCCGGCACAGTGAAGCCAGGCTGAATCCCATCATGAGCACAGAGCCTGAGGGACAGGAGCAGCTGAAAGCCAGTCAATAAACTAGACAGGATGCTCATCTAACAAGCAGCTGCGTATATGATGAAAGGGCTCAGGATAGCATGCACTCATTGAAGTGTGGTTTACTTATGAACAGAGTATTTAGACAAAAGTTTCAAGTTGGAGGATGAACTTTTGTTCCATTACAACAACTATGTATAATTCTAAATAGTGCGTAATGTTCAGTATTTAAGTGATGTTGTTCTGCATTAATATTAGAACAGTAACATACCGTGTTCAGAGTCACTCAAAAAGGTTGGTTTCAATCAAAAATGTAAATGAAATACATTGATACAAAGCACATAGTTATCAGATAATGTTATGGTAATCTGACTTGCTTAATCTCTGACAATCTGACACTCGCATTGCACAACCTGCATATACATGTTTGTAAAGAAGGGCTAAACTCTGCTGACTGTAGTACCTGACTTGTCTTGACAATGATTCTTCAAATTTCATCATGTGAAGTATTTTTCTGACAATGTTTGACAATTTTTCATTATTTGTCAGTATGCTCCTTTTACACTCTCCCCCCTTGCTGTTTTTTATTGTTTTATATGATTTATGATGCTGTAATAACTTTTACAAAATTTAAAAAATCATCCTTTTTTGTTTTTTTTTTCATGAACAGGGTTATTCACTTTGTTTTTTACTTTTTTAAGATTTACTGTCAGATTTTTTTGCACTGTCATCTGTTTTGAGTTTAAAGATCAGCAGGAAGCTGGAAGTTTATTTTTGAATTTTTGGATTAGATTTTTGTGAAATACACTAATTTGCTGTAGGATAAGAGTTAGACAAGAAAGACAATAGCACTGTAATATCTGTAGAGTATGTAAGCAACTACAGTCTGCTCATTATTAGCTTAGCTTAGCTTAGCAAAA
>JAPZDZ010000026.1:5894889-5909791 GCA_029783805.1 Acanthurus tennentii | reverse complement strand
GAAACTCCCCGGGCAAGATGCTTAAAGTCATGTGACTTATTTTTAGCAGGAAGGAGATGTGTTTAAACATCGATGTAAAAAATCAAAGAAACATTTTTAATTTTTTTTGTAATTTGTTTGGCTAACATAATTAGGTATGTGAACGATATGACCAGGAATGCGACCTAAGAGGACTAAGACTTTTTCATTACAGGTGGACTTAAAGGTAGCTAGCAACTTTGATCATGTGCAACAGCCTACAGAAATGACCAAAGCACAGCGACTAATCATGCAACACTGAAGTGACTCACCAAATGAAACCAAAGCAAGGATGAACATCCTAAATGAGTAAAATTGTTTTGAGTGATTCTGTTAAAGAGACTTTTTCACTTCTTTTTACTAGCCCCATAAAAGGTTTCACTTTCAGAAATAATGATATTATTTTATCAGCCCCCAAAACATGTTCACAAGGGTGTTGTGGGCAAGACACACGTGTTCTTACTCCATTTTGGCTTTTTTGTGTTATTATTTTTTCTTTTTTCTTTTCTTTTCTTTTTTTTAAAGGAATTTCAAGAACGGTGCAACATCTGGGTTTTTTCAGCAATTTAATTTAAGTCATCAAATATCATTTTCCACATCAGATGTTGGGGAGTCCTTGAATACAACAACAAGGACTTATTCTTACCCTCATACTGTTTTTCTTTCCTTTAACAGTAATTTAATTTTTAAATCGATCCATGGTTGTTTTCCACTAAACCACAGCTTGGGGGAAAAAAAGGTCTGATTGGCCATTTCTTGTTGAGCTGCTCAGGAAAACTGAAAGAAGAAACCACAACTTATAGATTAATACTTCACAAATGTAAAATATGTTGAACATTACAACACCCATACTGCCCACAAACTCTGCTGCAAGCTTTAAACAGTTCAACATTATACTGCCTTGTTTACTGGTGCAGGATTATTGGCATCTGGAATGAAGCACAAATATTTTCTGCTAGTTTTAAATGTGGGGCAATTTTATGAGACATTCATGAAATGCAACATGAACCGATGAACTAAAATGGCACAAATAAAGGACTAAATGCATTTCTACACTGAAGTGTGAGAGAAATAAACATAAAAAAAGGTGATAGAGGTGGTTTCCCTGCTAGTGTTTCTTTTTCTTGATCCAAACAGAAACGGGAGCATAGTAATAAACATGTCCAGTTTAATTTGCACAAAGTGAAACTGTTCAAGCACTTTTGTCAGCAGCCACAAGGTTAGACCCGTATACTCATGTTTCCATCCAGTATTTCACATTTTCATACAAAATAGGGCTCTGGTATTTTCTCTTCTGTTCTACAAAAAGTGTAAGGGCATATATTATTTCCATCAACTAGGATTAGGAAATACATTGACAGCATGATTTTTCAAAAAATCCCGATTCCCTGGAAATACTTTTAGAATGGCAATTATTGTTTCTTTTGAGATTGCTGGGTATTTATTTCTCATAAAATCTGATACACTGCTCATATTATGCACCCAATCTTTGTTCAAACATGAGGACCTCCATTTTAAATTCCAGAGGAGACCCCAGAGTTTCCACAGATACCACACATGCCAGACTGGGTTTTGGGGTGTGGAAAGTGATGCAGATGACATCTGAAATATTCAGGTTGGAACATTTTACTCTGTGTAAATGTCCTGCTCCTATCCACTTCAGTGAAAACTCATGTTGAGGGATTAAACTGGATGGAAAAGTCAGTACACATGTATACACATGGGAAAGAAAGTCAAACCATATATTCCAGAGGTATTCAACCCTGGAGAATGCCTCTAGAAGTCCCCTCAAAGGTTAAAAGATGGGTATATGGGTTATCCTGTTATTTGGACTAGCAGGGTGGAGTCCTACATGCTCTGTAGGATTTAAAACCAAATTCAAACACCCCAGGCCTAAAGCAGTGGGTCGTTACATGGCTGTAGAGAGCTCCTGTAGGGGAGTGTGACTCTGCGTGTGTGTGTGTGCGTGAGTGAGGGGTCACTGCAGCAGGCTGGATGCAGAAGAGGATACCAACAGGGGTTAATGTTGTTTACTTTCTCCTTCAAGTGGCCATTGTGTTTGCTTCCACCCATCACATGACACCTGGTCACAGTCTCCTCATCAGGGTTGTGCTCGCCCCTCTTCTTCCACCATCACAAAGACACGCACACACACACACTCAATCACGTACTCAGACACACAATGAGCCACTTGTTATCCCCACTGAGTTTACAGGAAGCCTTCCCTCCAGATTGGAGTTAACTGGAGAGGGCCAGAATCATGATGTTGGCATGGTCCCACATGAGACCCTCATTGACCCCAAATCCTCATCAATACAGGCCATTGATGAAGCACTCATTTCCCGTAGTTAAGTGACAACAGCAACTCTCCTCATCGCCGGAGAGACAATATGATCATACTGGATGAGCTGCTTTTGCAAACGTTTTCTGTGTAAAATTGTGCATAAGTAGAGGGTCATGCGTGGTGAAGTGAAACAGTTGCTGCTATAACATGGGATAATAGCTGTTACTATGGTTGTTACAGGGCTTGTAATCAGAAACGTACTATAAAAAACACATGATGAGGCTCTTAGCCCCCATGCTCACATTTCTAGATCCTCTTTTTCTTGATTAAGTTTTTTATTTTCTCCAAACAATTCAATTGAGAAAAATCTCATCGCTGCTGCCAGGTTTTATACAATTCAGATGGAGGTTTAAACAATGTGAGACAAAACGATTTTCTGAAGTTGAGTAGTTTTCAAAGCTTGGAAACACTGAGTCTTTAAGTTTCATGATGTCTTATTCTTTGTTGTTTTAGAAAACTGCTGATCTTTCCTACTGTAAAACTAATGTGTTATTATTCAATAGGGAGCTTACCACATGCTTATAAACTGTTCTCAAGATTATCTTATAAGCTTGACATTTTACCTTATGTCGTGCAGCTAACATTTTTACACTTTATAGCGTCTGCATGCTAGACAAAAATTAAAAAGATCTGTTGAAGTAGACATCTGAAAAATGGCAAAAGAACCCCAAACTCAAATTCTTACTCACTGCTTCTCCTTCTTCACCTCCTCCATCCCTGATGATGGTGATGATGGCACATGCTGTTTTGGGAGACCTCCAGCCAGGGAGGTGGAGGAAAGAAAAATGTAAAGCAGATGTCTAACAGGCTTAAGCACAGCCAAAATCCCACCACAGCATCCATGTTGAGAAGCGAGAACATTAACTTTGACAGGATGTTGTACTAGCGGAGGTTGGAGATTTCCTAAAGGACAGCATTTTCTTCTCTACTGGCTTTGTAGAGCTGCGTCTCATCAGGCTGCTTTGAGATCAGCATACCTGCACATACAACACATTCAGATGCAATCAAGGCAGGCATTTCCCAAGCCTGAGCCCCAGGTGTTAAAAATCTGTTTGTGCAAATAAGGATGTTCTGCTATCATTTCCACATCTTAAAATAAATTCTTGAACAACATTTGGCTTAATGAGACTCAGATGTGTACAGACACGTTTTAATCAGCCATTATCTCCTCTTGTTTCCTTTCTTTCTTCCAGCTTTTTTTGTTTGTAGTAAGGAACTTTCAATGACTACGAAACGTCTTTGCTGCAAACGTACAGCTTGTAGATATCTGACCGAAACACAACTGGCAGCTTTGTGTCCCCAATTATGCTGTCTGCCAGTGAGTAATGGGATACATGAGACGGATGGCGAGCCCCTCAGTTGCAGGAATGACCCGCAGATTTGCATGTGTATACAAACACACTGCAATCACACTAGAAGCCGCAGCAGACAAACAACTCTTGGCCAAACAAATACTCAACATTCCTCGGGGGTGGCCGCATGCATTTATACGTACCAGTGTGACCTTTCAACTGGAGGACAGACGACTTTAATGCATCTTTGTCTGCAAGCATCTGCTGAAAATGTCCTTGAGGAACAGATGTGTTTGATGGCTGGTCCCATGTCTGACCTCCCTGTAAAAGAGACAACCATAAAAAAATAAAATTGGAAAGTCAATAAACTAAAAGTATTTCACAAAAGAAGAAACAGTCAAACAACTTCCAAGGAAATTCAAATGTTTTAACCTGGGTCTTATTCTCATAATTAAAGCCACTGTAACAAAAGTTTAATTTTTGTTTGACGTGAGCGATTCATGGGAGTCCAGTCAGTTTTTCCATCCAGTGTAGCTATATTCTATTTAACTGAGTGGAAAAAATGTTTAAAGTAGATTATAATAAAGATGTGTAGCATAATTAGGACTGGCACTGCAGTTAGAGGGGCTGACTGAGTTTACAGTCAGCTTGCATGCTCAGCTTGACACGAAATTACCAATAACTGATCACAAAACATAATTTCTAAATTTAAACGTCTATCTAAGCATTTCAAAACCTATGTGGAGAGCTGATGTTAATAAAATCTTTGATTTTAAACACTTTGCTGGATTCTTTCCTGTAAGAGACTCCACATGTTGCAGTAACACAGCAAGCAGAGTGACGCAGCCCTGTTTGTATGAACTTTACCTCTGCTGAAGCTTTAGCATTCTGTAAACAAAGCTGTTACGATTTATAGTTTGAGTCCAGCTACATCCTGTTTTATTCTGTTCACACTTGTCTTGTCTCTTTCATTTCCCCCATGTCCCATCAAGTTTCCCTCCCACATGATCATCTGCCCTGCCCTAATGTGTTTCACCTGTGTTGATTACTCCACCTGTGTCTCATTACTCCCAGTGTGGCTATAGTCTCTGCATTTCCTTTCTGTCTTCATCAGTTTGTCTGTTTTCATTCTCTGATCCTGTTTTTGCTTCCTGGTTCTGCTTCTTTGTCTCTTTCCTGCCTGTTCTTCACATGCTTCAGGTTTGTTGTTTTGTTTAAGCTTTGTTTATTCTTACTTTTGGTTTCCATGCTACCTTTTGCTCTTGTGGTTTTTGTTTATAATCGTTTTTTCACTAAAGCGTCCTTTTGTTGTGTTCTGTTTTTTAGTTGATGTTCTTGCTTTTGGGTCCTTTTGATAAATGTGACAGAAGCAGATTCATAACACTGCTGAGGATCTATGAAAGAGAAAGCAGATTTATCGAAATATACATAAATGTCCGACTTGAAAGGTCAAGCAACACTATTTAATGATAAACTACAGCAAAATGTATGAAACGGTAAATCAGGAGTTAAGTGAGTGGAAGTGTCAAAGTGTAGTGTTTTGTGGTGTCGGATGAAGTGCAATTGAACCAAATCAAACAAAAGATAATTTTTTGTTTTAATGGGAGAGTTGGGAGAAATGTGGACAGCTGATACTGAATGTGGTCTGGATGGATTGGCCAGGTGCAACCAGTCTCAATGCCGTCTTTGCCATTGGTGATGTGAGGAAGCAGCTGCTTCAGGAGCTGATGCTTCTTTTCCTGATTTATGCTTTTCTGTCACAGTGTCACCTCCAGAATCTATGTAACAGACCCAGAGTTACCATTACAACCCATTGGTCCTGAAATGGAAAAAAAAGCCATGTCCTTGTCAGTGAGGAAATGAATGACTGCCTTTCTCACTAATTCATCTTCCCAAACACAAAGTAATATTTGTTCAACAGGATACTCAAATCCAATTTGCAAAACCCATTAATGGCACATGAAGCTACTGATTTGTGAGGGATTTGTAATTTTATTGGGGAATTTGGTAAAATCATTTCAGGTTCAGGAATTTCAAAATATTTTTTTCCAGATGGTTTTGATTTTAAAAAATGGATTTTAGATGTGTAGTTCATCAAATTTTTCCACAAGACTTTAAAAAGGCAGTGGCAGAGGAGACTGGATGGACTAAAAGGCCCTACTGACAAATGGAGTATTCAGTTCAACCGCCTTGGTCTATTTTCCAGCAGATTGAAGACAGATGAGAGGCACCAGGCTTCAGTGCTCTGCAGCAGATTTTACATTTGAACATTTGAACATCAATCTTTCTGGGGGGGGATTTTTTGGCCATTTGGAATACTAGAATGGAAAAGCTTATACCAAGCAACTGTGATGTAGAAATGCATGTAAGAGGGTCAGCGGATACTCAAACTGTAGTATTGAAAGCACATGAGGGGGTTTTGCCTGCTGTGGATCAGCATGAAATCATCATGCCGAGGGAATACAGCAGACACTAACACAGGCAGTAATGCTTACAGCACCTGCACCATGGCCAGCCCACTGTCTGCACGCAGGAGGGCTGAATGACACAGCAGTGTCTGTTTTTACTTTTTCACTGTGGAGTCTTATCCATTTTTTACAGTTCATTTGTTCATTTTTTCTCTTTTTCTGTCTTGAAGAATGAAAACTGACAAATAATGATGATTGAAAAGGATGCTTTGAGTAAATGACAAAAGATTACACAGCAAGTAGGATACAAGTAAAAAAATTGGATTTGACTTCAACAAAAGTTTAATATCATGTTTAAGCACATTTTGTCTGTGAAATACAAATTCTTAACAAAAGCGAACCAAATTTCTAGGAATGGCAGAACATTTAATCCCAAATGTGTGGAAAAGAGATTTGGCTGTGGTGTTTGACTGTTTCTCCTGCTGTCTATCTCTGCTGCTGTCTTTGTGTATCAGCAGTTTCCTGCACAGGGACTCAGCGTAGAGGAAGTACCCACCTATCCTGACTGTGACACTAGTTGTCTTTTACTTTCATATTGTTGCTAAACCAGGGAAAAAAACCCCTTGCTCTGACGCTAACATTGTGCTCCTTGTAAACGTTGCTTGGCCAATAATAAAGCGGATGTGTGCAGTAGGTTTTCCAGTTGTTGATGTCAGCCTGGAGTCACTGTTCCTGTTCTCAGGGTAAAGCTCGCCGGGCAGGGCGGGTGGGAATTGATACAGCTTGGGGATAAGAGCTGTGTGTATGTGTGTGCAAATGTTTGGTGTTTATATGTTGAGAGAATAAGTGTCTTCAGGGTTATCACAGAACCCTCTAAAAAGAGGACCTCTGCACAAAAGTGAGGTCAGGATCAGGCCGCCTCTGCAGCGCTCAGCGCGGTGCCAGCCCACCACAGCATCCATCAAATCTGAAAGGATATCTTTTAAATTACACCGGACAAGTTTGGAAAGAGGAGAGAGGGGGAGTAAGAATGTAAAACTGCTTTTCTTTTTTCAGCAACGTCTTTCATAATACCCCTGGGGTGTTTCATACTCCTCAGCGGTAATATCATGTATCCAACAAATTGGACCCTCCACTGAACTCACGTCAGTCACAAAATAGGATGCTTATGTGTGCACATGAAAAAGCTAAATTTAACTTTCCTGTGCTGGCAACTCACATCCTAAACTCTATACAAAGGTTTCCTCTGCAACACGGGAGACCAGGAGTGGTTGTAATACTTTTTGGTCTCAGCATAACTCACTGAATTTTTGTGTTAGAGTTATCAAAATTTGACAGAAACGTATCTTTCTTTGTGAACTACAAATTGGAATGTTTTCCACTTCTCCAAGTATATCAAAGAAGTCACACAATGATTTCAGATATAAGGAGTCTGTTGTTGCAACCTGAACCACCACTGGATTAAGTTTCAACGCAGTAAAATAGATACAGTGTGTTCAGTTAGATTTTTTTTTAAGAGGTTTCACCCACTCTCTAATCTAAATGTGTAAGTCTCACTTTGACAGTATCATTTCTCATCCAAATATAAAGTTGGTCCAAAGGTTACTTTCCCACTCGAAAAAATCAGTAGCCTGGGAACCAAACCAATCTGCCAAGTTCAGGGATTTATTTGCTCTGGCCGACTGTTCTGACACCCTTTTCATTCAGACAGATTTCCACCCGGCCTGGTCAGTGTCGGGCCAATCTGAGGCGTTAAAGGTTCAGCTTTTGAAAGGACGCACATATCACTGCTCTCAACAGGCTGCAAAACTCAGATCAAACTGTCAAACTGGGCAGTAAGGATCGACGTTGTACTGCCTATTCTCCCAAAATGTTTTCAGATAGACATTAATGTAGAATTCAGCTGTGATTTAAAAAACCTTTTCCAACCAGATGGCCTTTTTTTTCTGCTTGAAACTGGACAAAGCACCACCCCCACTCACACGTATCACTTAGTGTCACAGGTTTTGTAGCTGTGATTGGATTTTAGTTCTTTCCAAATGTATGAAAAGGCATTTGTTCAATGATTGATAATGCGAATAACACCCTTGAAAACTGAAAAAAATAGAGGAATGCCAGGCCAATTTGGAAATATGATCTGGTCTGGCATGACAAGCCAGAAAAATAATGTTTTGGCTGCAAAATCTGCAAACTTCTTCGCACAGCTATAAAAATTTACATTCAGACCCAAGAAAGATCTGGTCATAAGCTATATGCACACATACGCACACATGACTCTGTAGGTCGTCTCTGCTTGGTGAAAGTGGGGGCTTGTTATAACACCCCCCCCACACACACACACACTGTTCTGCAAGTACAATAGAAGCATAGAGCAGGCAAGAAGAAGAATGGGAAAATTATTAGTGCATAAATGGTGTTTTCTTTGGCCAGATTAGGATGATCCTTTATTCCACTCATCCTCTATATGCTTTTCTTCCCAAATTTATTTCAGTTCAACACTCAGCCTCAAATCCAACAGTAAAATGAAAGTCCATCCATCTCTTCACTTATCCATGTTGCGCTGGGGCTCAGGGATGGACCTCATCCAAGAATGCTTGTTATATGTTGTAAGTCTCCCTTTATGTTGTCAAGGGAGCTCTTTATCACGGCCATGTTGGCTTAAGAGGAAGTCTAATAATTGTCCCTCCTGCCATAACAATGACACAACAACATAGTGTTAAGCTGTATATTAGATGATATCCAAATCTCCACCTCTCCCAGCTGCGATGCAGAAGAAGGGAAGTTAACAGTACTACACAAAAACCTAACGCGTCATCTGTTTGGCAAATGGTCCGCGCAGCGTCTGGGGACTATCAGGGGTCCTTGAGGGGAGTCCAGAGAATTCCTAGCAAAAAGGGAACTGCTTTATTTTTTACTGTAATTGCATCCATAAGCAACACAATGACTTAATGTATGGCTATTTTGGTCATGGGTTTTATACACTTTCCATGATAAAACATTTAAAAGCAATAATAACATCAGTTGGGGGGGATCTCAGGAAAAAATCATATTAAAGTGAGAGTCTGTGGTCCAATTTGTGTCATTTTACTGGAGCCACTGTGCTTGGCTACACACCAAAACAAACAAAGCTATTAGAGGATAGAGTGTGGGGTTAAAAGCTTTACATCCAAATAAGACAGATGACAGGTTTGTTTCAAACTGCATCAGGATACAGATGACATAACCTTTTTAAACTTTTAAACGCCACTATCTCCATTCAAAAGAGTATGACCGCATGAATTTAGAGATGAACAAAATGATTGCCTTGAACACTTGTGATCAGTGCCAAAACAACACTGGAAATGAGTGGAGGAAGTTTTGACTGGGATTTGGACATGGATATATTAATAAAGCCAGAGCTGTTCCACCTTGCTGCCAAACACACAGCTTTGTTGCAGAGAGCATTTTCCCTGCAGACCACCATGCAAAAAAGAGATGTCTACAACAGACATCAGCACGCCTTAAAACCTCCTTATGCCAAGAATAGTAATATTTATGTGTGTGCTATGAAAAGTGACCTATGCATGATATCATATAACTCTGAATCCAGTCTCCTCCCAAAAAGATCTGAGTCTAGTCAATGCTAATAACTGCAAAACAGATCCCAAACAAGTATTTTTTTTCTTTTCTAAGAGCTAAGAACTGACTTAGTAAAGACCCAAACAGAACATTGCCAACCTAGGAAAAAAAAGCTTCGGACCAATGTTTAGCCGATGCGTCATAATACAACAACAGCAGACCCATCCCCAGACTCTGACACATGATTCAGGCAGGGATAATTGATAAGGCAGATCCCCCTCCTTTAGAAAAGGAAGCACACAAAAATAGAACACAAAAATAGACTTCCTCTTTCCTCGTGGCACTTTTTAAAACAAGATCATTTCGCACGTACACCAGACCATTTGATAAGCTCACGTGCACAGACGTGTTTCCTCCAGGATGTAATCCTCAAGAGCTTACCTTTAACTGGGCACCATGCCCATCATGACATCTTTTTAGGACAGGGATCCCAAGTCCTGAGTGACAGGTTAGCCCAATGCCAGAAACAGGTGAGACCATGTGTACCATAGTGTTGTTGGACCATGGATTGATTGACATCTCACCATTTCTGAATCTCTCCAGCAGGGAGGACCGAGGAGAGGAGGGGAGCAGATTTGACACGTTAAGTCTTGACAGGACTTAACGTGTCGAATCTGCTCCCTAAAAAATGGATGAACACCAGTTTAGGGATGGTTGGATGAACGCCAGCCTGTAACTTGGTGATAAGCCACCACAGTCTAGTTGTTTGCTTCTCATCTGTGGCTGGAAGCTCTGTAAGAACAACAGTACTGCTGTTATTTCCAGTAGCCTCAGGTGGAAAAACACACCACTCAGCTTGACACACTCGGATATTCCTCCAATTCAAAGCATGTAAAATGGTCAATGCACAATTCATACTTTTTATGGGAAAATATCCTAAAGATGTTTCATGTCCCTGTTTTGGGCCCTTCAAAGTAGCCAGAATATGGGGTATTGCAACAGCAGTGTGGTTAAGACATGAACCACTGGGCTCATGTTCAGGATAATTACAAGAGTCGTCATTACTCTTACTGTGTATCCCTTCCATCACAGGGAGATGTATGATGGTAATCACAAGTGGTTTTGAAGACAATTTTGGGACTTGCCAACCCAGTTTTTAAGTTCACATGGTAATTAGAGCAAAAGGAGTGTACCAGTCATCTGACACTTTAACACGACTGTTTTTCAGAGAGCCAGCGCTGGCAAGCCCAGTAAACAGCACAAACAGCAGGCCTTCTTCTTCTCCAAGATGTCTTGTGAGAAAAAAAGAACTTTTATTAGGGCGGTGTGATAAAAAGTTTCTGAGACTGATCCTGTTGCTCATGAATTGAGCACTTTATGGGAATTTGCATGTAGTAAGTGTAAGTTATAGCCCTCTTGAGTAAGTATCCCTAGGTAAATACCTTTACCATTGTCAGCCTGAGCTATGAGTGTTTTTGATGTCACCATGAACTTGAAACTTGGGCCTACATCTGCAAACCAGAGACCAAACTTCATTTTGGGGAGCCGAAAAAAAGTTGCAGGGACCAGAATCTGATGATAACGAGGAGTGAGGAACGATAACTGTGCTGTCACAGGTGAGAAACTCACAGGTTTCCAGTGTGCTCCGAACAGGCATGTTGTTATGCTGGAAAGCCCTGCTGACATCAAATGACTCACAGTTTGAGTCATTTGCGCTGAAGCCTCAGAATGTTACAGTAGTACTCAGTGTTGGATTCTGACCACAGTAAATAACTTGTGTAACATATGTCAGCGAAATCAGCAAGTTCTTCGTTGGCCTTGCGTCCTGACATGCCTTCTTCAAACTTAGAGACAACAGGCTCTCCTCAACAAAGACTGGCGTCTGGTCTCTGGCTCAAAGCAGTAGACACAACTCTTATCACCAGTGATGATCCTTGACGTGAAGTCAGAATCATTCTGGGTCTTTGACCAAGATCCTCTCTCACGCTCTGCTCAGGAGTCAGGGGACTGCAAACGTGCATGTACCAGTAACAAAAACATGTGTTGCTCATGTGCTGATCATGATCAAGCAATGAAAACTTGGAAAACTTGTTATTGCTTGCCCCTGCTTCATGCAAATAACTGTGCAGCACTCAGCAATGCTCATTCATGCACATCAAGAACATCTGAAAATGTCAAAAAGTTTTGATCATGCCTCATACCTCCTCGCTGACTAATTAGAGGCAACTTTCCATCACTGCTGATGTGAGCTGCGAGGCTGGAGACTGTTATAAGCTTTCAGATTCTGATAAAGGCCACACAGAATTCCACATTGGTGAGAGAGAGAGAGGATTAAAGAACTTTATCTTCACACACATGCAGGATGAAATCAATGTCCTTAGGGACTGAAAATGATGATGCTACACTCCACTTCACAGCAAAGCACTGACTGAGGAAATCCTTGGAAGTAGCCCCACTATTGTGAAAAAAGGTACGTACAGTACAGTGCAGGAAGCTCACATTGGCTGATGTTCTTATTGCTAATGAGAATTGTGGATAGCAACTAAGAGGAAACAGGAATATCAGAACTAAGTGTGGTCTCTTCCTTGCCAGGCTGTTCACATAGCTGTTAAGGAAACTGTTGATATGGAGTAAAGCTAAAACTGCCTTTTCATTATGATATATGGTTGAATGGGTCTACCGTTGGCTAAGTTCATTTTTCCAGATTTTTCTTTGCTCATATATGTAAGGTTGAGTTTATGGTCCCTGTATGAGCCATGTTTGGCTTTAAGAATCAGACACAGAATCACTCACAAACATAAACCTGGCACAAATATTACAACTTTAAGGTTTTGGTCCTTTGGGACATCAGAAGCCTGGAGAAAATATCCAGACAGCTGCAGGCTTACAACACTGTACATATGTGTCTTGGTGTCTGTGTTGCAATGTCAGGGTGGGGGGGTGGGGGTGGGGCAGCAGAGCAGGAAGGGTGGTGTTGGTTTGAGGAGTCATGGGACAGAGGATTTTTGATTGCCTCTGCAAAATGTTTGCCTTCATTCATGTTTTTCTGCGCGCGGTCTTTTGTTGTAAAACTCAATTATCCTTTCAGTGCGTGTGTGTGAGTTTGTGCAAGTAAATCACTGCGTGAGACCACTGAGTGAACTTGCTCTCCCCTTCTGTGCCAATCCCTCTGTTGTCAGAGTTCAAGAGTTCTCCAAAAAAATAAAAACATGAACCAATGGGAGATGTTCATGTTTTAACCGTTTATGCACTGGTCCTGCATTATAGGATGAGTCTTTCAGTTTGAGTTGGTTTATGTGTGACGTCACGTCCTCCTCCATGTTCTTGAAGTTTTTCATAGCCTGACAATTACAGTGCAGTTCACATCCAATCCACCTAGCAAGTGCAGCTTCAGACAACCCAGAATGTCATTTTAAACGTTCATTTTGCAGATGCTGTTTTTGCGGGGCTGCAATAAGAGTTATTGGTTTTAGACATGAGTTTTAGATTTGCAGCCAACAGAAACATTTCCTCACACTTGTCCTCAGAGTCAATAGAAAACATTTGCTGCTCGTGCTGCACAGCCTCGACTGATTTATGTCAAAGCTTATAATAAACCCTTGAGCGGCTGATTTAGCATAAGTCATCGGCTTAGACACGTCCAATTGTCTGTCTGCTAATGATTTGTTGAATTTCATTTCATAATCAGTATCAAAAAGCCAGCCAGCCGTGGCTTTTAACAGACCTCAAAATCGTATGCTGAGATTTGTTCTCAATAAGATTTCATATTTTTTATTGATTCAAACCAAGAAAAACAGTCTCGCTTTCGGCTTCATATCTGTTGACCTTCCACTGCAAGGTTCAAAGGTTTTCTTAAGCCTCTTAAGAATTCAGAGAATTTTTTTTTTCGCCGCATGGATGAGCATGTAATCCTTTATATGAAGAGAAAACATGAAAATCAGCAAAATTGGCATTACAGGGTTTTCACATGATAGTCATATATTATTTTAACAGACAAAAAGCCAGATGTGATTGGAAACAGTGCGAGATAACTCTGAAGTGTCTGATGTACATGGCGTTTTATATTTTCAACATATCTGCGTCATTTAGTCCGACTTACTGTAAATAAACTCTCAAGTCTTCGTCTGAAGCAGCCAGTGGTGGTCAGTTGTTAGAACCTAGTAACTGCTTCATTTAAAAAACACAGATTTATTTCAAATTCTGTTCAAGACCCTGATTCATGCAAGGATGCTCAATATCTCAGAATAAATTTTAGGGGGAATAAATGAATAAAATGGTGCACAAATTATCAAATATTTCTATTTTATCTAATAGTGCAGCTATTGTGATACAGTGTGGATTTTTTTTTTTGATTTAAGGAACTCAAAAGTTCAGGAGGTCGAGCCAATGGAGACAAATGATAAAGAAAAAAAAAAGAAAGATTCTTTTTGTGGCTTAAATTGGGTCTTGTTTGATTTGAATGTAGCTTGTGTTAAAATGTGATTTGTCTCATTACAACTAAGAGGAAGAATGAATTGTGCGGTTTTGCGGTTTCCAGAACAAATAGCTAATGATTAAGTCACTGCAGAGGAAATGAATTGATAGAAAAGTTCTCGTAACATGAGGTCTTTTTAAACATTCCCAGAAAAAATGACACTCTTTAACCGAACAGCCTTCAGGATGTCAGAAATAAAGACTCTTTATAAGTTTGAAGACAGCATCTGTGTACCCCAGGAACCATGTGGTGCAGGGAAATATTCATCAGGTTCCTCTCCTCTGTTCATCAGCCTGAAGATGGAGCTCTACCTTGTTCCTCAGCATAAGCTCAATTCAAAATGAGATCATTTCTCACACTTTTTTTTGTCTCTGTCTCACATTTGGGGTTGATAAAGAATCCTCTTTATATTTGGACTCTGTCAGGAGAGAAACAGTAAAGTTCAAAGTGAGATTGTTTTTCTGTCGGAAGAACAGAGCAGGAAAAGATTTACATCAAACATCCAGACAACAGAGTAACTCTGCCAAAGTCACATCGACTACACAGCAACGTGGACAACAGCACACACACACACACACACACACACAGGTGCGGCATTGCAATATTGAGTTCGGGAGACATAATGCATATAACCATGCGTATAATAGTGATAATGTCTGTTAATGGTTTAATAATATGAGACTGTGCTAATGACAATAATGAAGCTCCAGAAATAGTGACCTTCCTAATAGAGCAGGGGATGGATGTCATTAAACAGACTCTACATAGAGGTCCTTTGTTAGTCCTCTGTGTGTGTTCGTGTGTGTGT
>JAPZDZ010000026.1:5860459-5876881 GCA_029783805.1 Acanthurus tennentii | reverse complement strand
CTTGTTTACCATTAATTAAGCAGCTTCATTTTAAGAGTTTAGTTAAGGTGTTTTTGACTCCTGGGAGGGTGAAAATATAGAATGTTGAGACTACACAAAGGTTAATGTAGTTAGATCAATTTCTATTGATCAATATGCAAGAAAAGTTAAAAAGGCATCATGTCTCAAAATACTTTTACATATTTTTCCTACTATGCTATATCTCCCACTATTCATTTAAAAAGCCTAAATTTGTATTTTTGAATGGATCCCTTATCTCATTCTGCACATACAGCTTGACTTTTAGACTTCAAGCCATAATTGTTTTTTTTCCCCCTCTAAATTATGTTCATATCCTCAGAGACAGTCATCCATGAACATGTGACTGAAGAGAATACAAATGACCTCAAATAACTTTAACCTCATTATTTACACTTGTCTCCCCTAATTCTCCACTCCTCGTCTTCACAGCACTGTATGTGGTCTATCACACCACATTCCTGTGTTAATAAGGACATTCTAGCTGACACTTCATCCTTCATTCCTCAATCACGGCTTCAAAAAACAGACGAGAGCAATTCGGTGTTTGACGGACTCATCATTTTGGGTTTGGATGTTCTTCCAAATAGTGTTACATGAGTCGTTACGAAAATAAATATATGAGCTCAAATCAAAGAACTGAGTGTTATGCATGTGAGAAAACTTTCCATGAAACTCAAAAAAAAGAAAAGAGAATGAAAATCTAATTCTTGGTTTAATGTCTTGAATTTCTTTTCATTAATCATTCCAAATCTTTAGGAATGATGAAAACAGAACTGATACACATCCATCATACACATTCATGGTACAGAACACGCCAAATTCAACATATCACAAAAAAAACAAAACACTGAACAAATGTTTGACTCTGGCTTGATCACACTATTCTAACTAGCAGATATAAAAAAAAAGGTAACTTTTTTACACTTAATAGAAACTGTATGTGACAGCTTCATAGACACACATGTGATGCTCCTCATTCCATGGGCTGCTCCTGCCCTTCTTTGAACTCGTTTACTCTGGCCTGGAACAAAATAAAAGAACACGTAGTCAGAAGTGAAGTTCAGAGTGTGGAGGGAGTGATACATTTAATCAATACTGGCTGACTCTCCCTTCACCATGGGACTGAAATGCAGAGCCAACCAGACAACCGACGGTTTCTTCCTGTATCCCACATGAATGAATGATAATATTATTGCATGTGTGGAAATTAAGGTTCACTCCTTGCTTTCCTTGCTCTGTCGAGAGGTCAGAGCACTGAGTTAGCTTCTGCACAGGCAGACAAGGAGCCTTCAGAGGGCAGACTGAGCTGACAGCTGACACGGGAGGATGACTGATGATGCCTCCTGCTCAGCACACAAGCCTTTCACATCGCTTAAGATCAGCTCTCATCCAATTTTGGTGGCAAGACCGAAATTGGGAGAAAATGTGATCTTATGAATTATCAGTTAACTGGCCCAATTTGGGTTGGACGTTAACATGCGTATGTATGTGTAGTTTTTATGTATTTATTACTTATTTTAAGTTCTAAACAGACTAAAGAAACAGTTAATCCAGAAATCAATACTGAACCACTGTTGCCCAAGGGACAGATGACTAGTGCACCAAATGGACACAGGCCCATTGTTACCTGAAAGGTGTTGAGAACATGTTGACAAACATCATGGAGCTCATTCAGACCCTTGCGCAGAGGCTCTGTGGCTGGAAGTCCCCCTGAAATAGACAAGCAGATATATCTGAAGAAAACCACCACCATCAGGAATAAAAAAAAAATACTTGAATGAACAATGCCAGCTCCTGTGGATCGGTTAACTCTGGGATGGATTATCCTGCTCCCCAAACATGTGCTAAGGCTGCAAACTAACACTAACATTTGTTTTTTTCATTTACTGATTATGTAGGCAGCCATGATGAGGGCAGACAAAGATACAAGAGAAATCAAGAAAACATGTGGGAGATGCTTCAGGGACCGTTTCACCAAATTTACAACATGAGAACTAAAATTTGCTTCACAATTTTCTCTTCATTAAAAACTAATGACATATGTTTATCTACAATTGGCAAGTGCACATCATTTTTGATTGGGACACTGCCTCTGACTTCAATTTGTGTTAGCTCTTGCTCACATATAACTTGAAAGGAAAGGGACCAGAGTTTGATCAAACACTTAACCTAAGTCAGAACACAGTGTAGTAAAAATATAAAACATAATTCATAAAAAAAAGTGAACAATGATTGTTCTTGTATAAACAATAAAACAATGCTGCAAATAAATCCTCTACATCATATTTAATTTAACAAAGAAGCTATCAAAGCAGTTAATGTGATAAATGGACTTTTTCCACTTTTATACTCCATGTCAACGTTCACTCATTGAACAGCAAGGCAGGGCTGTCACACAGAACGGAAAGGAGATTCAAACCCTACAGTACCAAATTTTAAATGTTTTTATTTTGTCATAAATAGGGCTGTGCAGACACTGAAAAATGTGCAAATGTTGATTGAGTGCAAACATTTCAGTTCATGTTTGACTTTCCTCAGTACAAAATGAGGCATGCACAGTGAGTCCCACTCTATGTGGTAAACCTAGAGGTGCCCACACTCAGTCAATCATCTAGGATTTAATTGAACACACATGAAGCACTTGGCCTGCCAACAGGCCAAGTCATTACAAACACACAAGAACAACACCACTGCATAGCATTGACACATTGTCATACATCTGAAGTTAGCTTGTGCACTGAGAATGGGACGCACTGAGAGAAAACAGGACATAATGATTTCTGCATTTAAGCCACCAGGATGTGGTGTTTTAAGGTAAAAGACCACAATGATTAGAACCAGTTGGTCCAAATCCTAGTGTACAAACACTTTGCAATCAGATTCATGTGTGTTCAATCAAGCCCTCGATGACTGACTAGGTGTACCTTTAACCTATGCAATGAGGGACTCACTATGCATGGCTCATTTCAGACTGAGGAAGCTGTACATGGACGGAAACAATTAAACACTTTTACATTTTTTCAGCATTAACAGCCCTGTTATGAATTAAAAAGAAAGCTTTCAAAAACAAGACTTCGATTTAAATCTTAGTTTCCTTTTTGTTCTCTGTGTGAGTTCTTCCTTGGTGCACTGTATTTTTCCCTAACCACCGCACAAAAAAGAAGACAACAACAGTTTTCTAAGATGCAGCTCAACCCTTACAAACCACAACAGTCACCCATTCACACACCCACTCATGTACTAATAGACGGAACATACTCATCCGGAACAGACACGCATGCACACACGCACGCACACACACACATCAATGGCACAGTCAGTATCTTTCCCAAGGCACTTTGACATGCGGACTCTAGGAGCTAAGGATGGAGCCTTATCAGAGGACAAGAGACTGTTAACTCCTGTGCCACAGTTCAGCTCAATGGGAGACAACTAATTTTATTTACAACTTCACCACAGTTCAAAGAGTTATCATTAGAAATGTAATACTTTTTAAAATAAATGCTGATTACACTATGCAATTTGTAAACATCATTTTATTCTTGAATATCATCTTATTGCTTATTCAAAAAGCTATACTGAAAACAAATTAAAAGAAATGCTTGATGCAGTAATGTTCCTCTTCTTCTAACCCAATTTTCATTGTGGTCATGGTGATAATGATATAAATAAAAATAGAAATACAGTTAAGTATGTTTAAGCATAGTTGAAAATATAGGTTTTTCTGGTGTCTGGAAGGTAACTGTGTCTTTCTTTGATGAGGCAATGACGAAAGATCTTCCAGGCTTCCTGAAACTTTGTTCAACAAAAACAAGTTGTTTTCTCAGTCTTGCAGAGTCCTTTCATGTGATGGGGCTGCTGGTATCTGAAGGCCCTTTGTGCAAAGCTGATGACAGATGATCTTTTTTTAATAGTTCTCTTTGGACAAGAACAAGAGGGGGTGTACATGCATGAGTGTTGCTCAGTCACTGGTCTTTTATACTTGGCTGAGTGGACAGTGAATACAGCAGATTTTTTATCAAAATATTTACTCCTTAACAGGCCAGAAAAAGTTTACTCTTTTGCTGCCTTACACATGCACTCATAAAATAACCTGGAGTGTATAGAGAGAAGACGACATGGTTGCGATTTAAGAGAACCTCTCACCTCGTGTCTGAATGCGAAAGTTGATCTTGCTCTCAGACGGATGTGTGATGGTGTAGCCACAAAACTCCACATCCGCACTGACAGATAACAGGAAAGAGAAAGTTGGATTTGTGATTATCTTCAATATTTTGCTTAAACTAGCCAGAGGTGTGTTAGTGTTATAACTATTTTTCCAGCATTAACCCAACCCAGCTGACCTGGACTGACTGAGAGAAAAAGCATTGGGGACAAAGTGGAATCACATGTGTTGAGTATTATAAATAGTCAGAATAATGTCTGAGACTTGTGAGGAGAAAAAAACAGTCCCCTCCAGCTACTCAAATCACAAATGATACATTAGTCATACTTGGTACTTCAAATGTGCCACATGGTAGTGGGAGGGGGAGGTTAAACATTCTTAAATTTAAAAAGGTAGACAAGTTAAAGTCGTGACAACAACATGCATGATTTTTTTCCCTTTGAAAAAAACAAAACAAAACACTGACTTCTTCATGATCATATATCTTAGGGAGTTTCCCAACGTATGGTCTTCATCATGGAGTACAAATGTCACACAGCCCTCATCAGCCCCATCAGCCTGGACCTATAACATAATAGTCATACTTATTAAAACGTCACGAATCCAACTCTTAATAAAGACAACCAAGCTCCCTGCTTATATATTAGTGAGCGTATGACCAGTCAAATGGGGAGGGAGCAATAACGCATCTCCAATACAAATATCACCCTTTATTTCAGATGTATGCTGACGTTCATCAGTTGATTACATTAAACAAGATATTGAGAAACTGAAAACACTCGGGTCCGTATAAATACTGCCCTCTAGTGAAGAAATTATAAGCCAGAAATAGACAGAGACGGTGGATAAAGTAGTTCAGGTAACCTCGGCTTTACATAATGACATTAACATTATCATTATATGGGTCTAGGAAACTAAGGTTTTATTAAAGAGAACAGCTTCCAGTGTACTTTGAGTTTTTAAGTGGTTTTAGGTTGTTGTTTTCATTGCTAGCTTCTGTAGCTACCCACGTGAGTTGCTTGCAGGCGATCGAATTGTTGTTATTATTAGCCTCTTACGTTTATTATGTCTAATGTCTAATATAGATAAACAACAACAAAGCCATTACGTTGTATACAAAACCAGAAACCACAAGACATTATGTGTTCTTACCATCTCCAGCACTGGTTTCTTCTCTCCTTCCCCGGCCATGCTTCCCTTAGCCTTAGTCTGTCAATAATAAGTCATGGATATTTAGCCCGCACCTCTGTCTGACAGGCAGCAGACAGGACAAGCGGAATTTACAACTTGGACCACAAATGGCATATGCTTTTGTTTGTGTTTTAATTGTCCAAAATAGAGTTGAAAATTGTTTAGAAAGATTAAAATGAAATGTTTTAGGTGAAATACTAATCTACCTGGGCACAACAGCATCTGACTCACATCACAGTTCGCTGATTTGCAAGCTTTAGTTGTTTTTTTCAAGGCTTTGATTTGTTTTCGTTTTTGTGTATCGTTCTTGTTAATTGTTGTTGTTTTTGACTGGTTGTTATGTTGCTATTTATGACTAGACAAGAGACGTAAAATTTTGGCAACTTCAATTTTGAATTGAGTGAGTTATAAATTGCACAGACCCATAAATTGCCTGTAAAACCTTGACGAGGGCTGAAATACTCCCCAAAAACTATCGCCATAACGTGATGTAGCATAAAAACATTTGACGACAACAATGCGCAACAGGAAGTTTAAAAATGTAGTTCATAAAACGAAACTATACATTTGACAGCATAGACTAAGGAAACTGTGGAACTACATTACCTAGCGGAATAGTGAATTTGTTTCTAGTCTGGTAGGCTAGCGTCAAGTGATTTGCAAAGCAGAAGTCACTCGAAAGGGATTAGCTAGCTTGCTAGCTGAGGAAATCTCTTTAGATGTTGGAACCTGCGCTAAGTGAGCTAATTTGAACAGCGCTGACCAACCAAGGTATTGGGTTCGCTATTATATAATACTGCTGACGATATTATTTTTTGTTGCGAGAAACGATGAATTGTATTGCGACAAACAGCTAACAGCACTTACCTCTCGTCGTTATGTATCCACACTGGGTAACAACATTACTTGCCAGCTAGCCTGTTGTTTTTCAGCCACCGTCTATATGACTTTCGTTTTCAGTTCTCATGAAAATAATTTTCGGCAGTTAGCTTACTAATAGCGCATCGATTCCATCCCATTGCTAATCTAAATACAATCGCACACAAAATCTCTTTCATTTTTGTCACTTCTGTGATGTTAGCCTCAAATGTTACACTAGAATCGTTCTCTATTAAGCAACATCCTCTGTCTTCATTCCGTTTGCCTGTGACATTATAATTAACATTTTATTGTTCTTGTTTATGTGTTCACAGTAAGTAACAGAGCTGAAACCCCCAGCTGTTGCCATGGCAATCCTGTTTGCTGTGGTGGCTCGTGGAACCACCATCCTGGCAAAGCATGCATGGTGTGGTGGCAACTTCCTTGAAGTGACTGAACAGATTTTAGCCAAAATCCCATCAGAAAATAACAAACTGACCTACAGCCATGGCAGGTAAGACCTATTCCCCACTGACCCACTTCCATACAACTCCACCACACCCTCATATCTTGTGATTACATAGGTCTACAAAGTGTAAAAGAAACCTCATCTGATGAACAAGATATAAAATTAGAGATAAGAGAGACTTTATTGTCAGCCATCTTTTTACAATGCAGTACAGTATTTGATAAAATGAAATGTTTTTTCTACTGGTCCCTAGTGTAAACAGAAAGAATGACCAATGCTACAATCAGACTACATACAGAAGCAACAACAGCAACAATATACAAAAACAGTTACAGAAACAAGGTTTGACACAAGACACTATTGTATAGTGCAATATGCTGAAACAATTTCAATACAGAAATACATAATTGTTAGTGCAAAAACTGGTGAAATTGTAAGTGATGTTATCAAAGCAGACCTTCCTTCACTTGTTGTGTAAGCTTTGGATATCAACAAAATTTAACAGATTTTATGAGCACAAATAGGCTATATTTGTCATCAGGTTAAAGCAAGAAATTAAAATTGTATGGTTCTTCTAAAATACCATATAGTTCTATTTTGCCCTGTATAAACCTCTGTTGTTAGTTTCCATCATGCTTTATAATAAACAATAAACAACAATGCAAAGAGATATACAAATAGAATACAAATAGAAAGGAATACAATAACCTACTACAACCTCATCATTCTCCACTTTGATGTCACTGTTGACATTCAGGGTTTTTCCTTGCACATTCACAAATTTTTCAAATATTAAAGAAGTTTTGGTGACAAAATAAAAGATTTTCAAGCAAAAAAACTACTGTGTTTACTGATTTAGCCAGGTTTGCTGACTGTCCATATAAACTTACTCTTATCACTATCAGTGTTCAAAACCAGGAAATGCCCACATGTCAGATCATTATTACAAGAATTAAAGTGATTTCTGGTTGCATTAATGATGTGAATACTTTTATTCAGGAAGGACTGTCATATTTGTGCATGTGTATGCTCAAGATTAGTTCAAACTCAGAGCACTACAGAAGATGCACTGCAAGAAACCACAACCTGACACTATCATGTGGTGTAAAAATCACATGTCAGAAAGGCACAATGCAGTATGACCTCATGTCCCACTTTTCATTTAGAGTAAAAGCCCATTTACTGCTTTTACTGTTAATGTTTCCTTTGACATTGAGCTGTGCATGTAGAGTTTTATATTAAACTGTGTGCATTAAATCTTGAAAAATGTTGTCTTTTTTCTTTTCTAGCTATCTATTTCATTACATCTGCCATGACAGAATCATATACCTGTGTATCACTGATGATGTAAGTATATAATTGGCTCAAATATGTGTATTTATTTTTTTAGGGGTGAGTGGGAAGTTGAGTTACAGAAATGTAAAGTTTCTTTCAATGGCTTTGATATTTTTTTTTACTATTGTTGGACCTGCTTCTACATTTAGTAAATGATTTAATATAAAGGACTCAAAAATAAAGTTAAGCTTCTTTGAGAACCAGTGATAAGGTTTTTGCTACCAAATACATCTCCAATTGATGTTTTTGGTAGCAATATATTAAGCTTGTGATAATTGGGTGCAGAACAGTTAACTCAAAGACACACAGTAATAATATAGAAAACCATTCTCTCCATTGAAAATATTGAGCAATTTAATGGGATTATACTTAAAATAATTTAGTTCTCATGTTTTGCACCAAAGGATTTTGAGAGATCTCGTGCATTCAGCTTCCTTAGTGAGGTTAAGAAGCGTTTTCAGACAACATACGGATCACGAGCACAAACAGCCCTGCCTTATGCCATGAACAGTGAGTTCTCCTCAACACTGGCGGCTCAAATGGTGAGTATGACAAGAGGCTGAACATATTGAGCAACATTTCCTTGTGAGAGCTCTGGGACTGCTTTTTGCTTCTGTAGTCTATAAAAAACACTTATAGATTTAGTAATCAGAAATATGCTTAGACTTAGATCTCCCCTCCATTTACTGTTTTTCCTCTACCTTTCTGTGTTTTTGTTTTTATTTCTATTTGTAGAAGCACCACTCAGACCCAAGGGGGTCAGATCGTATCACTGAGACTCAGATGCAAGTGGATGACCTGAAGGGCATTATGGTCCGCAACATAGGTGAGCTTTCCGTGCATTTCCTTATGACACAATGACGTTAAAATGACTTCTTTTTCACATGGACACATGCTCAAAGTAATTGTTCTGGATCAAAAAAATCATGCAGTGTTTTAATAATTCAAATGTGGATTAAAACCAAAGGATCACTGTCTTCAATTCCAGATTTTTACCAAGCATTTCACTGGAGTCACTGTACCTGTTAACTTCAGCTTTTTGTGTCTCTGTTTACAGATTTGGTAGCTCAGAGAGGAGAGAAGCTGGAGCTGTTGATTGACAAGACAGAAAATCTGGTTGATTCGGTAAGGTTAAAGACTAATTTGTTTTCCTGTTCTCCTTACTTGTTTTTTTTAAAGCATGATATTTTACTGTAATATTTTACAATATTTCTCAGCACATATTGTTTTTTTTAATTTTACAATCACCGTGCAAGCCTCTTATCCAAAAATATTGTTGCTGATGTTATTTTCTCCCCCTAATCCATTTAGTCGGTCACATTTAAGACCACAAGTCGTAACCTGGCACGAGCCATGTGTATGAAGAACCTTAAGCTGACTGTTGTCATTGTGCTGGTGTGCCTGGTGAGTACAGGCAGAAACTATAATTCACAAGATGTTGGTTATTAATAGCAAACTGTTTAGTGTCTCTGTAGCCAATTTGGTGGACTGTTACATGGCTAAATGTCCTCAGTTGCAAACAGGAAGTATACTGTGTTTTTTTCATTTTCATAAAAAATATATCCAGGTTATTTAGCTACTACTGCTTTGATATTCAGCAGTGATGAATCCCAGGAGGGTCTTATTGTTTCTGTGCTCTTTACAGGTGGTCATTTACATTATCGTTTCTGCTGCCTGTGGAGGCCTCAGCTGGCCCTCATGTGTCAAGAAATGAGAGGTGGTTGGAAGGAGGTTGGGGATAAAAGAGAAGGGGGTAAAGGAAAAAAAGGAAGAGGGGATGAAGCACCTGTTCAACTCTGCCTGCCAGTGGAACCAAAAGGAAAGACAGCTTTCCTTCCTTTTCTCCTCTAGCTTCAACATCCCTGAAAGACACATGCTGCTCCTCCTGTCTCCTTTATTGCCCCCTTTTTGACAGTGTGAACATTGACTTGCCTTCTGGACAGGGAGTCCCACCTCGTACCCACACTAATGGACAGCAGCCATGTGGCCTAAAACTGATGTGGAACAATATCCTTGTCTTATACTAGTCTGGTGCATTCATCCTGTCTCATGCACTTAGTGGCCTGATGTATCAGTTTTTGATACTGTCCTGCATCTATCTATGTATTTAATCCATTCAGACTGATACATTGAATGAACCACAGGGATTACAAAGATTGCTCTGTTATTGTCCTGTTTTTTCTTTATTGTCAACAAAGACATCGGGGATCTATGAGTTCAGGTAGCTTTTAAAGTGTGTCACAAATCCATCAAGGACACCCGCAATACAGTGTCTGGTTCTGTTCAATGACCGAAAGTTAATATTTGACAAAAAATGATGCAGTATACAGTATGTTTCAAGTGGCATGTGTCTAAAGAACCACATTTATGGTGTCATGAAACAGATTTACTGATTTTCTTCCATGTTTTATCACCAAGCACAGTAGTATATTCTAAAATGGTTGTTGTAAAAAACAATGAGAGATATGATCTTGAAAATAAATAATGTTAATTTGAGTGACATAAATAATTAAAAAAATATAGTGGTTCTTTTTTAAATCAAGTCTGATTTTTGAGGAAATCCTTATCTTTTACCACCTTGACAAAAGGCTTGCTTCCTTTAAGCTTATACCTCTACTTGGATCTTCAGTGTGCTTCTATGTTCTAGCTGTTAACACAGTGCACTTTTTACTATGTACATAGATTTGCCCCCTGACATCATGTGATTTAAAGTCGTGTAATTATTTAATAACTGTACATTCAGATTGAAATAAACAAAATCTTAAGATATCACGTTTATCTCTACATACGGAAAACCATAGAGTTGTTATATTTATGGCTGTCATTTTGAACATTTGGACCTGATAAGACTAGCACTGATAAAGACAATTATTCCTTCATTCATTGATTCCAACGAATTGTTCATGACTAACTGTAAGTAAACGCCAGCTCATCACATTGTGCCAAAGTTCAACCAAACAGTGTTTCTCTGTCGCCTCCGTGGGACAATTTGAACTAAACTCCGTCTGTTTTACTTGACACCCGACTGGGTAAAAATGTTGTGTTCAGGAAACCCTGAAGAAGAAATGACCAGGTGATATTAATTGTTCATAAGGTCTTCGTCAGCGGCGTCAACGTCGGTGCTACTCGCTCCTTTGACAGGTAACGTTACGACTCAGCTTGCTGTCGATATCTTCTAATGTCTTATTTTTTGGGAGAACTGGTATTGTTATAGACTCTTAAAAAAAATTTCCCGTATTTTTTGCTCATTTAAGTTGTGTTCTTAAGGTAACATTACTAAAAAAGTTCCTTCAACAGTCACCAGAAGTTACCGTTAGAGCCGAGCGGTGTCTACTTTACATTCAGCTAGCTAAATGCTATAGTTGTGGTAAATAACTGGTGATTTTCGACGGCTGAAATTCATGGTTGAAACTTGTGTGATAAGTGATAACGTTAGGCCCTGCTTGTAACTGTAATCAGGACAGGCAACATTTACTGATACTATGGCTTTTAGCGTTTATCATAATAACGTTACTTGTTCCCTAATCTTTTTAAGTGTCTCAGAGGCGTTTGGTAGACTTCTCTGTATTAAACCATTTATGGAGTCCAAAGAGTATTTTCCTTGCTATTTGTAGCTCCTCACTATGTTTACTCCTGATCTAATCATAGAGCTCACTGACTGGAGAGGGACTCACACAGGGATAATCTGTCCATCAGGTGCAGGGGGATGAGGGTGGTGGTGTTGGTGCTGGTGGGGCAGTTGTTTTGATCAGTAAAAGTTGTGCCAGTGACCTCTTGTGAGGACCCATGGAGGACCAAGGAACCATAATTTGAACCTGCAAGATTTGTTCATGATTGTATATTTGATGGAACAACCAAGACACATTTGCACAGCTTCTGGCCCAACTGCATGGCTCCAATTAGATCTGTTTTTCACTGGACAGCATAGGCCCACAGCTTTGTCTTGGAAGCCCTTTTCCATTTTGGCTTGCTGGAGCAGAATGATCCAGATCCAAACTGACTAAATGTTCTGACTGTTGAAAGACAGTGCCATGCTTTTCTTTTAACCAGGCTCATTGGTGTGGTTTTGTTCCCCTGTGGTTTACAGAGGACAGCGTTGTCCCTATGGTATGCTGGTTGGAATCCCCCCAGCTTGACCTGCTGCCCTGCTGTAGTATGGGCCAGGCTTGTGCCTGGGTCCCTCCGCTCATAACTGCTCATGTATGTCCAGTCACCCATACAAAGGCAAAACAAGGTCATGTGAGGCTTGCCTCACAGTGTCATAGGGGCTTCTGAAATACAGAAGAACTGTTCTGTTCTTTTTTTGCTCTGTTTAAATGTCTAATGGTATTTGAAGGAATTAACTTGTATTTAATTTCTTTATGGATTAATAGTTATTTGCTGAATACTTGTATCACACAGCAGTTACGACAATGTGAGCATTTGAATAAAAATTTCATAACATTCTTTTACAAAGGTCCTTCAAGAAGGATATCCTTCTTGACTATCAAATCACAGGGTCCAGTAGACCACACAGTCGTTGGCAGTTTACTGTGAGTGTCAGGTATCAGAGGGATTTTGGCCACTCATCTTACTTGCTGTCTATGCTTTCAGTGTGTATACTGTGTAGGTTTATGTTGCCATATGTAGGGGGAGGTTTTAGTTCTAAATCTTGGACTGGAGAGTTTAAAACCTGGTTTTCAAAATTTTGATTAAAGTGGAAATCATGTCTATAGTCTTGGTAGCGACAGTGCTTTAAAACAAGTGTTTAAATCCTAGGATTACATAATAAGATACACTGAACAACATATTTTTAGGAAAAAAGAATATTCTCAGAAGTCTGAGGGGAAAATAAGCCTGCTCTATACCATGATCTACATCTTGTCTCTAGCTAATATTAGACTTTAGTTCCCAGGGTCAGGAGCCTTGTACAGATTAAGCAGAAATAGTGTGGGTCTTAGGGGTCTTAGACTCTTGTGTCACACCACTGCTGTAGTGTCAGGATCAGGTGTCAAGCTGTTTGTGTACAACATGTGGCCTTGTCATCAGACAGTGCTGCTGTCAGTGGAGGACTTTGGTGAACTTTTTAGCTATAACAGCCAACGCTGTAATGTGTCTTGCCATTTTGGACTAAGTTTCAATGCAAATTCTGGTTGGGGTCTACCATTTCATACTGTCCTAATGGATTTTCCTACACATAGGCCTCCCATCATTCTTCCTCCTTTTTACTTACTAAAAAACCTCCTGATCCATTTCCTCATAAAAAGGACTTTGGCTGCTAAGCAACAGTCAATGCCAGCTCAGCCTGGCAGCCTGGCCACTCCTCCTGCACTGGGCTCAACATGGGTAACGTAACATGTTGCTTTCTTCATCATTTACTCCCTCTGTAAACTTGGGAGTGGAGCTCTACTCTGAGCACAGTTCTTAGCTGGACCTTGGTAAGGGGAGCAGGGTGCAGCCAAGCCAATGAAAGTGTCTGAAACAGTGTGCTGATTGGAGAGATTGCTGATCCACTGCTGCAGTGGACTGCTGGACTAAGTCACGTTACCTCAGGGAGGGGAGGAAAAACAGAATCTAACGCCTACAAGGGGCACCCTCATTCAGGCTGTGATGTTACTGATGCATGGCTGGCTTTGAACACAAGGAGGGAGGAGTAGTGGGACAGGGGCCATTTGTGGCTGGCTGAAACAGACTTGCACGCCACTGCCTACCCAGTTGGCTGGATTTAGCGCTTTGGAACGAAGGCAGTAATGGGATTGTCTCTGACAGGGTAGAATGAGCCGGGTGAACCTGCAAAACTGAGTGATCTCTGACGTGATACAGCATCCAACACAGCTGACTGTGGAGAAATTTTCTTCTCAACTGAATTACATTGAATGGAGAGGACAAGAGTGGAGGTATTCAGTGAATTCTCTCTATAGTTAATCATTCTTTCAGTGAAAGTTAAGTTTTGTGAAACTGTTTAAAAATTGAATATTTTCTGCAGTTTTTTTGGCTTTTAGCTTGAATTTCATAGTTTTGTTTTTCTATAAACATTGTCAGGTCATGACTTCTCTTCTCCGCTGTACTTTACATAACAATATAATGCCAAGGAAAGTCAGTGTTGTGCATTGTGATTCTCTGTGGAAAGATACTGCAGTGGCTTTGAAAGGGCAGGTCTTGCCAAGGTTCAATGTGCACAAAAGTTTGTCAAAGCTGTGTCTTTATTTGACCATACAGATTTTACAATCAGGGGTGTTGTATCTTTCTTAAATGTGCATATTAATCATCCAGGTTTTGACTGCTGGTCACGTTGATTGAAAATAGGGCCGCATTTTTTGGACTATTGTGGTATAATAACTTAGATTAGAGTAGTTGATAAACTTTTCAGTTCTTGACTCCAATTCTGTATGTGTGTACTGGTTGTTGTCTTAAAAGACATTACAGACTTGACACACATTACACTAAGGTCAAGCATATTCCTAAATGACATTATGAAGTGTGAATGCTTGGAGATCAGGTGACTCCCCCTCTGAGAAAACAATTTTTTCCCCCTAAAGCTCGCATAATTTTTTGGGGGGGGGCCGAAATCATTGTTTAATTTGTAGTCCAAAAATGTTTTTGTCTGTTTGTCTGTATGTCTGTATTTGTATTGTATTTATGTAACAGTTGGTTAAAAAAGTCAATACATTTGAGTTGACACTTGCTAAAAGTGTTATTTATAAGTTCTGCAAAAAAATCACATTGAGTGTGCTAACAAAAATGTATGTGTAAATTTTGAGGGAAAAAAAACAGTAAATGTTTTTATTTTTAAGTTTGATGCAACTTAAGCCTGCAGCAGGCCTTTCGTGACTATTAGTTTCAATGACCCTGTGGTGTAGTGGCTCACTTTAAATAGAGTCTTGTTTGCTTGTCTGTCCATAGGGAAGTTTTATTTTTTTGCTAAGCCATTTAACTGCGGGATTGTGGTTTGATATTACTACAAATAAACTTCTGTCTAGTTAGCAGTAAAAAACAAAGAATGGTAAAGGGAAGGAGGCTGTTAATCAAATGGACATGTGATTAACATGCTGAATATTACAAACTGAATCCTCTCTCAAATACTTTTGGGTGTTTTTTCCTTGAACATGTAACTTTTTTTAAGGCTAAATGCATCAAAAACCATCTGAGCTCAGTTTTTTTAATTAAATTAACCGTTTTCTGCTTTTGTCATGTGTATCCGGGAAGGTCACTTAGTCTTACTACCTACCTGCTTTATTGTACTTGACAGGTGTGTAGCAGACTGTACACATTTCTGCTCCAGAAAGTCAAAGTATGTTGGTGCTTCATTCACTATTTTGAGGTTATTACAACCAGGCCGATGGAGTGTGTGTCAGGTATTGAATTTTCTTGTGTGCATCAGGATATCTTGAGTCTGCAAACTGGAACATTTTCAGGCCATTGGTGACTTGATATCTTATTCTCTGGTGGTGAGCATCACAATAGAGCTTTTGTAGTGGTGGTGGCTGGCAAGCTTATCTGTACAGTCTGCTGAAATAAACACAACAGTACACAAAAGGCATTTAAGACTGCCGTTTATTTCTCATGCCAAACATGTTGGCTTTATTTTTCAAAGTAAAAACATGGTACATAACTGCTAGTCTGTCCTCACATTACTATTAAACAATTATTTAGAGGAGACAGCATTGACAGTAGTATTTTCTACTCTTTCTCAAGGACACCCGATAGGAAGTCCTTGACATATGATGCTATGTTGTGTCTTTAGAAAAGATGCAAGTACTTCCATGATCTGATGTTTACAGTCCAAATGAAGCTACAGCTTGTAGCGTATAGTGCAACACTCTTGCACTACAAATTCCTTAATGTGATGCTGATGACATTTTAAAGTAAGTCATGAATAATTTGAGTATCCAGCTACAGTTACATTGGTCAGTGGCTAGAAAGGGGTATCAGGATCAACCAAAGCCTTTTTGACTTCCTTAAGTTAAAATTTGGGGTATCCCTATTAGGCCTGCACGATTCAGGGAAAAATATGAATCTCGATGTTTTAGCTCTGAATTGAAATCACGATTTTCTGCCACGATTTTTTTTCCTCCCAAACTGAAATGTTTATTGTACACATGAACTATGGTTCTTGGGTCCACACACCAGTAAACAGATGAGGTTTCAATTAAAAAAGAAAATCAAGGCTACTGGCCTACATTAGGCCTTGAAAATTGTAACATAAACATAAACAAGTAATAATAAATAAATAAAATACACATTGGAGCACACTGAACTGACTCTCGTCGTCTTGTCTAAATCCAAAATAGTTTCACACCACCGAAGTACCACCTATTTTCGTAACGAGGTCGGTTTGGGTGGTGGGCTGATTCTTGTCACTACTACCTGGGCTTTCAGCAACATCCATTTTGCGTTCATTTGT
>JAPZDZ010000026.1:5844040-5856011 GCA_029783805.1 Acanthurus tennentii | reverse complement strand
TAACCTCAGCATGTTTTTGGACTGTGGGAGGAAGCCGGAGTACCCGGTGAGAACCCACGCTGCACAGGGAGAACATGTAAACTCCACACAGAAAGATCCCAGGCGCCCTAACCGAGACGCAAACCAGGGACCTTCTAGCTGTGAGGCGCCACTGCCAGCCCCAACATTTAAGAATCTTAAGAGAAATTTAAAAGTGTTATATGTAAAATTGTACCACCAACTGCAATACAACTTCTCACTCTAACTTTCACAGCTATTCAAGTGTGGCTGAAATTGTGGTCAAATCTACTTATGTGCTCACATACTCATATGTGCCCAGTCTTAAATGATGGGTCACAACATTAAGTGCAGTGTTGATGCTCAGATGCCATTTTGTCAAGCAGTTAGGATTTCTGGTTTTCACACACTAAACATTCATTAAGCTGCCATAGACTCTAGACAGGCCCAGTCATAGTTTGGTTAAAGTGCTTCCTAGCTCTCCACACTTCATTTTTGCTATGTGCCTCCTGTCCTTTTTCTTACCATTTTCCTCACTGTCTGCTCTCATTTTAACCCCATGCTTTTCATCATATCAGTTGTTCATAGCACAACACGCCTGTTCAGTTATTGCCTGTTTACATACGCCTTTGGACTTATTTGATAGCTTGTGACCATCATTTCAGGGAAATGAAAACAACAGACCTCTCGTCACCTATACTTGCCATTGTAAAGAAAGTTATTCTGGTTGTAGTAAAGCAGTCTCCCCATCAGAGGGGGCAATGGAGCATTTCCTCTAATAGATATGCTGTCTTGGCCTGATGAGCTCAGCCATGTTCCACAGGAACAGTGTTGGATCCAGATGTTACCTCTGGTCTATGTCCAGGTCTTTTGGGATAAATAGCCTGCTCCCTCTGCCCTACTGCTCTTGTAGGACAGAGTGCTGGAAAGGGAGGGGGACTCTTCCTTTGATGGGAAGCCATCTGTATGAGTGGAAAAAGCAGGGGAAGGAAAGGGAGGTTTCAAGCTCACCAATAGTGTTAAAGTGAGAAAACATTGTTTTAAACAAGCACCCTGAGCACAGTACGAAAACAGTAACCGTCATACACTCCGATTTAAAGGACACTTCAATGGGGATGTGTTCGTGCTTAAATTGCAACATTTTTTTGTGTGTGTTTGATCAAATTTAATATGTTTTCTGTAATGAGTAAAATGGGTAAGTGTCCATTTTTGTTTTAAATTTAACAATTATAAGGAATAGCTAAAATGATGGGATTTTTTTCATTTTAATTGTTTTATTGTTTTCAGCATTTTTAAATGTTTTTTGTTTTTCCAGTATTTTATTGCTCTTGCTTTTAGAAAATCGTTCCTCAAATATCTCTTGATCCAGCCGATAGAAAAAAAAGACTGTCAGGTTTTATTAGGTCTGATTTGACCTTTCATGCAGTTCTAATGATATTTTTACTGCCCTAATTGGTTTTCATGATCATAGTTGGTGAGCTCATGTGTGTATTAGTCCCTAATAAAAGGGTTCATGCTGCTGACCAATGTTTATTTTTTCTCCACTAACCCATTCCAGGCAATCACAGAGCACAAACTGCAGGAGAGTCATCCCTTAGAACTGTCTTAACGGCAAATATCAAGCCCCAACTGAATGGATCCCGACCTCCACAGACTCCCACTCGCCCTTTTCTTATGGGTCCCCCCCCCACTTCAGCTACAAAACAACAACGCAAGAGCCTGGGGCCAACCAGGAGCCTTACAGAGGCCAGTGTTCACATAGACCTGAGTGAAGGTTCTGAGAGTATACAAGGTGGGCCTAACAAGGATTTACACCATCTTTAGTAACTGGATGTTCAGTCCCTTACAGCTTTTACACAAAGGCATATCCTCAGTTTTATGCAGGCTGTTTTGCAGGGTCAGGCCACAGTGTTCTGTTATTTGAGCAAACATCTGGACATGAAGGGGAGGGGCTTCTGTTTGAAATAGTGACCCACTTCATCGCTGGACTTAGAAATAAATCGTTTCAGGGCTGATCTTTCTCAAATTCAATACTTTCCTATTTTCCTAGATAAGGGAACTTGGCATCTCAACAATATTATCGTATTCTTCAAATTCCTTTATTCTGAGCTCTGTTAGAAAGTAGAACATCTTTCAAAGCTGTTCAAACATAAGTATGAATGAGCTGAAATCCATACAAGAGCCAGAAAATCATTCTGTCTTGCTGCTGGGCCTTAAATGCCTTGTTTTATTCTTCTGACTGGAGAAAATAAAAGATAGGTAGTACTCTAGACAGTGGGTTTTTTTCCTCCAAGCATCATCAACAGCCTGCATGTCTGTGATTGGCCGTGGACCTAATTTCCAAACTGCAGACCCCCCTTGTGTTGTTGTCATGGCAACGGGTTCTATTCCACTCTAGTTCACACACAAGCGTTGCCTGGAGGAAAGTGAGCAGACACACACAGCAACCGATGTTGTCTGAGGTGCAGAAAAAGAGCAGATTCTCTATTTTCTTTTTTAATTGAAAAAAAAAAAAAACAATGGCTGGTTACACAGGACTTCGAAGCTGCACTTGGACTGAATTTCCAGCTCATGTTTTCAGCAACTCTTCTTCAGTGGCACAAGGCAGTGCAGCATCCAGCTGTGATCTCACACTCTTGACATGCCTGCTCATTGGATCCTATCGCTTTTGTATCATCCCTTTGTTAGCTGCATTTAATGGAAAAGATAGAAAGCTTTGGAGAAGTAAGTGAGAGTGGATGTTTAAACAAAGCTAGGTTTCAACAGTGGTGCTTTATTTAAAGAGCCTCTGGATATTTTAATCAGATTCGCTTGGAGGACATCAACATTTATTGTATATACCATGTATTTATTCAGTCTTATTGTTCACAAGTTTGATGCCACATGACATTTTGTTAGTTTTTATTTCCTTTCAGAATGTTTCTTTTATTACATTATAGATGTAACAACCATAAATTTTGTTTACTTTCTTGTGCTTGCGATCGTGTTGGTTGTACTTGAAATGACCTGTTCACATCTCCTCGGTAGAATGAAATCAGATCACTAGCATTGACAGCAATAATGTATTGAAAAAAAAGAGGCACCGCAGTTTTTTTTTTTTTTGTAAATTTCAGGTTATTTTAAGAAAGTAAATTTAATCTTCAAAAGCAGCATGATACTCTGTATTTAAATAAACTTCTTTATTTGTTCAATAGTTTCTGGAGGAGCTGCACGCAAACCATCCCCATTCAAAGCTGTTGTGATGAAAACGAGACTCATCACATCCCCTCCAAAAAACTCTGGACCATGTGAGATCACATACATCTACACACACACATGTTCATGTAGATTGTTTCATGTAGGACTTTATTTTTTATGTATTATTTGTGTGTCTTTTTATTATTATTTTGTTCACATCTGTTTAGTTTAAGTTGCGATGAGATTATTGTCAATGTGAATTCCTTTTTGTAGTGTGAGTGGACCAAGTTGATTTTATCATCTTCTGTCAAATGCTCTCATGATAAGGAAACCGCCCTGTTAAATTTGATATAGGTTAACAGTGATTAAACCCTCCTAAAAATGCTCGTCTTCATACTTGAACCACTGATACTTCTGGTTACTGTATTTGATCAGCTATCTTTGATCTTGATTGAATTAATTTACTTAAGTCACTTACATTATTTAAACTAAAAAGCCTGTTTTTCTGTTGAACAGTGCCTTTAATCAAGCCTCATGAATGTGTCCTAACAAAAAGGCTGTAAGCAAAAGGCATTTGCGGTCAGTTGCTTGTGTTGCTTGCTGCTTCATGGGTCAGATTCATTCCTGCCTCTTGTCTCACCTGGATTTTCTGCCTGTTACAGCTTTGGCTGCAGCATGCAAACCTGCTGCTTCCATCAGCAAAGGTGCTTCAAATTCTACAGTCAGTCCACTGAAAAGGACAGCTTCTGCAAGACTGGTCCGTTCCACTTCAAATGGAACTGGTGAGAGTTTTCTCTTTTATTGTGCTCCTGATGTATTGTTTGTAACACCTGTGATGTAACTAAATGTTTGATGCCTAGTGTAAGTTGTGCAGTTGGTTTCAGAAGCTATTGTTGATTTTTTTTAATCATGCTTTTTTATTATTGCGTAACAATTTTAACCTGTCTTCATAATGCACGCAACCGTCTTAACGTATGTTTACTCTATGTGGTATTTTTCTCATTTGCATTTATTTTAAATTTTGTCATGTTAGAAGTGGCCAACTTTTTGTCACATTCTCTCGTCTGTTTCCTATAAACAAAGTCACACTGAAGCTATAATGTGTGCCCTCTGCTTTATTGACCTCTTTTTCACACACGAAATGCTTGATGCGCATGTTTCAGTTTGACTTCACTGCAAGGACACTGTTTAATGATAGGAGAACCCCCGAGGAGCCCACAGTTGTAGATGACTAGATGAAAAACATGATTTATTATATAACACCTCACTTACTCAGCTCGTTGTTTTGAGTCTTGGATTAGATATGACAGTCATAGCTGACAGCACATTTTCACAGAGCGCTGTGCCAGCCATGCTGTTTACATATCAGCTCATCAGACAAAACCATGCCACGAGAAGTCTGTCAGGTCAGACCATCGCACCAGGCAAGAGTAAATGGGAGGGAGAGTGGGGGGCTGGTTTAAATTCCCATTGGCTGCAGTTATATTATTCGTTCCTCCCACTCCTTACTCGCCCACCCTCCCCCACCTCTTTGCATCCTGGCTCTGCTACAGTACCGCCATCATCCAGCTTTGAGATGCTGCTTTGCTCTGCTGTGAGAGATTCATGTGTTATGTGAATAGCTGAGGCCAGCTTTTCCAAGAGGATTAAGGGATTTTTGCTTTTTTTCTGACCCTATCAGATCTCTGAGGCTGTGCCACAAACCACTGGCCAGCCTTTAACCTTCTCCGTACCTTCCAGCCTTCACAGCTGGGAATTAGATTTGAAGTCGGGAGACTTGCCATGCTTAACTGGTTGCCTTCATTTTTTTTAAGGCTGTTTCATTGGCATAACTCTTATTACTGTTTTTTATTGATTTATTTATTTTTATGCCTGTCAGTGCTGCTGTCACTTAAGGCATGATACACTGAGGCACACTATATCATGTGGTTCATATACAGCATCAAGTTTCTGTATTTGGACAGTGTTTTTTAAAGTTACTGCTAAAAACAGTGGATGTCTTGTTTTATGTTTAAGACATGTTATGGTCTCCGAAGCTCTCCTTGTCCAACATCCACGTGCGTTTAACAGCAAAAGGTTTGCTCCGAAACATTCAGCTGCTGTCAGGATGCAGGAAGAACACTGTGGTTTTCCAAGCAGGTCTGTCAGTGTTATTTCAGTGTTTAATCTTTCTATTACTGCTATAGTTTTTTGGATGTCTGTTTTCAAATATTTGAGCCAAATCTATTAGTGTTTGCCTCCTACATAAACCTGTGCACTTGCTGTAGCTGTTGCTGAAATCTATTTTTAGTATGGCTGTTTACTTACTGTCAAGGCAGAAGGTTCATCTTTCATTTACCCTCCTTGGTCACCAAAAAGTGTGATTTTAAGTAGAAGTATTTGGATCTTAAATTTGATGACTGTTTTATTTAAACAAACATTAAAATTGTCTTTATTCAAATTTATATTGACATTTCAGAAAAGCTTGAATTATTTTTTACACCACTTTTTACCTCACTATGTTTAAACACACTTCTTCTCACCCGTTTATGTACTGGGACACCCAGTACTCCTGTTTCACCCGGAGCCAAACCAAGGTTATTTTGGTTCGTAGTCTCTGGGTTGAACCATGGGAACCTTGTTGTGACTGCAGCCAGGACTGTGGGAACACGGTAGCTTCCTGTGGTTCCCACATCTAAAGCATTCTTGTCTTTTTTTTTTTTAAGGTTATCACTGAATATGGAAACTTGGTTGTGCAGAAACAAATGCTTTATTAACTGCAACACAGGAAATCACTATAAATTTACCCCAAAAAAGTCAGTTAGTATGTACGTGGTGTTCCATGCAATAATTACTTACCTACTTCCAGACAGACAGACAGACAGACAGACAGACATACATACAAACATACAAACATACATGGACATACACACACACACATACATACATGCATACATACATACTCCTTTATTTATCTATTTCAGACAAGTGTCTGTTGTGAATTATTGTGTCAACCAAGCACAAGTGCCTGATTGTGAGGGGTCTAATTACCCATCATGCTTGGTTCTATGGTGTGATATCGCCAAGCAGCAGAGCACTATGCTGGGGGGTCACCAAGTCACTTGGTATTTGAATCAAATGTGCCTCATATTAGTTAAAATGGTACAAAATAATTCTTAGAGCCTGGGAGGAGGCCATAAACAGAAGGCAACATGTGTCATCAACTCTGTGTTCCACCACATTAAGGAAAATAACTGCAGGTCCTCTGTTGCCGTGGAACACAAGTCAAACAAAAGAGATGACCTATATGCTTACATAAAATCAAACTTATTTAGAGAGTGTATATTTTTGTGTTTAACGAAAACAAAAACCAAATGCCTTTATAAAGAAACATTTAGGAAGAAAAGATGACAAAGCCAGGGTTAATATTAAATCCTATACAGTATGTCTGCTTATGTGTGAATATATATTTTCTGTATTGTGTGTATGTATGAGAATTACACCATCTACTCTAAGAAGAAATTAGTGTCTAAATGTGGAATATACTGGTTTCTAGTTTGGTAGTTTGGTAGTTTTAGAAATTAAAAAGGTACTGAATCACCATTTATCAATATTTACAGACTGAATCGTTGCCACACTTCAGATTTTCTTTAAGGTCTAAACCTGGCTTCCACTAATGACCATATTGAATTATTTAAGAAGATGAGAGCATGAATTTTTTATGTTTTAGCAGAAAACTGTTGCATAATGTCCACTGCTGCCCTTGATAGCCCTTGAGAGCAAAGGACAGTATCTATGCGGAAATAAATGTGAACAAGTTTAGGGACATCAGTGAATCTCACTTTTGTGTCCCAAGTGGACAAACAAAATTCAAACAGTAGTAACAAAATTTTGCTACCCATGTAATGGAAGGAAAGAAAATGAATAAATCAAGACATTACATTCTACTGCATTATTGAGAGATTAGATATTAACACGCTGATCACTAACAAATACTTAATTATACAGAATCACATAAATAAATCTAGCAGTTCACATCATGCTGTTGAAATTTCTGCAAGTATGCAGTAGCTCGCTCCCTGGGTCTGTCACTAAGCAGGTCTGTAGTCTGTATGCGGGCATGTTTGTGGTACATTTTGGCTGTGATACAACTCAAGATTGTGTATCTTTGAGCTCTTTGTCCATCCAGCAGGGGGCATCCTAATTTAAAGAAACTCTTTCAGATTTAAGAAAGTGAAGCCTCATCAAAATGATTAAAAATACAGAACAGCACCACTGAACTGTTTGTTTGGATTTGCGTCAGAAAAAGATTTCCTATTTTAACATGTATTAATGTTAGGATGTTTAGATGGAAATCAGGGTTTCTGGTCTGAAATCGTCAGTATCCCTATGTCAGTTATTCTACAGCACAGGCTCGAGAATATATACAAATATGCACAATTACTGTAAACCTTTGAGGGTGATAAATTTCTGAAATTCACTTCAGTTTTGTAGTAAGATTTGTGCTTTGTTTTGTCAGTTGTACTATTCATTCAGGTGTAGAGTAAAAGAATATCTGTATTTAATTAGTTGTAAAGGTGGTGTGCTTTGTGCTGAACTCTTTGCTATAGCTGTGGATCACACAGAGCCCGAAGAGAAACTATTTTTGTTATGAACCTTACATCAGGATATGGATATGTTTGAATTCAAGTCACTTAGTTAAATGAATGCAGCATTTAGATTAGAAGCATCTGACCTTTTTATTAAGCTCTTCTCAAATTAAAGGTTTTTATTTAGTGCCTTCCTTCGTGTTTGGTATTGAATATTTTTCCTCATCGTCAATCACAACAGTGTACCCTCTGTTGGTCTGTCCAGCCTGGAGTGTTTCTCTCTGCAGTATTATGTTGCCCCCATCAGGCCAGGTTTCAGGGAGCTGTTCACTCTGTAGCTCTAGGTTCAGTTGTCAGGAGCAGACGGGAGACACCTTTTCTTGTAAGATCAAATACCCTTCCTTCACTACTGACAGTGACTGTAGCGTCTTATTTTGGAAGCGAATGGAGCATGTAACAGCTACATCAGTAACATGGTGGTGTTATTCTGGGATGTTGTAATGTTCTAAAATGATACCCTGCTTAGTGCATCTAAATTTAACTTAAGCATGTTTAAGGTTTTGTGGTCCATGAAGGACATGGTTATTAACACTTAATGGAAAGGGGTTGTGCCTACATTGTGAAAAAGGAGCGACAAGAGTGAATCTGACCACTGTAGATTTAAAGTAGATTTATTATTGTTTTTCTTCACTTTCAGGAAAAGAAACATTGTTTTTTCTCTTCTCAGTAATCCTCATTGGGTTCAATAGCAGTGAGTATGTCCACAGTTAACAGGTAGCACAGTATATTCCACTCACTGGTATTCCTGGTATGTCTCAGGCTATCCTTTTTCTCTGTTACGTAACACTCACTGCAGCCTCCTCATAGACAAACTGTACTGACAGAAAAACAGTTTTACACAGGTGTCTGATAGTAATCTGAGGTAGACTAGAATCCTACTTTGTAAGACTTAGTGGTAATCAGTTTGCCAGTATTGTATTTCTCTATTCTGATACCACAGTGTTGTAAGAGTGTAAACAAAGTGTTCAGTATTAGTAGCAATAACAGTGGTATGGAAGTGATGTATTTAGAAAGCTGATGTAACTCAGAATTACAGTGGCGCAGCTTTGCTTAAATAAATTGTCCTTGGTGAGCCAGTGTCTGCCGAGCACTAAATTGAAATAGGATATGTGGAACTAATCACATAGAGAGGATCCATTTGTATGTCTGTGCTGTCAGAGGAGCAGCAATGGTACTCATCAGACAAGCTGATTGGACAGAACAGCTCTGTCCTGCAGGAATATCCAGGGCTTTGACACTGGAGCTTTCTTTTTTGATAACCCTGACAGGAGTGGTAAGGTTGGGTGGTGCTGCTGTCAGACTAACTGTAGTGGCTATGGAGGGGGGCATGGTGATGATCAATGTTGTCACATCCCTGAACACATGTTCTTTTACAGTGGAGAAGAACAAACCCAAGGCCAGCTCCCGCCAGCAACCCCCTCATCGACAAGCATCCCAACCAAGCCAAAGTAATGGACCTCCGGATGTGGTACCACTAAGTGTCCCTGAGGGTGGGAGAAAGGACCAGCAGCTCAGAGAGCTCCTAGCAGTTAGCAACTGCAGATTTGAGGCACTTACCATTGTCTTGCAACAAGTCTTGGCTGAGGTATGATTTTTTTGTTTTTTGTAAGCTTTTTATTTTATATTTGAACAACATCCCTCAAAAGTTGTTTCCTGGCTGAAAAAATTAATAAACAAAGAGAGAGGGAGAAAATAAAGAAAGGTTTTATAGAAATACTGCTGTTTACACCAACATTTTTACAGAATTTAGAGGTCTTTACACAACAAGGACCTGTTGCATACTTAACAATAATATATATGTGCTTTGAGTACTTGTGAGACTGGCTGAGCTCAGTTTGTGATTGTGAGTATGCTGTTAATAATGTGGATGGGGTCAGAGTATGATTCATATTACAATGTTATCACCCTAGGTTGCCCAGTATTTAAGCTAAGACGTATACCAATACTGTTATGTTGCTTGCTAACCTGGGCTAACCTGAGCTCACTATAACACTTGAGCTAGCAAGCTCATAACCTAGTGCTTTGGCAAATTGTGGTTTTCCCAGCTGTCTCTAGCAGTGGGTTCATCAAACCTTCCTCAGAGAGCCATGGTTATTTGTGCAGCTTGCTCTTGGTAGTAGTCATTTCATTATAAAAGGCTGAATATTTACAACTTGTGGCAGTGGGTAAAACAAAACTCCAGTTAGCTGTCTCATGTTTTCAATGGTGTCTGGAAGTGTAGTGCCCTGTGTTTTGGTTAGTCTTCTATTAGTCTTCCTTCAAAAGTACATCTTTTTTTTCTTTCCCTGTGTTAGGAAAAGCTAGCGGGTTAAAGCAACAATACAACAACGTCCTCTTTGTTTACCATTACAAGGACACTGTTTCTCTTAGCCTTACAATCACACCTATTTCTGCAAAAACACCCATCGCAACACAGTAAAGACAATATTTGAATTTTAGATATGCATTATTAATATAATAGACAGATCTAGGAGGCATTATATTGTCTTTGTAACTGGGATATTCTGTAGAGCTTTCATTTCAAATTTACAACCATATGAAAGAAAGTATTAAGTTTTTGTTTTAACATATCGGTTAAAATGATGATTGATGATTCAGATTCTTTTAAGATGATACCTCTTAAGCTCTAAATTTACATTTAGTGATCAATACACAGTCTGAATTTATCTTGTGATTGATCACCTTGTATTATAACTACATGTGTTGCAGAATTAAATCCTGGTGTTGATACAGGGCAAACCAAATGGCATTTCTATTTACAGCAACAGCATGAGGAGTTATTCTAAGGGTATGGGGGCTGCACACACAGCCATGCTTGGAAATTGCTCAACACAAAACAGCACTGTTGTTGTCATCCACTAAACGACTCTAAAAGTCCTGACTCGAAGAGAAATCTTGAATCATTTAAGAATTTATTTTTAATGAAGTGGTCTTTTAGTTGTACGCAGTGTAGAGTGATAGGTTACTCAAACAGCGAGCTTAGAATCCATAATTTTATAGGTTGTTTTAAACATGTTTTTATAGCAGTGCCATGTGATTGGCTTTCATGAACTGGATGCCCCAAGGGATTATATGTCCAACAGTGTAGTTCAAACAGGCTTATCCTATCAACTACCCTCCAAATGACCCTAACCATAGTACCCAATAATTTAGTTCCCCATGTATTTGTATGAACATAGAGGAAAAACTCAAATACTGAGTTACAATTTTTGAGGACAAAGACTTAGGGATTTCACCATCTACAATGTTTAACATTGTTGAAAGATTCAGAGACTTCAGAGCAATCTCTGCATGTAAGGAGCAAGGCTTAAAACCATCACTGTGATAGGTAGCCTGATGTCCAGAGCAAATTCAGATTATGTGTGTAATGTGATCCTGTTCTTGACTCTTCATCCTCTGGCTGACATTTCCTGTTGCGTTGACTGTTGTCAAACATCACCAGCTTCCAGTGGGGAAACTGAGATAGCTGAGGTGATATTTATAGAAACTCTGGATAAGCCAAGTGTATCCACATATATCACCATATATCGCCAAATTCTTTTTAAATGCACGTGCATTGTAAAAAGTAATACATAAATCTCAATTTAGCGTTGTATCCCTGTACTCCAAATTAAGTAGACTTACAAGGCACCAGGGTGGCGCAGGGGGAGAATGCAGGGACTGCTATAGTTGCAGGGCTTTCAGCTAAGAGGAGAGGTCCATCATTCAGAGCTAATTATAGTACTGAGTCTGCACTAGGAAAGGTTTAAATTACCTCAGTTGTAACCTGGATATGAGAAAACTTGCAGTCTTTGTTTTATTAGACTTTAGTGCAGCCTTCGATACTGTTGATCATGGAGTACTTTTAAATCTACTTCACAGCCTGATTGGTATGTCTGGTAATGATTTTAATTAGTTTCAATCTTATCTTAGCAACAGAGAATTTTTTATAGGTTTTAATGAATGTTCATCTATGAGCTATAAAGTGAATTGTGGTGTCCTCCAAGGCTCAAATTTAGGTTCCATTCTTTGCCACTCGGCAAAGATGTGGACTCGAGTTTGCGACTCGGAATCGAGTCGCACTTAAGTCGCACACAAAGAGACTTCAGACTTGACTTGGACTCGTGCTCAAAAGACTTCAGACTCGACTCGGACTCGTGTTTTGGGACTCGTGAACAATCATTATGTTT
>JAPZDZ010000026.1:5802748-5813244 GCA_029783805.1 Acanthurus tennentii | reverse complement strand
ACCCATTAAATGTAGTTTTGGAAACTGACAAGGAATTGCAGTAATCTGTATACAAAAATTCAACATGCTCAGTGTAAGACGTGACCTAGATGTTGCTGTTATAGTACAGTGTAGAATATCACTTTTTTTTTAAATTCCTGGAGCATAGTAAAAAAAGGGGTTTTAAGTGCCAAATCATGTATGTATATAAGCAACATGTATGAAATCATGTAGCAATTTATCCTTATTCTGTTCATGTCACCTATTTTACATTGTACAGTGACAGCAATATCTAGGTCATATCACATACTGAACATGTCTACAAAGACTGGTGGCTTACAAACAACATGCAAAAACTACAAAACTTCATTTACAACCATTGGAACAAATGTTACATTTTGTCTGTTTCATTAGAGACATGCACCTACCTGTTAGGGTGAGAGTGTTTGAATACGACAGGTCCTGGTTCAGGTTCAGACAGCAAATAAGAACAGGCTGTTAAAACTGTTTGTGCTTTTCTTCCAGTTTGCTTCTGCAGGGAGCCACAGCTGATCAGCTGCACACGAAGCACAGGTAAATGTCAAATAACATCCAGTGATTCCATGAACTGCTGCCTCGTAACCCTCCTTCAGCACTGTGCTCAGCGCTAATTCATATGCTGGTATGTACACTGTGCACCTCCCCTCTGTCCCCAGTGTTTCTCCATAGGACCTGCCCTCGCCTTGCCCCTAGATTTAGCAGTCCCGCTAGAGCCAGGGGAGTGAAGTCCCTTGTGCAAGGGGGCAAGAGGGGAGGAGGGAACCCCAGGGAATTAGGTTGGAGGGGTGAGGTGGGGGATTTCACCTCCATGCTTGATCTGGGAGATAAAATTCTGTGGAGACAACATTGCACCATAAGCTCTTAAACTGAGATCACACAGCGTTACAGAGAGGAGAAAGAACAGAATCTCATTGGTAGAACTAGTGATTTCTAATGCACACACAGGCAAAATAGATCCCAGCTGCCCAGATGCTTACTGACTACTGATAAATGGTTAGGCAACTGGCGTTGACAAACATTGAAGCAGTCACTTGTGTTTACCCAGTGCAGCCCACAGGAGTGCTGCTAAAAGCATGGGTGCTGATTGGTCAATGAAGGGTGGACGAGCTACAGTACCTTGGAATTAAGTCCTCCTAATGGAAGACAGGAATTGCTCAATGTTCCCTGAGCTATTGCACCGTTGAACATAAAATCAAGAGCACAGGTCACTCTGGTAAACCACCAAAGAACTGGCATCTCCACAGCAACTTCAAGTTTGAGCTCTTAGAGGAGAGGAAAAAAGTCCCATTTTTCCATCAAAAACTGCTTGCGAATTACAACTAAGGTTGAATTTGCAGTTGAGTGGATTTGTGCCAGGACCAGCTCAAACCAGCTTGAGACCTCAGTGGGAAGGTGGCAGCTGGCTGCTAGAAACAAGGTCCGACCCACAGACCAGAGACTCCATTTCTTGACAACAGCCAGCTTTCTCTCTGTTTGTCCATCCAGCCGAGCAGCCAAATATCATGGCCCATCGCCCACCAAACCTTGGCTGCAGGGGCAGATTATCTGTTCTGCATGCTGATGAGAAAAGCCAGTGGTGGGCAGATTGGAGACACTACTGTTAACGCCAGCCATTTGTCTTAAACACACACATATTTGTTCACAAAATGGTGCAAAATAAGTTATCCTTGAACATGAATACAGCCTTACATTCTTCAAGAAAGACTGAGAGGCATAATACTGAAAGCAAACTTGTGAATTTTTCCAAAATTTCTTGTGCCTATCAGCATACTCTTCCAGTTGTGGTTTAAAAAAAAGTGTTGTAGTGCACGGAGCAGTAAAATACCATAGTTCATTAAAGCCAGTGAATCAAATAATCCGATTATTGCATTATCTGTGACTAATTAACAATTTGCAATCATACTGAAGAATTTGCTCCTTAATATTTATTGTCATGTCAACAAAATTACATCTATAAGAACCTTTTTATATTAGGCTATACATTTTTGTAGCAATTTAAAAAGTAAATATTTTTGAGAAAATTCTGGAATATGCATTTGTTGGAAAAAAAATCAAGATAACCAAGCAAAAATACTTGCTTTTAGACTGAGCAGTAAGTTTTTTCACATGCACATATAGTCACTGTAACCATGGAAAGGATGGAAAGGAGTCACTCTCTTACTGTTGACGTGCTAATTCTGTGAGGCCAATTGAATGCATTTGCCCTCCAATGGCTGCGTGGCCTGGCTTCAAAAACGTGGATATGGTCAACAGATTGAGTGGTGTTTGCCTTGCAGACACCAGGACTGCTCGCTCCAGTTAACACTGGTGTCACCAGGAAATGTTAGAGTGAACAATTACTGATAAGGCAGACAACAGCTCTGAGTAGATTCAAGACTGCAAGAGTGGCCTCCTGATTAAAAACAGAAGTCTTTGGGCCACAAAGACACACAGATATATACATAGATAACATAACTGCTTTATGTGGATGATTTAAAGTTAAATACAAAGACAGGATCACAAAAAAAATTGGTTTTAATGGACAACAGAAACATAAATCCCCTTTTTTTAATTAAAATAAGAGATGTAAAAGATTGGATATCTAGTACAGAATCAAGTGTAGTAACTTTATCTTAAACAGTGTAGCTTACTGAAAAAATGTAAATACAAAGTATAAAAACAGGTCAGAATTTGTGTAGGAGGCCAGTATTAGCCATGGTTTAGCTGTTGAATTTGATGTATTGGCACAAAGCCTCTTCATATTACATGTTAAGAACAGTCTGGGCACTGAAGCCTAAAAACATTACCTGTTCTTAGTTTAACTTAATACTCTTTTTATTATGAAAACGGGTGGAGAATTACCTCATATATGGATGCATTCATCTCTAATTAAAGAGTGCCTCTCCTTGCTCTGCTGGAAGTGATCTCCTACTGTATCTAGGCCAGGGCACAAATCGCCCACAGTATAATAAAAAATGAACATTGTTGTGTTTTTGGTTTAACTCTACTATATTTTCACACAGCCTAATGTAATGCAATAACCTCTCTTGGTTTAGAAAAACTATGCTGGCCAACAACCAAAGTATGCTGTAAAAGAATTCCATCAATTTTTTGTCTCAACACATTTGGCAACAGCTGATTCTGCTAAACATAATCTGTGATGTCCAACAATCTTTTTGGCCTACTGTGGCTTAATTGTGACCTCAAGCTGACTTTACCTCAAGTCCCTCAGGATATACTGACTTCCAAAACTGAATTCCACACTGAGAAGACTCAAACTTAGTTTACTATATAAACTGGCTGTAATGCAAAGGGGATTTTACAGCTTTACAACCCTAAATAAATATTTGGTTTCAAACCTTTCCTCTACACTGCCATGATCATTTCATATCTTCTTTTTTTTGTTCTTTTTATATGAGGCAGTTACTCCTAGACTCTAATTACTAGTCATGCACCAGCAATAACGCAGATGTTAAACATAAACAGATATCAGTTTAGTCATCAAGACAGGACTCTCCTAATTAATACATGCACATAAAAAATGCACATCTTAACAGAGGCAGGTTATCTAATACATGTGATGTTAGCACAACTTATCTGGTTTTAATAATCATTTGACAGTCAAGTCAGTTTGTGTTCCTTATATGTGAATGTAGCACTGTGGTGCTTCAGGCGTCAGTAAGTCGATCACCTCTGCTTAGTTTAAATATCTACCTTTATCATTCTTCTGTCTTGATTTCTGCAACAGATGGCTCCTCTGCAGCTGGAATTACAGCTGAATATAATCCAAATTTGGCATGACTTAACCATGAATTTGTCAGTGCTACTGTACAGTGTTAAACAACACCTTAGCTGAATTTATAAAGGATGAAAGTTGATTAGTTAAATGTTATCTCGAAGCTCAGGGCTATTTCTGTCCTGCTGACATCTCTGAAAAATGCTGAGGATATTGAGGACATGTTCATCATCTCAGTGATGATTTTTAGAAGTATGGTGTAATTTTGACAGGACAAGAACTGATGACCAGCTATAATTTTTGTCTTGGTCAGTCATGCTTTCTGATGTGAAAAGAATTTACTCATTAGACTTTTTGCCCCATGTCCCTCATCCCTCTGTTAACTTCGTTTTCTTTTTACATAACACTTCCACCTTTAGTCTGTTTATTTGAACATTTTGGAAATCTGATGTAAATTCTGGCAAAATTTAAGCCAAGATGTAAATCTCAGCAAATTTCATTAGCCAGGGTAAATGGAAACACCTGTAACTGGGTCTGTCACATGGTCTTGTGTGTATGGTCTTTGTTTCGTCTCCCTGCAGTATCTACAGGCTTTGACTGGCTCTTCGTTGTTTACAGCCGGCAGAAAGTTTAAATATCTTTTATCATATAAATTAATAAGATTAAAAAAAAATTAGCTCATGGTCACCCTATAGCTAAATTTATTTACCTGAAATCATATGAGTAAAATTTCTCTTTATTTCATGGCTGAAATTTAAATATCTTTTACTGTAAGTAACTAACTCTTTCTTATCCGTGAAAACATTTTCTAAAGAAATCATTATTAGCTTGGCTCAATTTTTAGGCTAACGTGAGCTTGTTTATCAACAAACCACTCTCTAACCTGATGTAACTAATCCTTAGTGTATCTGAAGTTGTGCAGCATGACACATTTTCCTCTCAAATGACTTGAGGTCAGTAATTGTATGAAAATTTACTTACTTTCGGTGTCGAAAACTTACACAAAAGTTCAGTGATAAATGTCAATTTTAGTCAGTTGCAGGCTAATATGAATTTAAATTATTATCACAGGTTCCAGCGGTTCCAGCCTCCAGCTTGCATCCGACGGGCTTTAGGACCCGGCGCTGCAGCTCTGATAAATACAGCAGAAGCGGTGTTATGGTCGGGTTTACCTGCGCGTGAAGAACTGAACCTTTTAAGCTAACCTTCAGCAAACTGTCAAACATATGTACACATGTTGTACTGTCGGTAGTTGCTTTGTGACAGGTTGAATAATCGCAGGAAGCTGCTGCACATCTGTCAGGGGTTGATGGAGCACATCCGACTACCAAAGGTAACCGCGGATCTGATCGCAGTGATTAGCCACAATTTCCGCACTGTAACGTTACCCCCCATATCACTTCCACACAAGATTTCATGTGCAATCGCAAGGACTGCGGAGTTTTAAATCAAATCATTAAACAAACATACAGTCTCGATGATTAAGGGGCGTGTGCCATGTCGGCCACGTATGCAGCCAGAGTCCACTTGCTGCTGTCAGCCAGATTTGACGGCAGGGTGTGTTTGTTTATCAGTGCAGTTAACACATTAAAGAAGTAACAGCTGTACCTACAGCTGTATAACGAGCCGATCATGTGTGGACGATGAGGCCTCTTCATACTGTTCTTCTTCTCTTTCATCCAGGTGGAGAATGTCAGGCTGCTTGACAGAGTCTCACCCAGAAGAAGTAGGGTGGGCACCCTCTACCTGACGGCCACACACACCATATTTGTAGAGAACGAGACTGGGGTGCGCAATGAAACATGGGTAGGCATCATGTTACTACACTGGAGAACCACAAATCAAACAGTGAATACAAACAAATAGAAACAAATTACAATTCACAAATTCTATTTGTAGTTTCTGGAGTCAACATGTATATCTAATTATCTATACATTATGCTTTACATTGTGTCCACAATAGAAAACATCAAAAGTCCTGTATTTTTCTTTCATTTATCTTTCAGGTGCTTCACACACTGGTGTGCAGTGTAGAGAAACAAACCTCCTCAGCCTCAGGATGTCCTCTGATCATTCATTGCAAGAACTTCCAGGTTCTTCATTTTGTCATACCTCGAGAGCAGGAGTGCCATGATGTTTATCTGTCCCTACAGCGTCTCTCTCAGCCGGGTAAACTGTGTTTTCATGTCAGCAAGGGACCAATTTATTGTTCAAATATTTCTCTAGTTAGACTAGTAAAAAAAGAGGTTTAATATTATTGTCTAGTATTGGCTTTTTACGGCATCTGGATTTCTGTGTTGGAAGTAAAAATGTTCTGTCTCCAGTGTAAATCTTTGTTGTGAATCTGACAGTCTGGTCTTTCTAACTCATAAATATCAGCTTTAGCACATCAGCCTTTATTTGTCAGCCAGTTTTGTACCTTGCAGAGAGTTACGAGGAGCTGTACTGCTTCTCATACAAGCCTAACGTTGATGAGGAGGAGAGACGGCAGGAATGGGACTTCTTGGACCTCAAGGCTGATTACAGCAGAATGGGACTCCCAAACTCCCTGTGGAAACTCTCCCCTGTTAACCAACACTACAAGGTCAGTGCACTGACATCAATGACCAGTCGTACTATTTATCCAAATATGGAACTGGGAGTAACTTAGACTTTTGTTACGTTATTTTCAAAGGTGAGTGACACTTACCCTGCTGACCTGTTTGTACCCGAGTCTGCCACACCTCCGGTCATCGTGGGGAGCTCCAAGTTCAGAAGCAGAGGCAGATTTCCAACTCTGTCATACTACTCCAAGGAAAATCAGGTATGTTGACTGCAAGTATTTTCCCTTTTATTTTCCATGCGTTCCTGTGACAAGTCATGGGAATTAAAGGGGCATGAAGTCATAACTCAAACTCGAACATGAATGGTATGATGCTTTGCTGTAAATATACATAGCCAACATTACGTAAAAAAAGAGATCATGTCATAAGTTGTAAATTTTTACAGTGACATTACTTCTTTTTTGCTTGATTTGTTTGGCCAAATTTTGTTCCAAAAGGACTTTTTAACATTAGTCAGTCAACCTCAGTACCGCCCTCCATCTTAAAGCCAAAAGTTTTTGTTTTACAAAAAAAATGCAGGCCGGAAAGAGGACTTTGAAGGTCACAAATCCCCAAAGTAAACATTGAGTCATCACAAGATTCTTTATTTGGTATAATTTGTTCTGATTGTGTTCAGCCAAGACTGACCTATTGCTCCCATTAAGTTAAGGACTTTTTTTCTAAAAATGTACTTCTACTACAACACAGCCAAGCTACAGGACAACAGGGGATTTTTGATTGTGAAGATATAGAACAAAAAAAGATGTTAAGTTGGTCCTTTTTACAAACAGCTATGGACGTGACTACAAGGACATCCTCATGGATGACAGGAGTAGACATTAGTAAAACATATGGAATAAAGCATAAATGAATAAAATTAGAAACACACTAAAATTACACTCAGTGGTGGATAGAGTTCTGAAAATCTGTACTCAGGTATTCTTCCCAGTTAAAAAAATCTACTCAAATAAAAAGTAATATAGCATTTATGAATTACCAACTCAAAGTAGAAATTACTTTGCATTTAAGGTTAAGACTAACTTATAATTATATAGTATTTCTTTCTCTTTTTTTTTATTTATATCCTGACAGACCAGTATAGCTACAAGTTTTGTCATTATCACCTAAATACTTTAAAATTAAAAAAACTCACTTTAGCTGGCTTACTACATTTTCGCCTACATTATGTGTAATTTACTTCAGTGTGATTGTAGAAGGGTTTTTAAAAGAGAAAATCTCAGTGTTTTACAGGAGGCACAGCAAGCTCATCATCATGTAAGTGCTGGGATTTGTTAGATTTTGTTAGAGAAAGTGGTCAGGTGCAGACAGAGAGCTGATGATTGCATCATAGTCAAAAGACAAACAATGCTTCTTTTTCTTTTAGACAGATGCAGTATAGGTGTTCCTGAAGCTCTCACACCTCTACACTTAATACTTGCAGTAAATTAGTTTTAATGGAGGTATATGACAAATGTAGTAAGGTAAAAAGTAGATGACTGTCTCACAAATGTACTCAAGTAAGGGCAGAGGTTAAATTCTAAAAAGCATTAAAAAAGACTTCTTCTTTTTTACTCAGGCGTTCCTTTAATGTGTTGCAATACACTTCTGAATGCAAAACCCCATCAAACATGAAGCAGAATGAAAAGAAAACTATGTCATTAAATCTAAAATGACACATTTTCAAGTTCAGAAACAGTCCAGTGAGGACATGTCCATTCTGTCACTGAATCGAAAAAAGAATTATTGCCATTCTTCTATATCTGTATCAGGAATAAGCATGAACATTAGAAATCCCTACTATTAATCCTCGACCGGACAGTTGGGAGTGCTTTATGTGTGTGGGGTCAGCTTCCCAGGGTTGAGGGTCCAGTGTGTGGAGCTCAGGTCGAACAAAGGGGCTCCGCTCTGGTTCATGAGCCAGTAGGGAGGGTCACACAACGGTCTCTGGCCTTTCCCTTGTGACTACTAAATGGATTTACGAGAAATTGTGTGGTTGATTAATTTGAATTGAACATGTAAGAAAAAGAAAAAAAAAGTACTGTGAATTTGTATTTATCCTGTTTCTCACATATTGATTTTTTTTTTAATTTTATTTTGGTAGTTCTAGTTTTTGGTTAGAAATGACATCCAAAATAATAATTCATTTACAATCTACTTTAAGGACAAGTGAACATTCCTGTGTGAAACCTGAATGCGTCTTGCCTCCCTCCAGGCTGCCATCTGCCGCAGCAGCCAGCCACTGTCAGGTTTCAGCGCTCGCTGCCTGGAGGATGAACAGATGCTCGAGGCCATCTTGAGGTCCAATCCCCACAGCGACTTCATGTATGTGGTGGACACCAGGCCTAAGGTGAGCCCTCTGTGCCTAAAGAACGCCTGCAAAAATACAAGCTCTACAGTACTGTGCTGTATGTTCAGGTGGGCTTTATTTTCCGTACTGCGTTTTGCCAGCTGGATGAGCTCAAAGCAAAAGCCTTGAAAATATTATGTAACAGATATTTGTGGAAAAACTTTTTTTTCTATTTATTTTTCTGTGGAACAACTATATTGACTAAAAGTTAATGTCTTTCTAGTTAAATGCAATCGCAAACCGAGCTGCAGGAAAAGGCTACGAAAATGAAGACAACTACTCCAACATTAAATTCCAGTTCCTCGGCATCGAAAACATTCATGTTATGAGAAACAGCCAACAAAAAATGCTAGAAGGTAATTACTATGTTCGTCTGAACGATTATCACATTGTTCATGTAGTTTTTTTTTTTTTTTCAGAAACAACAGTGCATTCAGCACTGTCAGAAATGTTTCACCACACTAATGTTTGTGGAATGAAATGTATATTTCCTGGCATTGTCTGTTTTAAGTGCGCTGCTTCTTCACATTACTTAAGCAGAGCAGGACCCTCATGCTACCCCCGTGGCTTTCATATGCACTCATGCAGACTGGACTATGCTGCAATCAGGCCTCAAATGAGCCCACAGGAGAATTTCTGGGTATTGTGCAGGGGTGCTCCTAGGAAGACTTTGAATCCATCTGGATTTTATTTCTGAGCTATTTTGGTTTCCTGGAGTGGACAATCCGGGACCTTATCCCCCAAAGAGAGACCGAGGGCGTGAGAATGATGTGATTTCAAGTCTGAAAAGTTATAGCTGTTCTTAGTTGTGATAACTCTTTGCCCCCTGGCAGCACAGGGGAAGTCTTTAAATTCTGGAGACAGTGCCTGCCCCTCAGAGCCTGCCTGACTCACTCGCCCCGACTGCACGCTTGAATAAGATTTTGAAGACCCCCCGCTTGGCAGCATTAGCTCCAACATTTCTTCTAAGTGGAAGTCTGCTCTACAAAGTGTTACAAAAGGTTGAATGAACCCATTCACCTGCTCACTCTCCTGTAAAGCCACAGAGCGCTTTCTCAGTTCACACTGGTAGAGCATCAGCACGAACTGTTCTTTCACCTTGAACAAGTGAGGAGTGAGCAGATGTTGTCATAGGTTTATCTAAAAATGTCTAAATTATGAGAACTGATGTGATTAATCTCAGAGCTGAGGAGAGACAGTCATTCGCTTCCTCCTATGAACTTGCAAATATTTATGTTGAACCCTGAAGATGGAAAAATAAATTTAATATTCAGTTTTACAAGAAAAACAAACAATGCAGGAAGACATATGAAACATAAATGAATCTATGTTTAATTGTCTGCCTTGCCTGTGTTATTGTGTTTGCACATGACTTTGTTTTATGTTTATATTTTAAAATATACAATAACAAGACTAACATTGGACAGCTGTGCCAGCTGCTCTGTGTGGTTGTGTTTGTTTACACAGGTTTGATTTGCTAAATACAAACATCAGCGTGTTAAAATATTCACACTGACAATTCTAACATGCAAGTGTAATGTAATAATTCAACATGTTTTCAATTCTAATTTAGTGTGTTAGCATGCAGGTATGAAACACAAATGTTACATTGCTATAATAACTTAGACTGAGACTAATCTTGATCTAGTGCCTTGCCCGATGTGTTGCATTCAAGGTGAAAATGTGGCCTAATTATCTAAGGGGTGTTTGTGTGTGTGTGTGAGTGTGTGTTGGGATAACTCGCCAGCTTATACAGGTCACTGCCTCTCTTCCGTGATCATCTGTCTCTGCATGTGAGCTCTGTGAGCTCTCCTCAGGTGTGCGTCTGTCTGGT